>JAUJYZ010000760.1:0-219512 GCA_033675265.1 Actinostola sp. cb2023 | reverse complement strand
TGCCCGCTGCAGCTGCAGCAAGTACATATGGAGTGTTTTTGTTGCGATTGTCCAATCGCTGCTTTGAGATAAATCCACAACAGCACAGGCCTAGAATAAATAGACAGAGATTCTAAAGTCTTCAAAGTGATTAACCAAATGTAATCACTCCAAGGAATAAATCGAGCCATTGCTTTCCAGAGACGCGGTTGTCTGTCTTGCTTTTTGGCAGATTTGACTTCTTCTTTCCATACTTTCTCAAAGTCTTCTACAAGTGATTCGGCTTTATCTTCATCAGACAATTCAAAACAAGTCGTTTTCATTGAGTGGTCGTTTACATTCCAAGTCTTATTAGACTGTTTCATCCAAAAATAGAAATATCCTGGATAAAAAACCTGCATTGTCCTTAGCATTTGACTGCTGCATGATTGAAACTGAACCCAACGGTTGTTAGAACAAGAACTCTCGCACTTCGCAAAAGTTTCAAATTCTTTATCAAATTCATGAATAATTCTTGAGCAAAATACAATAGAAATCATACGCGGAACAAGTACCTTTTTAAAAATCGGCATTCACTTTAACTTTGATCTTCTCAGTCAAACTGCTTCCTATCATCAAAATTATAGTAAAAACATCCAGTTATACATCGTTGGATTTGATATGTGGACATATAATATTCGCATTCAACCTTATTGTACTGTTTAAATAAACGAGCAGGAGCTTCTAAAACTCCATCCCAATTTACGTTGATTTATAACAGTATTTACACGAATTCTAAGCAAATAATACAAGAAAATTACAAAACTTTCTTGTAAAGGTACTTGTGATATCACTAATGCGCAGGATACACCTCAACTCATGCCACATTGGAGAGAGGTTTTGTATTCGTAAAGCCCGGGTCAAACGTGAACGCAAGTCCCTGCAAGTTGCAGTTACTTGCATGTAGCCGGTCAAACGGTGAACGCAAGTTGATGCAAGTTCATGTGTTTCTTTACCGATAATTTTTCTTAATTTTTGGGCATATTTTGTCTACTTTTGAACGATCATCCGAACTATCGGACTGACTATGGTGTATTCGTTCGGCTGAATTGCGAAGACACTTTGCGTTTGCTGGTCAAACCTAACTATGGTCAAACGGTGAAAAACTTGCAGCGACTTGCACGGACTTGCGCTCGAATTTGAGCGTGTTCAAACTTGATGCAAGTCAATCCAAGTCGATGCAAGTATCTGCAAGTTAGCGGTCAAACGTCTACGCAAGTCAAAACTTGCATGAACTTGCTTAAGTAGGAAGCCGAAAGGATATTCGTAACTTGCTGTCGGTGCTATGCAAAGGTCAATGATACGAGTAAATGAGACCTTTGCATGACCTGTGTCAGTTTTTTCTAAACCTCATTAATAATTCATGAGCAATTGATCCAACCAGGTTGGTTGAATCGGTCACATGCATGGATCTGTATACCCCGATACAGACACTGATCAATAAAACATCAGTGGTGTATCAGAAACTTTGTAATAATTAAGGAATGGTCAACGCTTAGCGTGCGTCCATCGAGTTATGGAGCACGCGGGAATTTGGGAGAGCACGAGAGAAGCGTAAGAGTTGCTCGAGGCGTAGCTGAGAGCAACTCTAGCTTCACGAGTGCTCTCCCAAATTCCCAAGTGCTCCATAAACTCGATGGACGCACAGCTAAAGCGTTGACCATTTCTTTTATAACATAGTCACTGCAAATTCAAATAAAACGATTTGATTTTCCGATTGAATTCAGAGCGCGCGCTATGCCGATGACGTCAGTGATATAGAACTGACACAGGTCATGCAAAGGTCTCATTTACTCGTATCATTGACCTTTGCATAGGGTCGGTGCATATTGCACCGACAGCAAGTTGTGATCATCCTTACGGCTTCCTACTTACGAATACAAAAGCTCTCTCCAATGTGGGATGACTTGAGGTGTATCCTGCGCATGACAGTGACGTCAAAAGTACCTTTACAAGAACGTCTGTAATTTTCTTGTGTTATTTGCTTAGATTTCGTGTAATACTGTTTTAAATCAAGGTAAATTGGGATGGAGGTTTAGAAGCCATTTACAGCATTCGCGTCCGTGTTCTATATCTACCGATACAACAAGGCCGCTCATGCAGTAAATATCACATATCACTGATATAGAACTGTTTAATAAAACATTAGTGCTGTATCAGTGATACAGCACTAATGTTTTATTCATTAGGTCTGTATCACTGATACAGATACTGATGTTTTTTATTCATTATAGGTCTGTATCACTGATACAGATACTGATGTTTTATTCATAAGGTCTGTATCACTGATACAGACACTGATGTTTTATTCATTAGGTCTGTATCACTGATACAGATACTGATGTTTTTATTCATTAGGTCTGTATCACTGATACACAGACACTGATGTTTTATCGATCAGTGTCTATATCAGAGTATACAAATCCATGCATGTGACCGATTCAATCAACCTGGTTGGATCAACTGCTCATGAATTATTAATGAGGTTTAGAATGTAGAATACTGTAATGGCTATTTGAAAGTATGGAGAGCCTATGGTGTCGGTCCTGGAAAGAGCATACCATTATCCAAGCTTGTTCGTAAAAACAGATTTCAAGGTTGTGAAAAGCTCTGAATGTACAACGAACAAAATGCCACCTGTAAATTTTATTTACAGCGAAGTCCAAGCATAGACGCGTAGAAAACACCGAGGAATCTACCGCATGTTCAATTAGCGCTAGCAATGGAGAGACATCGTATGATAACCCCACTACTAGTCTTCTTTTTCGTGTCTCGAAGAAGGATGTGTTAAAATATATCAACGATTTTCATCGCTACATCTTCATTTAGATAGTGGAAAACATCAAAGATTTCTGGAAAACGAAACACTCTATGACAGAGCAATACATGGTTACGCAGCAAGACTAGAGGAACAGTTTGGCGACGTTCCTCAGATGCTGCAGGATCGACCGTCTCTGCCAATGGGCTTGACACTAATTTCTAGTCAAAAGGTTCTCGGAAAAGCAAAAAAATGTTTGTCCAATTAGTTCCTTATTGGAGAATCAACCGGATAGAATCCAGCCTCGGTCGGTAAAGTTATGATGACTGTTAGGGGCAGTAATGGAAGTCGCATTTTCACTAGCGACGAGTTCCTAACAAGTAAGCAAATAACGAGTTTCTTCTCTCGCATGTTTTCTAAGCGTACACTCCCTGATCAGATAACAGAGTTCGGCATGCAAGAAGAACACAATGTGGAGAAAGAGAACGATTTCAATGAGTTACACAATCGAATTACGAATGACGCCGCACTTACTCATCCTATTTGTATTGTATTTAACTAAGGTTTCGAATACAGACGAAGTAACAACACGAGACGCCATCATTCTCGTCCCCAGACCCTTCTCAGCTTTCTAACGAAAAATCGAAGGATCTGGTAAAAGACAAACCGGAAGACCCAGATTCTAGGTCGTCAGATATGCGCATGCTCTATATTTTCGACCTTAAGGTGGCTCATCTTGATTACTCAGACGCACACTACCCCAACTTTGAACGGCTGATACTTCACTGTCTGAGCTCGGTCGGGTAAACTGCGTCACACATTTACTAGAATTTGAATGAACTTTCCAAAAAAGTAGGTTTGATTGACATCGGCGTTAACATAGCAATGAGAGGCTGACGTCTTAGTTTTTGCATATCAGTAATTTTCTCGACATCTAGACCTAAACTTTTAAATCGACTAATGTCTCTTATATTCTAGATGGAGATCTTCAAGACTGCAAAGTTTGACAACATTCTATGAGAGCGTTTTTGAAATATATTGGATTGAATATTTTCCAGCAAAAATGTAAATATTCGCCTTACTTTCTGTTATATCATCGATGCCAGTGTTTTCCTGACAGATCGAAACAATGTTTTCACCATATATCATTACTATGGCATAAAACTACTTGTCTTGAAAGTTCCATCAAGTTTGATGCACTAGATTTTAGTCGATGAAGCAAAAGTGATGTCATAAATATGCTCATTTTACTTACAGAAGTAACGTCTTTGTTACGGTAGCTTTTATTTCAAAACTAGTGGATAGATATTTTTAAAAGTCTTTAGATCTGAAGTCTATCATGTCATGCTATATGTCTGTAAATTGCAAGCGCATTGAACCATTTTAAGGGTGCGAAATAAAACTAAAAGTATAAGGGACGTTTGCATTCATCTTCAAAAGTTTCATTGCCGTATTATTTGTTGACAGTTGTAGTGGGGCAATATGGTGCAAAAAAATGGTCGAATTGTGCGATTTTGGTTAAAAGCACCAAACTTGGCACAATTATAGTATTCGACCACAGGGAGCCCAAGCTTACTATCAGTGTACATATACATGTGACTTTGAAATGTGCAAATAAAAGTCATAATTTTCATCAAAAGTATTTGTTGTTGCTATATCTTATGTTTAAAATCCTCTTTGAGTTGCCTAATGCACTTACACGATCCTGTTGACGGGGAATAATTTGTTTCGTTCAAAATTACCACAGGACCTCCCGGTGGAAATACTTTTGGTGCTGGGTCCCAGTACCGTCCGCGCAGATCAGCCCGATTGTGTGTTAGTGGCATCGAAAATGCAAGTTCTAAACGATTGCTCTCGATGTATTTATTAGAATCGCTTCACTTTTCATCGTTTTCTGTGCAGTGCCGTGTAAGTGCATTATCTGACCGTGAGCTATGTGAATCTGAACGTGATTGGAAGTATATTTGTTGGTGAAACGGGACATTTTGTTGGCCCGGTTGGCTTCGATGTTGGTCTCGGTTTCCACCCTTTACTATGTATAGGGAGAGAAAGGTAAGTGAAAAAGAAAACAATCAAATTTAACTCAAATAACAACTCCAGGCAACTCAGAGAGGATTTTAAACATAAGATATAGCAACAACAAATACTTTTGATGAAAATTATGACTTTTATTTGCACATTTCAAAGTCACATGTATATATACACTGATAGTAAGCTTGGGCTCCCTGTGATTCGACGAGCTGAATAATTTCAGCTATGGACTATGGAAATTGGTCAGGGGGCCTATTTTAGACCAGAGGGGGAGGGGTGGGTACAATATTGTCAAATGATTGTTCGTTTTCGGTTAAAAGCACCAAACTTGGCAAAGTTATAGTATTCGACGAGCTGAATAGATTCAGCTATTCAGCTATGGACCCACCCGGAAATGGGTCAGGGGGGGCTATTTTTAGACCAGACGGGGAGAGGTGGGTACAATATTGTCAAATGATTGTTCGTTTTCGGTTAAAAGCACCAAACTTGGCAAAGTTATCGTATTCGACGAGCTGAATAATTTCAGCTATGGACCCTTCCGGAAGTTGGTCAGGGGGGGCTATTTTTAGATCAGAGGGGGGAGGGGTGGGTACAATATTGTGAAATGAAGTTGTTCGTTTCAGTTTGGTTAAAAGCACCAAACTTGGCACAATTATAGCATTCAATGTGCAGAATAATCTCAGCTATGTGCCCACCAGCTGGAAATTGTTCAGGGATGGCGTATTTTTCACTGGAGGGGTAGGGGTGGGTACGTACATTTTTTTTAAATATATATAAAAGTTAAAAATAATTATAATAATAATTAAAATAATAATTCTTATGATATTTGATAAGTTGTATTTTCCTATGGAAAAAAATGTGAAACTCCCGAAAATGTGAAAGGTACATGTTGTTTTAAAATTGACTGACAGATCGAACAATAACAATTCCAGCACTTGTTCCCTCGCGAATCAGTTTGATAATGGAGGTGAATTGCTCATTTCAAAGATCAGTTGGTGGACATTGTGACCTAGAGAACAGAAATAGAAAAGAAACCAATGTAATTCCCCTTCTTTCATGCGAGAGAGAGATTTCAGGACACACGAAATCAGTGGGGATAATCGATATTGACACGGAGGTGGAACTCATATTAGCACGTGTATCGATTTTTTCTTTGCCATCTGATATCTCAGAGCTGACAGTTTGTCCCTCGCATCGTTATTCTCTCGGCATTGGATGGCGCAGAGGAACGCAGCGTAGTCGTGTCCCAGCGGGTCTGTGTAAGCATGCCAAGGGAGGTAAACCGCGAAAGGCTGACCGTGGCATCAGCAAAGCCCTTTCCAGGACAATCCTTCACCGCACTGGAATATTTGTTGCGGCTGGCTCAAGTATGTGGTTTGTTTGTTATCCTTTATTTTTGGTGATCTGATTTACTGGTAAATTCGTCTTAAAAACGCATCCGCCCACACTAAATCGTTAATAAGATAACCATAAACATTTAAATGCGTTTTCAAATTTATCTGTTTGGATGAGAACTAAAACACTAATTAAGCGGCAAAAGAGACCGCTAATGATCGTCGCAACGCCAGCAATACAGCGTTAACAAATACAGTGGCCTTACGAACACCCGGTTAATACAGACACTGCGTCTCGTCACGACCGATGGTGTCCGTATTAACCAGGTTCCACTGTAGTTCCGTTATCGTCCACGGCTAAACCGCCCAGCCGGCGTTTTCAAATTTATCCACTCTAGAGAGCGTTTTCAACCAGTTTCCGTTTTCCTATGGCGGATTGTTGCTGCCCAGGAACAATTCAATAATACGATGTTTAATACAAAAAAATCCACGCGCGCAACCAGTTCCGAGATCCGCCCCAGTTTTCAGTGGCCAATTTATCCGGATTAGTGTGGACGAGGCCTACACAATTGAGGCCAAATTTATATTTATAAATAATTAGACAAAGGTGTGTGCGCAATTGTTTTAATCATTGTTTTTCTCTGGGATTGTTTTGTAATTACAATTTCTTTTATTCCGACTCTTGATTTGAAAATATACCAAAAGTATTATTTTCTTTCTCAACAGGAGTATGCTGTGGTTGCAGATCCAGCATTGGTGCTGAACCAATGCTGACCACGGAACCTCATAGTGAATGCCATAGAGATCCCATCCACAATATCACAACTGGCATAGAAAATATTTCCTTGGTAGGTAGATGGTTTACCGTTTGTAAGGATACCAATTTCATCCAACGTCATTTCACAACCACTACTGCGCACATGCCAAATCGTTTACCTGATTAAGTATTTTTTAAGGATATTAATATAATTGTATTTTAAATACAGTCGAACCTCCATTAATCGACCGGCATGATTGGTACATTAAATAGTGGTCGTTTAATGGAGGTATTCATTAAGTTAATGGTACCCATGCACTCCTATCCCACATGCATTACTCTGCACATTTGATATAGAAGACTATCAGTCACAGGGTTGTTTTCACTTTACAGAGCGCTTGTACATCAGATACTCCCATAACGCCAGAAGGAAGTTTTTATATTCCCCCAAGTATATATAGTGACGACTCTTCTTGTGAAGTCAGTTTTGACGACATCAGCGACACAAATCAAGAACCTGCAGAAGCACTAAATAAGTATTTACGTTCTCGAGATCTATCTCCTATGCGATCACAGCTCATCACTCCCTGGGAAAGTGCAAGTGAGAGAACAAGGCGTTATTACATACGCAAGGCTGGGCAAGGTGTGACAGCTGTTCTCCAGGATATCGCACCAAGCGATTCTGCGCCACTTTTCCAGGGCATGTGTTCTTCCAAAAGTATCCATCTCTCTTTATCTACGGACGATGATTCTAACGATGATACAGCCCTTGATGAAACACTAATTGAAGCTCTTGCTGAGTGCTACAATGCTGCCAGTTGCTGGGAAACAAGACGGCAAATTCTCTCAGTGATGGCCGACAAACTATCATTCAAACGACTGCAGCGCTGGATCCCATATTTAACCAAACATCGATATACTGAAGCTAAACGCCATTGCCTAATACATGGCAGGGGAGTGCCCATACAGTCAAATCCCTCTCCTAGAATGAGAGTTCCTACAACCCAAATCGATCATTTCATTGCGTTTATTACAAGCTCTCATGTTATACAAGATCTGCCATTCGGGGAGCGAACAATCACTCTGTCAACAAAAGAAACCATCAAAGTTCCTAACGTCATACGAACACTATTACCTGAAAGAATAGTAAAGCAGTATACATCTTATTGTGAAGAGTCAGGATTCACGGCCATAGGGCGTAGTACATTGCTGCGCATTCTGAAAACTTGTGCAGCGTCTGTAAGGAAGTCGTTACAAGGACTTGATTATATAACTTCTTCAGGGACTGAAGCGTTTGAGGACCTGTTAGAAGTTACGGAAACTCTTGGAGATATCGGACAAGGAATGGGATGGGCCAAGAGACAACAACTTCGACTTCGTGAAAGCAAGCGCTACCTGAAAAGCGACTATAAGGTATGATTTATTACACCAATATTTTCTTTGTATCACCACCAATCATGATCACTTCAACGATAACGAAATGAGCTGAGTGTCAATGGTACTAATTAGGAAATGTTGTGGTATAGTGTTTGAAGACGGCCGAGTAGGAATATTTTCTTGATATAGCTAGTTTGTGGTCTAAAATAATCGGTCATATAATGGAATTTGTATTTCAAAACAGCGCTCCCAAACAAATAAAATTACTAAAGGCCGGGGAATCTATGACGCTACAAATGTATCCAATGATACTGAATAAGTACTCTTGATTTGTGCCACAGGTACATGTGTCTAAAAGGTCAACTGTAGCAGATCACTGCAGAGACTACGCCCTCAGCGATCCAAAGGAGCCTGCGTTTCAGTCTAGTTGCGATCATGAACACACTGACATATGTGACGCTGTGAAATGCTAAGTGCAGTGATTCAAGAAATCGAGTCTGAGCTGGCTTCACAAAATGACAACATGTCTTCTGTGTTGAGGGAACAACTTTCTTACAGAGTGAAACAAGCAAAAAACACGATCTTGGCGTGGAAATCACATCTTCTGCGCTCCGTTAACCAGGATGCTGCTTGTGTAGAGGTATTGGAGTCTTTAGATGCGTCATCTGTTCTGCTGGTACAAGACTGGGCAATGAAGTACTTGCCCAGAAAATACAGAGAGAGCCAGACCGACTGGTTTGGGAAACGTGGCATTCCATGGCATGTTACCGTAGCTACCAGGAAGAATGGCTTGGAATATGAGATGCTCACTTTTGTTCACATATTTCCATCGTGCAGCCAAGATAGCTGCGCTGTGATCGCAGTGATGGCAGATGTTATAAAACAACTCAAGATAACCATGCCTAGCCTGACATCTGTATTTAACCGTCAAGATAATGCAGGCTGTTATCACTGTGGGGCAACCATCACCTGTGCCAGAGTACTTGGCCTTCACGATGAGGTCACAATCAAACGTCTTGACTTTTCCGATCCACAAGGCGGAAAAGGCTCGTGTGATAGAAAAGCCACAACAATCAAATCGCATATGCGAATTCACTTAAACTCTGGAAACGACATCGAGACACAAGTCCAAATGAAAGACGCAATTATGTCAGCAGGTGGAGTACCAGCAGTGAACGTCACCCTCTGTGAATCTGTGACAGCATCTAAGATGGCAACATTAAAGATAGAAGGCGTCAGTCTCCTAAACAACATCAAGTATGAAGTCGATGGAATTCGCGTCTGGAGGGCATTTGATATTGGCCCTGGAAAGTTGATCCCGACTAATAAACTACAGTCCCCATCTCCATCAGAGCTACCAGCCATCATTTGCACTTCCACACAGCCAAACAGTTTTGTATCTGTCAAACAAAGACGAAAGCCCATCTTACAACGAGGAAACGACAGACAAGAAAAACGCGAGGATGAAAGTGAAGTTGCTGATATAAGTGAAAATGCTGCAGACGCAATCTTCGCATGTCCCGAAGAAGGATGCACTCAAACCTTCCTAAGGCACTCTTCAATGCAGCGTCACTTAGATTGTGGCAAACATCAAAGAGCACTTGAACGAGAAACACTATTAGACAGGGCTGCTCTCGCCTATGCAGAAACTCTCGAGGGACAAAGTGCAGGAGTTCCACACCTCGACACTCACGCCACAATGCCAGCCTCCTCACATTGCGATTCCTCCTTGTCAATGGGATGGGCTCTCAAATCTGGAGCCTCTCGAAGAGTCAGATTTACGTCAAGTCAGATAAGCTATCTTGCCGCCAAATTTAGATTTGGCGAGCAATCAGGCCAGAAAGCTGATCCTGCATCTGTGGCGCGGGCAATGATGACAGCATTTATAATGCTATTTTTAGGCTTGAATTACTCGCAAGTATCTCGTAATTCAATATCTGAACTTATTTGCGTCTAGTTTCCTGTTGAGAATTCGAGAACTATGGTTTTCTTGGACCTGAAAATCGTTCTAATTTCAAACATTTTTTGACAAAATCGGCAGTGACGGTTTTATTTTTTTTTCAAGAAATTAAAAAGTAATTTGAATAAAATAAATATACCAGGCGAATAGGCTTATAATAGTGTATCCCTGGACAAAATATCAGACACCTTGATTTTTGACTCATGTGCCACATTTCACCCGGTTTACAGAAAAATTCACTCTTAATTTCACAAGAATCAAACTATCTGGTATTTATACTATGCAAACACAAGGACAGTTTACCAGCAGTTTTGTGCCAAATGTTGCGTGGCGTTTGTAGATAATTTTCTAAACGTGTTTAGTTAAACCACTTTAAAACATGTGTTAGCTTCGGTGTGAATGGGGCATTAGAGCTTTGGATAAGGCGCTATATAAGTAATAAATTATTGATTATTATTATACTCGAAGCGCAAGCTGGAATACTGGGATAAGAAAATATGCAATATTAATATAATATTAATTAATATTAAAATAAGTCGTTTCTAATAGAAAGTGAAGTGCTGCGAGTTGAATTATTTGCAGGTTAAAATGTAACTGCACAGTCATTCTACATTTCAGCAAATGATAATGACATGAGATAAGTTCACTTATATGTTTGGGCTTCCTGTGCTTCAAATTGGCGACACATGTGGCTTTCGAATTCTGCCAAGTGATAAAACATGCATTTATTTCGCTTCCTTGTCATCACATTTAATCAAAAGCCAGTCTTGAATATTAGTACGTACTAAGCTGAAGAATATAAGGTAGAAAATTGATGCAGAGTAGTATTTTAGGCCCGCTTGAATCCATCGATGTCGGTGAAGTATTAAAAATAAACTGGAATTTGCCGTCATCGTAGAACGAACTTTGATGGCTTCTGCTCCATTAAATTAACTTGAACAAATGAATGAATAAGGGTGAAATCAAGGAAACTAAAAGATGACAGGAACTTGGAGAGTTCTGAGAATGACCATGATGAAAACCCTACATTAATCTACACAACAATGTCTGTTAAAGAACTTCGAAATGCTGTAATTGAAAGGAAGGGTAAAATGAAAGGGCTTGCCAAATTCAAGAAAGCTCAACTGATTTCAATTCTAAGAGAACACTGAAACTAAGCTTCAATTGGAGTTATTTATTATAGACATTTTTATGAACATATTTGAACAACATCACTATTGAAAGAGTGTACTAGTGACAGTTTTCATGTCTTATTTGTAAAGGGTAAGTTAACAAACTATAAATATATATTTTCTGAAAAAGATATTGGAGCTTCGACAACATTGTTATTGTTGTCAACCCTAAAATATTTTGGGGATAAGGAAAGAAACAACCTTACTTTTACTGGAAATCTAAGCCTATTGCCATCTCCATTTTTGCTCAATACTTTGTCCCAATCTTGTGGGAAGTTGCACTTTATAAAGTCATATTTTTTTCAAGTAGCTGCCAGTTTGTTTCTACAGCCTTTTCACCTTTCTCCATGAATATGTACTTGTAAACATCATGCCTGAAGTTGATTCTGATTGTCGGAGCACTAGCTTTTGACTTTAGTCCTTACACAATGCTGTAGTTGGTCCAGGTTGTCTTGGATGACATCAATTGGAGGTTTGAGGTTATGACAATACCTATAGCAAAGAGCAGAAATGATCAATTTTATTATGAATGTGAAGTCATCAATAAAATTACAATTAACATTACAATACAAGTCCTTTTTTCCTTCTTATATTAAAGTATTGCATAAATTCAGCACTTAGTCACACTACAGCAATCAATGGGACCGAGAGCGACATTTTAAGCTTACAATTATCATAAATATAATAAAAGATAAGCTGTTATATAAAGTATTATGTTCGTACATTAATGATTGTCTTGAGAGATGATCTTTAGGTTTTAGTAATAACACCAGGTTTTAGTAATAACACCAGGTTTGATTGTTAACTTCAGGGCAACTATCACGGTGACTGACTGAAGACGTGACAACAGCAGTGCAACTTATTATATGCTTCACTGAAGGGAAGACAACATTGCTTGACGCCACAACACAGATACGTAGAATCTGATAATACAAGTGAAGGATAGTGTATTGGTGATGGCAGCCACAACAAGAGATGCTTGGTTTAGTGTTCTGCACTGCACTTTTAATTCTTCTTCTATACTGATCTGCAAATCCTTGGGAACTCTTCAGCTTTGCTCAGATATGGAAATAACTCTGATACACATTGTGGTACCAACAAATTATGAAGCACTTCACTGCATCTTTTGTACAATAAACTTGTCGCAGAACCCCTGTAGGTCAGCTCTCTCAAGAAGAACATGTATTCCCTCTTCGTCCGCCATGTTTGTTTCTATGTGGAAGAGCTGGGGTCTGGACACAGCCTCTCTTTCATGCTCGCTCCAGTCCCCGAACCCACTCATACTCAATCAAAATGGCCGCAATTGCTGGATCGTTGTTGAAGTTCTGTAGATTTTCTTCTCAAGTAGTTCAGACCCAAGCAAAGGAAATTAATATATTCCAACTTTGTAGGTACCTTCATTATAATATTATATATCAGTTTCTTCTTAGTTATAAAACTGTGAATGATTGCAAAACTACGACCAGGAGTGGAAGTGGTGAAAAGTACCACCGCCACCGGTACTCTTTCAACTTCGGCCTTCCTTCTGCAGCTGTAGGAGGATTTGTTTTGACATCTCTTGGCGATGATGAGGATATTGAAATTACAGAACACTCTACTCAAGGGGTGAAGAGGAGAAAGAAAGGTAAAAACTAAAAGAAAAACGCAACATTTGAGGTTCAGTTTGCTTCATTTTGTTTTGCTTCTGTTATCGACTCTCTGTTCGGACGACCACCAGAATCAACGAAATAGTTCCTGGTTGGTACCTCCTCATGTTACTATTAATACTTTAATACTGACTATATTGGTCAACTAGTTGAATTCAGTAGTCTGACATATCAAATGTTTTATAGGTCACAATGATGTCCGTGCATGTCTCTGCAGACATGCACTGTGGAGGAGAACTCACTAGTTTTAAAAGAAAAAATACAAAGACTCAGTCCAAATACTTTGCTGCACAGAACTCTGATAGGGCTAGATGGTGTTCTACAGCATCTTACTTCCTTGGTTCCATCTGGAAAAAGTGAGCAGATGTTTATGCGCTCAAGCATTGCATTCGATGAAGCGTATGACATTTTCAATTGATTTTTCCCTGATAAAGGCTTTGCTCATCAAGACAAGCAACAATTTCGCGACGCACTACTGCATCCTGAATATGGTTTAAGAGTTACTATTTTCATTAACCCGTTCAATGTTTCAACTGAAATATTACTTCGTCCAAACAGTATCGATCTCGAGCCATTCCTAAAGTGGCAATGTCAAGGAGCCGGATGTCCAAAACGAAGGTCTGGGTACTAGTATACCGGAAGTTTATGCTTGCTAACGTTTTCATTTTGCCGCCATTGCTGTGTACGATGTGTACACGATTTCAACGCTGTTTTCCAGGAATTTTCTCCGACAGCTGGTCCATGGCGTCAGAGAATATTACAAACGAGGTAAGCTTCTCACTAAATAATTTATACGCTTTTACGTGCTCTAGGAAGATCGGTTTTCGTAGTGTGAACTCAAATAATATAAAACACTAAACAGATTTCGAATAATTTGTGTACTTCTTTCTGTAGGCACTATCGATATCCTGCTCTTGCAAATCTACATGCTCCACTAGGTCAACAGAGAAACGTTCTGGTTGCATTTGCAAGACAAACAACAGACACTGTTCTAGTGAATGCAGGTACGTGACGACGAGAAAGCAATGTAAAAACAAGGTATAGTTCTTCATTCCATACATTATAAACTACAGCATTCTGTTACTTAACTAAAACTAACTTATCTTGCTTTTATTTATCAATCTGGACATGTACATGTACGCTTTCGAGGCTGCTATGATCATGTTTGATCGTTGGCTCAACATATTTTCCTTGTCCTTCCAATCTTGATGTTTGAATGATTATTGTGTTATCAGGAAAGTTCAACTGATGCTGTTAGAAATGACACCAATGCACATTCACACGGTGAATCGGGGACAAGGGAATCCGAAGAAGAGGAACAAAGTAAAGAGAATGCTCCTGTCAAGGTATCACCCGAGTGATCTCTAATTTATTCGTTTACTTACTTATGCAAATTAAAAATATTGTCAATTATTATATTGATATACATAATAAAGATGACTTTATTTGGGTAATAGCACAATTACATTGTACTCGAAAGTAGTTTACATTGTATATTTTTTCTCAATACTAAATATGTTCTTATTATTGTCATAAATAATTATTATCCTCACACTAGATGAGGATACGGCTAAGTCTTTAGTAATAAAAGCTTTGCAACAAGGAATTGGATCCATGGAGTTCATAGACTCTCTGCTTATACAGGAAATAGATGACGACAACCCTGAACACGACTATTCCATACTGGGAACTCATTTATCCTCAATGGAAAGCAGTGCTGCTTCTATGACAACTACTACACCACCATCAAGGGAGGGTCCATTACTAGAGTGGTGTAAATGAAAAAACTGTATTTATATGCCCCAGGAAGTGGAAAACAAGTGTTGTGGAAATAGAAAATGTGTTACTATTCAAACACGTTTTTCTAAGCTTTGTCTTGATCCAGATGTGTTACCATTATGCATAGTGAACAGAGCAGACATTCAAAATGACAGTGAAGATAATACAACTCGTTCTTTCAGAAAAGCAGCCTACAGACAGTATATTTAGGATAGATATGTACGCTTGGGTAAAGGCAACAGGAAAGTTGCCCCATCATGTGTGGTTACAATTATAAGGCGTCACTATTCATATATCATTTGAATTGTAAATATGATCCCTAGGGATTAGTTAATATATGCAGATGAGTATATATTTTTCTTTCCTCTCTTGTAATATATTATACACATACATATATATAGATATAGATTTTTTTTTTGATTTTTTTTTTCAGTACATATTTGTTATATTGTAAAAAGCATCGAGACTCCCGTTAGGTGCGTTTTTAAGAAATATATATTATTAATATTATTAAAGGAAAACACAGGCAAACCATACCCCTTTCAATTCACTGTGTCCGCGATGAAGGACGGGTTTGGCGGATAGATGTAGAACCCGACTTACTCGTAATTCAAAAAGGATGGCAGAGAACGAGCAAGTGCCTCGTCCAACAGCGGCTGGAAAGGTAGAACAAGCTTTGGCAGACGCAAACGCTAGTAATCAGGATGGCCAGGCAGAAGGTCAAGCGGCGCCGGACCAGCAAGCTCAACACGGCGAAGTTCGAGCGGCCAACGCTCCAGCTAATGAGGTATCGTATATCAGTTCTGTATGAACTATCTTTCGTGAAATTTTGAGTCACCTTATGCTGCGGTCAGACTAGTGCTAGAGTTCGTGCTTTAGCGTGCTTACTTATGACGTCAGTTAAGCAAATGCTAGAAATTTAGCTAGCACACTACGGTCAGACTTGTCTAATGGGTGCTTGCTTGCTTGAAAGTGTTAATTGATATGTCACAGAACGTACTGTTTTTATATCGTTGTTCAGATCAGCGTGCTGCAAGCAATCTTTTGAAATCATGGATAACATCTCTATTCTCTTGCTTTATTTTATGTACAACCGTTTCAATTTGCTAAGGCAGCGGTTAATCAATCGTAGAAGAAGAAGATGTCTGGTTATTCAGCAACAACTGACAAACCATCGAATATTCCTTGGACAGAATCTGCAAGTGGTGATTCTAGCCCTTGTAAATGCAGCCATACTTGAAAATGCCCTCCATGAATGGCCGTGGACACTCCATCGACCGATAATTCGCTTGTACACTGTATACTTCTTCGCGTCTGAACTCCCTTGAGCAAAAGTCAATCTGCGATTGAAGGATTCGAAGCTGGCGCGTTCTGATGACCTTTCAGGTCAAACGTAAAGTATTTTCATTGGCTGATACGAGTAAACCAATTAAACTTATTTGCTTAGCAAGCTTCAAACATGGTACGGACCGTGCTTGAGATTTGCTGCGGTTCCTTTGTACTTTCTAGCATTTCGGATCAGTTTACTATTAAGCATTAGGTGTTGTGAAAAGTCGGTCACATTCGAAATTGAGCTAGAACTGTGCTAGGTAAACAGAATTAATTCAAGCAAGCACGGTTATAGCGCTAGTCTGACCGTAGCATTATTTAGTAGGGTTTTAACGGTGTCTTCAGGGGTTGATGTTCTTTCAAGGTTCAGATTAAAGTGCATGTGAATTTTTTCTTTTGAAAATCGATTACATATGAAGTGAATAGTGGGATGGTTCAGTATTTTGTGATTTGAGCTTCGCATTTGCGAGTTTTGAAAGGTTTGAAATCGTGATATGCTAATATCACGTAATTTTGACGTCAGATTATATTGAATATATTTTTAAAACAATCTCACAGGAGTGATAGGCACTTTAAAACATGTTAAAACATGGTGGCCAAACGAATAAAACAGTTTACAAAACAATGTTTTATGATGTTTTACTGAAATGTTTTACACGTTTGAACGGGCCTTAATAAGTCAAATCAAAACAAAGCAATCGGAATCGCACGTGATGACATAGTTTGTAGCCTAACATACGCTAGTTTTCTGTTTTCTTTTGTTTCTCACTTCCACTTCGAAGACTCTAAAACTGTCAGTAGCAGTAAACAAATTTGTTCATCTGTTTGTCTAAATATATTCGCGCAGAAAAATGTTTTTCTTTTCTTTCTTTGTTTCTTCATTCATTTTTGTTTTATCGTGTCTTTTTTATGTTTTCACTTTTTTTTTTATTTCAATTTTGAAAAATTAGCCTTTCATACTAATACAACCCAATAACTACCATGCAATGGTTGGGCTGCCTGTGTGCACTTAACATAAAACAAGCCCAGATTTATATATGGGTATCATATCGATCATAATTTGGCCACAGCTGAATTGAAGTTAAGGCCCAGATACACGATGCAATTTTTATTGCAACGTTGCGCGCAACAGTTGCAGAAATAGGATCGAGTTCTACTTCTGCAACCGTCGCATCGTGTGACACCCCCAAAAACACGTTGCAACGTTGCAAGAAAAGTTGCATCGTGTTTCTGGGTTTTTATAGTTTCTCTTTATTTTTTTCAGCTTTTATCCACCCATTGAGTCTTGTGGTGGCTTCGAGCTCATGGTTATAAAGATGAGGTCTCGCACTGAAATGCAAGTGGCACCCGTGTGGGGCCTGCTCTACAGAAGAGCTTCGCGCTTTAGGGACAGGGCGTATAGATATAGTATCCTGGATATAGTCCTGGACGAGTCCCTTGCCTTTGGCCAAACAGAACCCAACAGAGGAATGCTTCATTTACCACGGCAACAGTCCACTGAACGATCTCCGCAAGCACATGGAAAGCTGTGGCGTAGAGGTGTGTATACTGGCTTCATTTGTTCTTAAAACCATAAAACGTTGACTGGCGTATAACGGTTTCTGTATAGTTTAACGCAGTACGTAGGAGCCTTGGGCACATGTCCTGGCGCTGACTGATATATATTCATGCAGCATATCTAAACTGCGTACTTTTGATTCAATTAGCAAATCACAAAAATCTCCTTGGAGGACAGCACTGATGATGACGATAATGATGATGAGCTCCCGTCGGTGTTTGATACCACAAGGTAAGTAGAGCATCAGGTACATGCGCACCCGTGTAGGTATTTACGTTCTTCGATTGCAATCAAATCTGTTGCTATAGAGAGAAATCGTGTTTGGTCTGACAACCGTGTACACTCTTCAATACGTTTCAGTGAGGTCCAGAACGATACAGCGGCGCGGCTGCCAGATCAACCAGCGACAGCAACCAATACTGTGGAAAGGTAATTGATATCCCTTGGTCAATATGACCAGCAGTATGCTCACACTCTTTTCAGTATGTTTCAGTGCGGGTCAGAACGATACAGCGGCGCGGCTGCCAGCTCAACCAGTGCCATCAACCGACACTGAAAGGTAATCACTTTAACTTTCTTAATTGATTAGAAAAATGTTTTTTTAAGGGAGGACATTGGATTGAAGGACCATTTGCGTCTGGTTTTGCAATGCATTTAAATGTAAGAGAGCATAAGTACTTACTGTATGCGCTCTTTTGATTTAAACTATTTGCCGATTAGACGTTGTCAAACTAGTTACTTGGTAAATAGAAACTACCATGATTCTTTTGGGTCACATGTCTGACTAACTTTAATAATCGAAATGCATGTGTATAACACCTATTTCAATTATTAAAGTTTTTTTTCAGTGACGAATTACAGTAAAAAAAAACAATTATATATTATACTAATATATATACAAAAATTATTAAAGTGCATATCAGGCATATAAGTTGATTTTGAAAATCGATTATATATAAAGTGAATAGTGGGATGGTTCAGTATTTTGTGATTTTAGCTTCGCATTTGCGTGTTATAAAGGTTTGAAATCGGGATATGGCAATTCGGTGATGTCAATGCAGGCATCATTTATTATACAAAAGCGCCCCTTTACAAATTACTGACATTTCATAATTTGTCTGCTTAATGATTCTAGCTTATCTATTTTGTAGCCGTTGAAGTTTGTCAGACATTCCTTTACTAGTAGAATTCCAAACAGAGCTACAATAATCAAAGTAGGGTAGAATTAGAGCTCTATACATACACAGCCGTGTTTCAAGTGGTAAGATTGAGCCTAGCGCTTTAATAAAGCTAGACGTGTTGTGATTTTCTTTGAGATCAAAAGAATGTTTGAAGTCCAGGTTAGGTTTTGATCAATCAGAAGTCCTAGGGATTTGTATTCAGTCTTTCTCTCCAGTCATACATCGTCTGCCTTAATATTAAAAGTATTTGGTACTTGAACGAGTTTAAACTGACTCCCTATGAGCATGTATTTGGTTTTTTTGACATTTAAAGTTAATTTATTTGCTCTAAGCCAAGTTTGGATTTGGTCCAGATCATGATTCATTTGAGTTTGAAGCACATGCTGATCTTCTGTTGATGTAGTTAATGTAGTATCATCAGCATACATCCTTGGCGTGGAGAAAAGGTTACATGCAGGGAGATCATTAATGTAAATAATAACGGGCCTAATATTGATCCTTGGGGGATTCCACATGTAAGAGTAGAAAAGTCTGACATAACTCCATCAATTATAGTTTTCTGTTTACGTTCATCAAGATAGGAATTGAACCAATCTAGGGTTGTAGAGGTAACCCCATATGATATGAGCTTTTGTAGCAGAATAGGATGATTCATAGTATCAAAAGCTTTTATAAGGTCCAGGAAAATCACCCCATTAAGTTGGTTGTTATCTATAACAACCAACCTCCCACACAATAGACTGGTACTCATGATGCTTCCCAATTTCAGCAAGAATATCAAGATGCAGGTGCTTTTCATGGCGACTCGAGAGGGCTTTCGCTACAACTCTCAATTGATGGAGTGTGTCGGTTTAAGCAGGGATCATACTCAATGTGGCCCATTACACTTACTATGCTTAATCTACCTAAGTGCGTAAGGCATCTTTTCAGCTCAATCCTTTTAGTAGGTATTATACCCGGGCAAAAGGGTTATGCAGGTCTGAAACGCGATCCATACCTGGACATTCTTGTTGATGAGTTATTAGAATAGGCATACCAATTTACGATGGCTATCAGGATGCTACTTTTGAATTCAAAATCCTGAATTATGTGCTTGACTATCCAGACCTAAACAAGCTGTTTGCAGCATGGGCTTAGAATACCCCGCCACTCTAAAAAGGTCCTTAAAACACTTTCACCGTGGTTCTCAGTCAATGATTGAATATTCAAAATACTGTAAGTAAGTTATCAAGCTAAGAGACCATAATACTATTAATATATTAGTTTTATGGTCTGTTGGTTATATGCTACCCGTGGTCCGCAATCTAGACTGTTCTTTGTTCATAATATAAAGCGCTCTTGTATAGTTCAAATTATTTGGCACTGTGAGTAGTATAGGAGGGATCGCACGATCCGCGTTTTAATATATTCGTGCTAAAGTGCTAAGGTGATATTAGTGCTAAATATGAATAATGAATGACCCTATAATATATTCGTGCTAAATATGAATAATTGATGTGGAATATTAGTGCTAAATATGAATAATGAATGACCCTATAATATATTCGTGCTAAATATGAATAATTGATGTGGATATTAGTGCTAAATACCCAAAATGTCACGGGGGAGGGGTGGGTGGGGGGATCTATTGTATCGAAGAAGACTTAAAAATTAGCCTCCGTAATTCTAGTCACTCATCTATAGCCAGTAAACGAATCCAAACGAAGTATCAAGAAGCTCTGAACAAGATGGAAGGCACTCCCAAATGTTTATGTGGAGTTCCAGCAAAATCGAATAAAACCAAAACTGGGGGAGTATGGTTTGGCTGTGGAAAAAAGATCGATTTCGCTGTTGAAAGAAAAAAGGAACTGGTCCATCGTGAACTAGGATGCAATCTACGAATGTCCCAAGAAATGATCCAAGAACTTAACATCGGTGAGGATGGTTTTGAATTCAAGAAGGATACTCCAAAGTGTAAATATCACCGTTTGTATGCTAAACTTGTTCGAGTCAACGATCCAGAAAAAGAGAACTATGGCCGTTGGTTTTATGTTTGCAATGCAGCACCCCCAGACGGAACTTGTAGTTTATTTCAATGGAAGGAAGAAGAAGAGTCTGAAAGCGAAGATGATGCACCACCACCGCCGCCTACCAAAAAAGTTAAGAAATCCAACCAAAACAAAAACTCTGCCAAGAAAGGCAAAAGTGTTAAAAAATCACAATGATTTTATTTATTTTAGAGAAATCAGAAACCAAATGAACACTTGGATTGATTCGTAAAGTTATAACTTGCTTTTTATAAATCAACCATATGAACTGAGTTAATAAAATTGATTTTAAACCAAATCTTTGGAGTTTTCTGTGTTATTATTATTATTGCAACTAAAGAGTCAAAACGACGCTAATTAGTTATACAAACTTTTCTGTCTGAACAAGCCTGAAGCAAAACAATAAACCCTTTTGTTCTCCAAAACAATAAACAACTATATAACAAGCCAGAAGTTAGCTTCGGTTTCATAGTAGCTCAGTTGAAGTCAAAGCAAAACTTCGGACACAACATTTACTATGGAACTGAGAAGTGGTCGAATTCTTCCTCCTTGGAGTCCAGCAAAGAAAAGGAAACACACAGCTGCTGAACAGGAACCCAAGAAAATCAAGCTGGATACGATAGGCGATCTCAGTCTGTGAACCACTGAAAGAATTAGATGTATGTGTATGGTCAAGAAAACTACAAGAGGTCAAATGTCTGTTCCGATTCCTATTTTATGAACTTTGCAAGTTGCTTGGAGGGCAAGAACAAGCACGACGGTGTGGAGAGCAGAATTGGGAGATGGCTCCTTTCAGAAATGGCGAACAGATAGTAGATAGCACGTTTTGGCAGAATGTGTTGGTTTCGGTTCGTATTCGCATGAAAACAATCTATCCAGAAGAGAAACTTTTGGACCTGATCCCAACTGTAATGGAGCAAGAGTATTCTATCGTCCCAACCCACCCTGAATACAAAGAGATGAAAGAATGTTTGGAAATCTTTGTCAAAGAGCTCTTCAATTCCATGAATTTTTACAAGATGAGAGAACTATCCAACGAAGTCTCCCTCCTGCATGAGCGAACAATTTTTGTTTGTGACAAAAAACTGTACCTCAGTACTATTGCAAGAGCATTGTCAGTGGAGTGCTTTATTAAAAAAGATATCGACACCTATCCTTGGGAACAAATGTTGAAAGAAGAGAAGAAATATTGTTCTTATTTTCCCGATATTGATGGTGGAGTTACAGTACTAAGGTTTCCGTATGTATTTACTGCATCGGGTTCCTACGATTTTAAAATTTTGGAAACAGGGGAACGATTCTCGAGCTCTTCACGTGATGCTCGAGAAGCGCTATTGCAACACAAAAGCAGAAGCCAATACTCTTTTTAATTACTATTACGGACTAAATAGCTAGTAATTATTTCACGGATAGAGTAAATTTTATTTAACCCGTGAAACAAAATCTAATAGTCAAGGTGTAATAGTCAAATAGACACAAAAGAAAACAATGGAATTAGAGACTACTAAGGTGCATTAGACTAATATCTATACGAGTGTGGTGCCTTGACAGACATCCGAAAACGTGAGTTAATTTTAACTAAGGGGCGAAGTTCGCCTGATGTAAATAGTATCTTACACTTTTTTTCGTTTCATTTATTAGCTTTTAAATTCAAGATCAAAGGCAGCGACAGTTTCCACTTCACTTACACCTCAAGAGAAAGAAAAAGTCAAAACAATATTGGCATTGGAATATATGTCATCTGAAGAATCCATGTCGGAGGCCGAAGCTCAGCAGGATGATGCCGATAGTGGATCTGACATGGAGGGGGGTCCTCCTAAATGACATTTTCTTCCAAAATCCATCCTTGCAAAACAAAACGCCACTTTCTCGGCAAACTTCCATCTCTCTTCTTCATATAGTCATGAATTTTTCCCTCTCCCTTCCTTAACTCGCCAAACAATAGCCATTTCCTTAGGACCACTTTCGAAAACACGTGTTTTCCTTCTGCACGTCCGAAAAGGATGCCGGGAACATACGGGAATTTTCGACAGCAAGCATCCCGCCCTTTCCGTTTTTTAGACTTTTTTAGAGTGTCGAGCCACTCGGTCCTACAGGCAAAATATTTCGCAACAATGCAACAAACCAAAATCAAATCTCCTTAAAAACTCACATTTAGTTATTCTCCCTTATATAATATTATTTTCTCTATACTTGTACAGCTTTTCAGTCAAACCAGGTCACGCATACCCCTCTAGAGTCCATTATTGACTTGATTATTGCAAAAATGAAAGTATTATTCGTTTGAACATTTTTAAAGTTGACTTTTGCTTTAGCCACCATGTGGTGTACTATGGCTGTACACCAATATAGCGGCGCCATACATTGCAATTAAACAATGCACAGATTTGATTGCAAACAAAGTTCTGGTACTGGTAAGAGCATGCGTTTGTATGAATATTAAATTAAGTACTGCTGATAAATTATTGATTGATACATGTATATCAGCAAGAAAAGTATATTCAAGTGTAGTGTAAAACTTGAAAAAAAAATCCAAACTGGATTTGAACCAGTGGTTGCTAGTTGGGAACTAGTTGGGATATGAAATCATCCATGGATAAATAGACTGATGATATTTTATATTTAAAACATCTTCAATGGCATTACGTCTATTATATATATGCATTATATATATTATTTATTTATTGCTCGGGCCGAAGGCGCCAAATTTTCAATTTCTGCACTGCGCAGTCTCGTACAGTTCACATCATTCACAAGTTCAACAGACCTACGGCCAGTATTCTATCGACCTTGTGGCCACGCCATTCCAGCGAACGTCCAGAGTGACCAATCTGGCCGGCCACTGCATCTCTTCTTCCACTTCCCGGTGGAAAAAACAGTTTCTCACAGGTATTAGCACCTTCACCTCCCTTCATTCTTGTCGGACCCCTGTTCACGTTTCTGTTAACCCAGCCTTACACTTACACCATATTCGTATCTGGTCTCTATTCAAGGCGCTACTGGTGGCTCGTTCTCCGTTCTACACGCACAAGTGCCTTTGAGTTTCTCAGCCAAGGAAACACAGACTCTTTCCCTCTAGGGCTGTCACGCTTATCCAACCCAGGAAATTGGGTCATTCGTAAATCATTATAATAATTTGCAGACACAAATTATTAGACAGTGAGATCAGTAAACAAAGGGACGAAAATCCTAGAAGGTTATATTAACAAACTTGAGAAAGCATCAGGTCTGAATAACTCTGGAAAAAAGGAGAGGTTGCTGAAAAGCAGGCAAAAAGAAAACTGAAGCTTTTTCAAGAAAGAGCAAAATGTGGCTTGTGGTTTGCAAAGTCATTTGGTTTGGATCTATCTTCCTTAAAACTCAAAGACCCAGAGGAAGGAAATGTCTACACATTAGTCACATGATGAAGGGGATGACGACAGTGAACTAAGCCACAAAGATGATCAAAACATAAAGAAGGTACTATTAGTCCAGCAGATATGTGCAATTTTTTGAAGAAATTGCGTTTTATGATAAAGCATGAAATTTTCTACATAGTTTGGGCTTACCCATTTTAATATTTTACCCATTCTAATATTTAGATAATAATTTTCCTTTGCTTTACAACACAGGAAAACAACAAATATATAATAATGTAGTCATTGATATACTACATGCAACAGTTGTTAAATACTACATGCAACAGTTGTTTAACATAAGGCTGCCCTTGATCAATTTCGGAAACGTTTGTCTACCCTAAGGTTTCTCAATGAAATTGAAAAAGAACCCAAAAAGTTTGAGCTTTTTTTTGTTCATATGGAAGAGGAAATCAATCACAAATTTGTTATCAACTTATTAAATGTACCTGAAACAACCAATCCTATGGTTGAAAATACCTTTGCCATGTTAACTACATTCCTACAGAATGCAAGTAAGCTACACCAGCTCTGATGAGAGTGACCTTTCAGAGAGCGAGGATGGGAAGCTGATTCTGAAGGGTTACTTAGTCAAACGTCTGCCATGGGAGAGATCTGTCCTTAGAAGGGTAAAAGATGAACTTGATTAATGTTATAGAGCAGGTCTTCCTCTAAGATCCAGAAGAAGTTGCAAGATCATTGGAATAACATTCCAAACGTGGAAACATTAAGTCAATCTGTGAAACTTGTTACGGCATCAACCTTTGTCACACATCACTCGAACGTAAATTATAAAAGTTATTGAACGAAAACCAAGCTTTTGCAAGTATGACCAATGCACCGCGTCAATCAAGGTTAATGTGACGAGGTGAGACATTATGACAGCTACAGTCGGCTATGTCATGTCTTTGTATATAAGATAAACAGCTTTTGTGCTGCTCAATTTAGTGTGTCATAATACTCTACTTAAACAAACAAGTCCACCAACAATATGATATTCACTGTGTCAACAACTATATTCCAAGTTTTTACTGACCAATCGCGAAACATTTATTGAAATTGTTTAAAGTGTTTATGAAACCAAATTTTAAGACTGTATTTGATTATAAAATAATACAATTCATGAGTTTCTGATCATCATGGTTCTTTTTTGTTTGAAATTCAGTTATAGAAAATATTTGTTTTTGTCCTCGGAAAATCGTCACTCAGCGTCAAAACGTGTCCGGGTCCTGGGACCTAGCACGGCATTGCGATGACGTCACTGCGAGGAGTGTGGTAGTTGGGTCATTCGTAAATCATTATAATAATTTGCAGACACAAATTATTAGACAGTGAGATCAGTAAACAAAGGGACGAAAATATTGAATTTGAGAAGCTACAAAACAAGACCCTAGAAGGTTATATTAACAAACTTGAGAAAGCATCAGGTCTGAATAACTCTGGAAAAAAGGAGAGGTTGCTGAAAAGCAGGCAAAAAGAAAACTGAAGCTTTTTCAAGAAAGAGCAAAATGTGGCTTGTGGTTTGCAAAGTCATTTGGTTTGGATCTATCTTCCTTAAAACTCAAAGACCCAGAGGAAGGAAATGTCTACACATTAGTCACATGATGAAGGGGATGACGACAGTGAACTAAGCCACAAAGATGATCAAAACATAAAGAAGGTACTATTAGTCCAGCAGATATGTGCAATTTTTTGAAGAAATTGCGTTTTATGATAAAGCATGAAATTTTCTACATAGTTTGGGCTTACCCATTTTAATATTTTACCCATTCTAATATTTAGATAATAATTTTCCTTTGCTTTACAACACAGGAAAACAACAAATATATAATAATGTAGTCATTGATATTCTACATGCAACAGTTGTTAAATACTACATGCAACAGTTGTTTAACATAAGGCTGCCCTTGATCAATTTCGGAAACGTCTGTCTACCCTAAGGTTTCTCAATGAAATTGAAAAAGATCCCAAAAAGTTTGAGCTTTTTTTTTGTTCATATGGAAGAGGAAATCAATCACAAATTTGTTATCAACTTATTAAATGTACCTGAAACAACCAATCCTATGGTTGAAAATACCTTTGCCATGTTAACTACATTCCTACAGAATGCAAGTAAGCTACACCAGCTCTGATGAGAGTGACCTTTCAGAGAGCGAGGATGGGAAGCTGATTCTGAAGGGTTACTTAGTCAAACGTCTGCCATGGGAGAGATCTGTCCTTAGAAGGGTAAAAGATGAACTTGATTAATGTTATAGAGCAGGTCTTCCTCTAAGATCCAGAAGAAGTTGCAAGATCATTGGAATAACATTCCAAACGTGGAAACATTAAGTCAATCTGTGAAACTTGTTACGGCATCAACCTTTGTCACACATCACTCGAACGTAAATTATAAAAGTTATTGAACGAAAACCAAGCTTTTGCAAGTATGACCAATGCACCGCGTCAATCAAGGTTAATGTGACGAGGTGAGACATTATGACAGCTACAGTCGGCTATGTCATGTCTTTGTATATAAGATAAACAGCTTTTGTGCTGCTCAATTTAGTGTGTCATAATACTCTACTTAAACAAACAAGTCCACCAACAATATGATATTCACTGTGTCAACAACTATATTCCAAGTTTTTACTGACCAATCGCGAAACATTTATTGAAATTGTTTAAAGTGTTTATGAAACCAAATTTTAAGACTGTATTTGATTATAAAATAATACAATTCATGAGTTTCTGATCATCATGGTTCTTTTTTGTTTGAAATTCAGTTAATCGTCACTCAGCGTCAAAAAGTGTCCGGGGCCTGGGACCTAGCACGGCATTGCGATGACGTCACTGCGAGGAGTGTGGTAATTCTTGTCGGCCATTGTTATTGTTTCTAGTACAGTTGTACATGTAGTTTTTGCGTTTTAAAATCATGTCTGACCTGGAATCAGAATCCACGAACGAAAGTGAAGCTAGTGATGATGATCAGACGGAAAACAATTTTAATTTTGAAAGCTTCTTCAGGCCTTACGAAGACCAACCTCTAGCCGCAACAAATCATACTGATGTGGCAGAACAAGCTCTCAGTGAGAGCGATGAAGATGGACTCACAGAGCATAACTTGAGACAAAGATTTGAGAAAATAGTACCTCTACAAAATTGGTAAGTATTATATTGAATAAAAGTTTATTTGTAAATCTTTACATATTTGTACTTGTCTGACTATCTCTTGCTTTCGTGCAGGTGTTCTTGTGGCAATTGTAAGGACGATCGTTTGGTTTTGTGTGCAGAATTTCGCTGTTGTAAGGAAATTGCCAATTGCTTAGGTCGCTTTACTTTTGAAGGCCTAAATGCTGGATGTATTTTGACACATCCTGATTACCAAGCGATGACCAACAAAACAGTACTTGAGCATGTTGGGCCTCTGTTCACCGATAAGAAGGTAGACACTACCGTAAACGAGAACATGCTGAAAACGAGTAAGAATTGATTGCTGATCTATCGTTTTTATTTTCACGTTTAATATTATTTCGTAATAAAACAAGAACATACAACGCACTTACAGTGTGGACACTTGAACGGTGAACACCTTGATTTTTTTTTAATGCATACTGTAAATTATCGATTGAGATAATTGATTGGAAATAAAACTTATTTTGATCACTTGGTGTATTTGAACTCTGCGTTTCATTTGAGACATTACGAGGCAGTAGACAGTTGGGAAAATAATGATCTGAGTAGATCTTGAAGTGTTCGTTCAAGTGTCCACACAAACCATATTATGAATCTAAGTGAGTCATGTGAAATCATTCTAATATTGTACAAAGCATTTCTGTCTAGTTCCCATTTATTTATCCTTGGCATTAATTGTGTAGGTTTTTCTCTCTAAGTAATAAGTGTAATTTTGTACCTTCTAGGTTATTAAGGCAGTGGCTTATAGATGGTTAATCAGATAGATATGTGGATACATGGGCTGGGAGAATACTAGACCTCTTCCAGCTTGCATATATCATGACATTAGGAGTAGATACCCTACCCTAACTACTAAAGGCTACCACTCTGGGCAAGAACGAGATGCCAATAACAGCTAAACCTGTGCTAGCGACTGTGCTAGCTAAGTGGATTTTAATATTTTGTTTACAACTTATAATGAATTTATTGATAAATGCATTTTCACAGTCCTTTTCTTTTAAATATCTCCAGTAGGGCATTTATTCTTTGGGTGTCCTAGTTTTGGGTTATTACATTTCTTGCACATTCTGGTTTTTTTCTTTGGCGGTGGTAGATTAGAATCATCAGATTTCCTTTTGATTGAACAATTTTGAAGAAGTTTGTCTTGTTGCTTGGCTACAACATAAAAAATCATAAACAAAACACAAATCAGTCTACACCATCGATCGCCTGAAGAAAACTAGCAGCTTGCAGTCAAAATGTCAGGGTCCTTCTACAAAATACCTGAATTATGAGACAATTGAATAAACATAATACATGTTAGAGTTTCATTTTGTTTTCATATTTACCTGTTGGTACCAAAGTTACAATTGTTTCTTTTCTCTTATTGTAGCGAACCATGGCCTCATCTTTGCTTCTTCTCTGTGGGAATTTACTGTTTAATGGTCCAGGAACTTTGGTTTTATATTCACTCATTATTTTGTTTAATGTGTCTCTGGTCAAACTGAACAGTAGTTTTTTTCATGTTTTCGACATAACCTATGATTGATAATTTAACAACTATTCAATGGTTGATGCATAGTCACACAAGTTATTTGCTACATCTATTACAGTGCGAAGCTTCCAACTATGACCACCTATAATGTATTCGCATACTTTCGTCTTGGCCATTATCCAATCAGCTTTGCAGGATTGCCTTATCTTTTCTCTGATCTAACCGCTAATTGGAGCCGATGGCAAGACAAAAGTATGCGGATACATTAACGGTGGTCATAGTTGGGAGCTTTGTGCTGTAATCTCTATTGATACAATATGTGTTTTTACTCACCGTATGTAGGTTTCACAGCTATGTCACGCACAACTTCCTCACCCATTTTGTACTTTGGGTAAGTAACATTGATGTATCTTTTGCCATCCTTTGACACTTGTGTCATTCTATGAAGGTTTTCATTAAAATGCAAACTTGCAAGGATGTGTCTACAGTTTAAATAAGATTGATACTTGGTAAGTAGGAGCATTTTGTTTCCTTGAAATTGTCTACCAGATTGCATGTAATAGAATATGGTTGTATATAATATACAGGGACGGCGGAGCATTTTTAAGTGTGTGTGTGTGGTTGGGGGGGGGGGGGGGGGGGGGACTGGTTTTGGGACCTTACATCTTACATTGTACATCTAATATATTGTTTTACATTGCTCCTTTAAAATTAATATTTCTTACTAAAAGTGGGGAGCCTCCTTGTCTCCACCGTCCCTGGTATATCATGAAATCAAATTCTTACCTGCAATGAGTCCCAAGCCAAGAGAAACAAATCATCTTGGGATGCCACTGATTCAATGTTGAGTGGAAACCCTCCAAGCAACTAGTTTGTGCATCAGAGGAAAGCTTCTTGATATCATTTAGAATACTTGTTTTATTGAGTATTAAGTGCAGTTTAAAATATTCACAGGTACCTATGAAAATGAAATAAATAAATAAACTTACAATTAGATACCTCACAATTGATATATACTAACCTCAATATATGAATTATGTGGCAGTTGGTCTAGAGAATGATCAAGTTTTTCTCGTGCTGTTATAAGTGTCGTACTTAATTTTGGCGTACCCACCATGTCAATTGAAGGGATTGAAGTTTTGCTAAGCCATGGTTTGGTTCTAAATCTATTATCCAAACTAATATCCGGTCTTTGGACAAAACATTCAGCATGAAAATGAACAGAGCATAGTACTGAAGAGTCACTTGGTTGCCAACCCGGCCTGTGCTTTTGTACGAAACGAACCCACGCCGATCTTCTTCCATCTTTAGGGAATTTATGAAAAGAAATGTTTTGAGTATTGGAACTGTTTTTACAATACAATTTACACAATATCTTCCGCCTCGCCTTTTCGACTCCGCCATCACGTTTACAGTACAACATGAGCTGGAAGTACGTAGCTGGCGACGAGTCCACGCAGTGACGTAACATCGTTCGTTTGACCGTGCAAATAGACCGGACACTTTTTGACGCTGAGTGACGATTTTCCGAGGACAAAAACAAATATTTTCTATAACTGAATTTCAACAAAAAAGAACCATGATGATCAGAAACTCATGAATTGTATTATTTTATAATCAAATACAGTCTTAAAATTTGGTTTCATAAACACTTTAATCTTCCTCTGGAGTATATAATGGCAAAATACTTACTTATTATTTTAAAGAAACATACTTATACTTATTTACTTAATTATTATATTTCAGAATTTGTGGACAAGTATGCGGAGACGTATGAAATTTATTGCCCCAAATATACTTTATAGAAATCGACACTACAGGTGTATATTTTGGGGTCCTAGGATCCATCAAAATCTACACCCACGTTAATGGATATGAATGTCCAAAATGCTTTTCTATGAACTTGTATGAAAGCTGGCCAATAGTAACCAAAATTGGGAACTAATCTTATTATCAATATTTAATTTCAGACCAGAAGATCTAAATGCACCAGACTTTGTACCTGAATATGCACCTGAAGACATTGACTCTGATGGTAAGTATCACCACTATGTTACTACTGTTTTAATACGGTACTACATTTAGGAACATGCCGTAACTTTGTATATAATATGCAAGTTGTATGCCATATTCTGTAATTTGTTACTGTACCATATTTCTTGGGGGAGAGGAGTGAGGGGGTGCGTATTTATTATAACATTATATGATATGCTATATGGCACCTTATGCAATGCTATATAATAATACTCATATTGTCTTTAATTTAAGAATTGTGATATTTTCAATTGCTTCTGTTGAAAGGTCATGAAGCAGTTGAATTGCCATCCCTTCCAACTTGCACGTCAAGCGACATGGCCTTTACAGTTGGTGAAGCTTATGGAAATTTGATGAGAAAGGGAATATAAATGACGTAGTTAGCCATGTGCTTCTGAGTGAAGAGGAGATAGATGACAAGGTTGAAACGACAGTATTGAAAGAAGCAGAAGTAGACTCGACGCCTCAACTCGCTTACAGTAGAGACCAGGGGCCGGTTGCATAAAACTTACGAGTCTACTTAAGTGTACTCGTAATTTAAGACTGTTGCAAAGAATGAGTTAATTGCTCACTTAAGTGTTTCACTTAAGTATTGGATCTTACGATTATCGTAAGTGACCACTTAAGTGCTGTTTATGCAACGACATATACGGGTGTTGCATAAACGTATTGCGCCCATATCTTAAGTGCACAAGTCGTCCGTAAATTTACGGGAGCCCTAGAGGTCCCGTAAAACTAAGTGCGTCATGGAAAATTTTACTTTCAGTTTAAAATTTCCTTCAATATTTTTAATTTATAAACATATCATAGCCTTGTATTGTAAGTGTGTTTATTTGGACTAATTTGGAGATATATTTTCAGGAAAAAGTATTGTGCTATTTAGCGCTATTTTGCAGCATACATGTATGCACATTTTATGTAAAGAAGATTCGACAAGCAAAGTTTGTCATTTTTAGGTTTTATTTTTCCTGCCGCTAGATTCTAATTAACAATATGCAGAACACACTTTGATTAAGAAAAGAAAGATCTAATGAACTCTGCTCTTTGTTGTTTTCCTTCCTCAGTTTCCTCAGTTTCTTGGCCATTATTAGAACAGTCATCAAGACCAATGTCGTCTAACTGTCCCTCTTCATCATTAATTGGAAGATCACGGCAATAATTGTGTAAAATACAACAGGCGACAGTTATTTCACAACACTTGGCAGGTCATTCTGAGCTCCTTTAAGCACGCCCAACGTCTCTTTAGGATACCTATAATTCTCTCTATCATAGAGCGTGTAGATCTGTGGGTCTTGTTATATAGCTTCTCGGATGCCGTCATAGCTGGATATTCCACAATGGGGACTAAAAGCCATGTTAACAATGGATAGCCACTGTCACCCAGAATCACACCATTAGGCAAACGTGGTAATTGCTGTTGCTTGAACTTGTCATAAAGACTTGAGGTTTTTAAAATTCGCGAGTCGTGGACTGATCCTGGCCATTTTGCCACAACATCTGTAATCATTAATCTTCCATTCCCGCATATTTGAACATTGATAGAGTGGAAGTCTTTTCTGTTTACAAACACCACTTCATGATGTTTTGGTTTCACGATTTTTATATGAGTTCCATCTATAAATCCCTCGACGCACGGAAAATGGTGCAGTTCATGCAATTCTAAAGCAATTGCTGCGCATTCTGGCTCACTGGGCCAATATATACTACTCCTTCCTAAGCTTGAGAATTGCTGTTATAACTCTTTGGATAGTACGGCTAACAGTACTTTTATGTACATTTATCGTATCACCAATAACCTGTTGAAAAGATCCGCACGCAAAAAAACGTAGGCCTATCATGAGTTGCTGAGAGGGAAGAAGTGCATGGTTTCGTTGAGTGTTGTGTTCGAGATCATCGTGAACATACTGGAGAAGTTCATAGAACTTTGCTCTGGGCATTCGAAATCTTTTGAAAAAGGCATCATCAGATAAGACATCTAATGGGTTTTCTCTGTCTCTGAATACTCTAGGCCTACGTAAATGTCTCTGTTCAATCCTTTCATGAAGTTCTGCTATATGCTGGAAATTTTGGAAACGGTGGAGATCGTATAACATGCTGGAAGAGTGAAACGTTTACTACCTTCTCAACTACATCAAAAGCATTGCACTTGTATAAAAATGTCAAATTATAAAGAATAGTTTCGTTGCATAATGCGATGACATAACCTCAAAAATAACCCCCTAATTGTACAATAGAACAATTTATGTCCAAAGCTTCGTTGCATAATGCGATGACATAACCTCAAAATAACCCCCTAATTGTACAATAGAACAATTTATGTCCAAAGCTTCGTTGCATAATGCGATGACATAACCTCAAAATAACCCCCTAATTATACAATAGAACAATTTATGTCCAAAGCTTCGTTGCATAATGCGATGACATAACCTCAAAATAACCCCCTAATTATACAATAGAACAATTTATGTCCAAAGCTTCGTTCCATAATGCGATGACATAACCTCAAAATAACCCCCCTAATTGTACAATAGAACAATTTATGTCCAAAGCTTCGTTGCATAATGCGATGACATAACCTTTCAAAACTGACAATAAAGTTCAAAAATATCAAAGCGTTTAACCGGGCGCTTTTTCGGTTCAAGGTTATATAACAATCGCATAATTATAAAAACAGTGACTCTCATCAGAATAACAATACTTGGGCATTTGAATGAAGCATATATAAAGGTACGAATCAAGTATCTACTCAAGGTTTTTTTCTACCAAGAATTTGTAAGTGAAGATGTCGAAAAGAAAGCTTGAAAGTGATGATGGACCAACACGAAAGCGAGCACCGAACTTCAAACAAGATGAAGTGAGATTTCTACTCAACAAGATTAGAAAATCTAAAGGGACGTTGTTCGGCGCACTAAGCCCAAAATTAACTTTTCACATGAAGACAGATGCATGGCTAAAAATTAGGGAGGAACTTGCAGCAGCTGGATACCCCAAAAGAGCGAAAGAACAAATTAAAAAGAAGTGGGAAGACGTTTCTTCAGCAACGAAAGCAAAGTATCACAAGAAAATGAAGACTGGTGGCGGTGCAATCGAGTGGAGCGAAAACGATGATATGGTTACCGAAATTCTTGGTAAAGAAAACCCTTCACTGACGTCAATAGACGGGGGAATAGACTCTGGTGAATCGTCAACAACGCAACTAAGCACGAATAGCTTAGATGGAGAACAGTCAGATGGTCATGAAGCCTTGGAAACGACGAGTGAGCAGTTCAACTCAGAGCAAGATATTAGTTGGGAGGAGAATGTGCCACAACAACCAAAGAAAGAAGAAAAGAAAAGTTAACAAGTGAGAGCAGGCGACACCACAATCATAAGTAATCTGTACGAACAACAGTTAAAAGAGGAACATGAGATTAAAATGCGAGTATTAAGAAAGAAAGAACAATTACTAGACCTACAAATTACAATTGCAAAAGACGAACTCGCACAAATAACTGAATAGATAAATGTGCTCATTTTACTTTCCTTCATTTCATCAAGTAATCCGTTTACATTTTTGTACAATCGATGTTATTCATTTTTGAAAGCTTTTTGATTTATTAGCTTCTATAGGTTTTGTTAATTATACATTTCTGTAATCAAATTCTATGAGTTCTACGAATTAAAAATATTTATGCTTAACCAAGAACTTAAGTGTCCCCGTAAATTCACTCTTAAGTAATTCACTTACGAATGTGTTAAGTAAGCTTCATGCAACACGCTTTAGGAAACCCGTAACACAATCTTAAGTGCCTCACTTAAGATAACACAGGTTTTATGCAACCGGCCCCAGCACACTAAAAGACATCCTCTGGCATGATAAGAAAGATGAAGATGACCAAAAATACAAAATATGGCCCTCAGTAATCTTGGAAATCATCAACTATGTGACCAAGTTTGTGTCTCTAATATACCTTTTTCATTCCGCGCGGGGACTGGGCACTGGAGGTATGACTCCCGCCAAACGTTGCCATGTTTTCATTGATTGCAAGTTTGCAAAACACACACAAAGATGGCGACGGAAGAATTGAAAATATCCTTGAAGAAATGCCTTGAAGAATTTATCAAGACAAAGAAAACAGATAGTAGAGCTCAGGCATTCTTCCTGGAGGATTATATTCACGATCTTATGATTACATTTGACGAAGCAGCGGAATGTTGTGTACTGAAAGGGAAGTGCTTTCACTCAATGTGCAAATCTGAGAAACCCCACGAAATGAAGATTATTATAGAATACAATGGCTCTGAAGCCAACATAGTATTCAGGAAGTGCTCTTGTAAGGCTGGACAAGGACACTGTCATCATTTGTCAGCTTTATCGTATGCAGTTCTGAGTTCGATGGACGACAAGGACATCTTGGCTTGTACTTCAAAACCACAACAGTGGCACGTACCGAGAGGTTCCAAAATTAATCCTCAACCTTGGATGCAGGTAAATTTCGCAAAACCAGTGTTAGATAAAAAGACTACACGATGTGCATCACTTTGCCTTTATAACCCGATTTCTCGGACAAAGAAAAATGCCCAGGATACAAAAGAAGTATTAGAAGAATTCCAGAAAAACTTCAAAAAGACATGCCCTAATGCTACAATTAACAGTATCAACAATGATTCAAAGAAGTCTGTAAAAACTAACTTTGGTGAATATCCCATGGGTTCCCCTTTGAGTTACCAACTACCATCAATTGAACATTTGAATTACCTGTTCTTGGTGAATGGAGTGAATATAAATATGGATATCAAAATATAGATTTGAAGTTTATCACATTGTCTCCAAAAGAAGCAGCTAAACTAGAAGTCGACACCAGGGAACAATCAGGTAGTGTGAAATGGAGAATTGAAAGAGCAAAGCGCATAACTGCATCTCAATTTGGACAGGTTTCCAAATGAAAGGCTGAAGTCAGTGAAAAGTTGTTAAAAGAACTATTTAAAGGCAAGTCAATACAAACTCCAGCAATGAAGTATGGGTTGGCAAATAAGTCAAGGGCTGCTAAAGAATAACTTGATCATGGAAAGGCAGCAGGTACAAAACTGTATAAATCTGGATTGGTCATTAACCCAGCATTCTGCTGGCTTGGAGCATCTCCAGATGGTGTTATTTATGACCCCTCGGTAGCTGAATACAGTGGCTATGGTCTTTTTGAGGCCAAATGTCCTGATAGTGGATCGCATAAAGATATAAACACAATAATTCAGGATAACAAACAGTTCTGTTTAAAACAGACATCAGAAGGTATTGAATTGAAGAAAAATCACAACTATCTTTATCAAATTCAAGGGCAAATGGGTGTAAGTGGTCTTAAATGGTGTGATTTTTGTGTGTGGACTGAGATAGATTTCTTTAAGCAGAGGATTTATTTTGATGAGAGATTTTGGAAGATATCTATTTTCTAAGTGTAAGTTCGATGCAACCAAGGAGAACATTCAGTGTCACCAAATAACGTGTTCGAACACCATGTTGTTGTTACCACCGCTGGTCATAAGTACTGCATGCTCCGAAAATCATTGGGACTAACTAACTAATATCAAAATCCGCCACAGGAACACAGGAAGCCCAAGATGAGTTCGCTATTATTATTATAAACATATTGTTTTGTTTTATTAACATAACGTGTACGGAAAATAATATTAGCATTACTAGAGAGCCTTAATTGACCTGCGGTCCAAACCATGAGAGGTTGCATCAATGGCGGCCATTGTGGCCAAATGATACTCAACTGTTCTAATCGACTTTCTTTCTAGAATATAGCGGGGGGTTTTTAATGGCGACAGTTGACACACCACAAGATCCAAACCATGAGGTTGCATCATGGTAGGTTGCATCATACTGGTCAACAGTATCAGAATTGGTCAAGGCATTTGAATGGCAAATGCAAGATAGGATCACAACAGAAATCTCTTGGCTTGAGAACAATATTGTAGAGACGGTTAGTGGCAAGCTAAGGAGCGAGAACAACACCAAGTTTGAAGCAATGGAAAGAGATGTCCACAGCTCAGTTGGCTTCATAGAAAGAAATGTAGACGAAAAATTGGCAGAATGCTACTTGATATGTCTGCAGCATTTGACACGGTGGATCACAAGGTGCCAAGGCTCTCCAGCTGCTTTAGAATAAAGGGTCAAGTGTTGAAATGGTTGGAGTCCTACCATCACGACCGGAAACAGTGTGTTGTTATCGAGTGGCCCAGTGTCCGTACTTGGTCCGAAACTGTACGTACTGTATATATCTCCACTTGGCGACATCATGAAGCCCCACGGGCAGGGATACCATTGCTACTTATATGCAGATGCCACTTAGCACTATTTTACATTCAAGCCCACATCAAATGAACAGTAATCCTCCATAGAATGACAATGAGATCAATTCATGGATGGTACACATAAGCTTAAACTTACAAGACAGAACTGATAGTAATGAATACACAACACCGTTCTCAACCAACTATAGATTATATCAAAGTCAACAATGAATGGGTAGAGCCGGATTTTTCAGCAATAAATATTGGTGCAATCTTTGTTTCCTTGAGAAACACGTAGCCAAAATATGCAAAACATTCATTCACGTAATATAGCGAAAATACGGAACTGTCTGTCAAAATCAGGTACTGAAATCTTTGTCCATGCTTTTATTTCCAGCAAACTAGACAGTTCTAATTCTCTACTATATGGACTTCCACAATTTTTATTGTATCACCTACAAAATGTACATAACTCTGCAGCACAACTGGTAACAAAAAGCAGGAAGTCTAGTCTGATCATGTAACAACGATTCTAAAGAAATTGCTCTGGCTCCGTCAAACAAAGGACAGAGATTAAACTGCTCTTATTAACATACAAAGCATTGAATGGTCTAGCACCACAGTACATTAAAGATATGTTGCAGCCATATGCACCTGCAAGACAACTACGTTAAAGTAAAGGGAGGCTCTTAAAAGTCCCGCTGCCTGAAAAACTATTGTGTTATGGTGGACCGTCTTTCAAACATAATAATAATAATAATAAACATGCCACTCTATGTTTGTCTATTCATTGACTCTATGGAACTCACTTCCTGATAGTGCGCGCGGGTATGAAATCATAACCAGTATTTTAAAAGACTTATCTTTCAAAAAAAATTTAGATATACATATACACATACAGTACAGCCCAAAAGTTTTCCCCGCATTGCGGTGCAAGTGCGCTTGCGTTACCGCAATTGCGGTACCCCAAACGCGCAATATAACGATCGTTAACTGCAATTGCGCTTCACCGCAATTGCCCCTTACCGCAATTGCCCCTAACCGCAATTGCCCCTAACCGCAATTCCATTTAGACCAAACGCAATTGTGTTTGGCCTAACCGCAATTCTGTTTAGCCACAATTGAGGCGCAATTGCGGCTGTGGCGACAAACGCAATTGCGGTTGTTCGAGGCGCAATTGGTTCGATCGTCATAACACAAAATACAAATGTAGTCATCATATTCTTTACGATCACTTGTCTTGCCTATAATATAATATGGTGATATTGTAATGATGAAGGAATAGTTATCTCGATGTAAAGGTCTCAAAACAGTTCTCAATGAGTTCTCAAAAGAGTTTGTGTAGTCTGAATCTCAACTTTTTACCTCATTACAGGCTTGACAGACTTTTACTCGCAGCCGTTAATTTGCATTTCCGAAAGAAACTGCGTACATGTATGTCTAGAAATACACGGACGATGTTGAATCAACTTAGCTATTATTTTTATCAGCTTGTGCCGTTTTTATTGAAATGTCTGAAACATCACGTGCTTTTAAATTTCTGTCGGAACCTTACCATAAAGTATTAAAAGTAGAACACCATGCAAGCTTGAAGAAGCTTCACGTATCTTCACTTTACAGTAAGACGATAAAGGCAGCAAAAAGTTTTTTAAATGAATTCTTGAAATCATAATCCGACAATTTATAAACAACATTCATTCACGTCATTCCCACCAGCTTTCGGTATTATCAGTTCTAAAATCTAGTTCATTAGCGTACACGTGAGAATGTTATGTTTGATACACTTGATTGACACATGTTGCGTTATTAGCACGTGAAAACGTCTAAGAGAACCAGGGCGCTTTGACGGGGACTTTACCAATCCATTCCTTTTACTCTTCACTTTTTAATGGAGAATCTAAGAGATACGGTGATTTCTTGTGAAGAGAGCTTTACTATCAATCACATTTATATCATTATCAAAATGTGAGTATTTTCTCCTCCAATAAGCTTTAGAAACGGTGATTCAACAAGTTTGTTTACGATCATCACTATGGTGTTTTTGAGACAAAGTGCAAGGACACTTCGTTCACCGGTTGTTCGTTTTCTTGTATAAAAACAAATTAGATATAATTGCACACCAGTCAAAATACTATAAAAAACGTTCCTTTAGTAATTAGCTTAAAAACGAGCTAAGTTTCGTACATGTACGCTATGAGAAAGTATGAGAAAGTATGGTGATCAATTGCTTGGGATCAATCACCAAAAGAGTAAAGGTTACCCTAACTGCAGCCATAACTCTTTCTGGGGTAATGTTTCAAAAGTTTGAACAGCTGGCATCATTACTTAATTATGCCGTGCCAATGCATACACAAAATACTTACTTTCAAAGAAAATGGTGGCTCATCAAAGTGGCGATGTTTGAGGAGCTACAATTCACATGTACTCCCGAGAACGACATTGGTCTTTCTCAGAGTGTGTGTGTAAAAGTCCATTTTTCGAGGAAAGCGTTTTCGTCTCTTTTTGAAAAAGGGACTTTTCTCCTTGGGCAAGAACGAGGATTTGACTTTTCATGTAACCGGTTATAGTTATATGCATTGGGCCAACTCATGTCAATGCATTCCTTACATCAATGAACATTCCACCCATTTCACACACTACTCTTCATCGACAAGCTGAGGCAGGATTAGCCATTGAACATGTTGCAAAACAGTCATGTGTTTAAATGACAACATTAGAGAGAAACCTTCAGGTAAAAGCTGATGGGCCTACAGAGTCTGCAAATAAAGAAATACCAGTTAACCTTACAGTATCATATGACACGGGCTAGCATATAATAGCTTGATAGGTGTGTGTTATATATATTTATGTAATTGTGATATGCAGTTATATAAACTGTTGGTGTGGTTATGGGAGAACAAACTCGAAATACATTACACTACAAAACCTGCAACAAAAGGTGCCAGACATGTGAAGTGACTGAGAAAGAATTGTGATGGCTCTTCTAAAGCAATCCAAGCTGAAATATGCTTTTGTTTTTGGATTTAAATTATTTGTCGACACACGAGAAATACTTCATTTTTGTTTTTGAATAATTGGGTCAGATTTGTCGCGATTCGTCTTTGTTTACGGGCGTCAGTCATCCCAGATTCAACCTTGGAAGTTTTATGAAGAGGAGGAAAGATATCAAAGAGGATATGATTATGAACAACAGAGGGATTGAGTCAGCTAACAAGAAGCTAATAAATGCAGATCATTTACTGGAAAACAAGAGGAAGGCACTAGATCCAAAGATGCACAGGTGCAATAGACTCAATGAAAAGTAAAATAAAACTGTTATAAAAACATATTTTCTTTGTAAGGGTTTAGCAATGTTGTAATAGTAACATTATGAATCGAAATTGTTGATTGTGATTGTCGTGCAGACAATACTAGCCTCAATCTATTTATAGTATAGAGTCGTTTTCGTATGAGTGGGAAGTAGCTACGGTACGGTTAGTGCCGTACGGTGACCGTATCGCGCCATCATCATGCTGTATCCAAGCATTCTGATTGGTTGAGCGATGACTTTGCGGGCTATGATTGGTTGAATAGATGTCTTCAATTCCGTACCGTGACCGTAACTCCGTACCGTAGGTTTCCCACTCATACGAAAACGACTCTAAGGTTGGGTTTAAGGTTTACACGTAAAAAGAAAGTCCTTCAAGTAAATCATTCTTTTTTTAAACCTCAATTGCTAATTTTACCACAACTGTTTCAAAAATAGGCAAATTTAGCACATTTTTATACAAAAATAATAATTATGTAATATCTCAAGTCATATATATCCCCATTGGGGAAAAAGACTCTTTCTGGAAGCATGGCATTCCATGAGTAACAATACATCAATTAACAAACATGTACAATTGCCCAATGTATATAAAACTTGGTTCAATTTACATTAGCCGTTTTTCCATCGCCGAGGAAGGTTGCAGTATACAACCGAAACGTTCGATAAATAAATTGGTCAAATCTAGTATATGTAATAATAATAATAATAATCAGGGGCATAGGCAGGGGAAGGCCACAGGGTGCCTGTGACCCACCCCCCCCCCCCCTCCCCCTATATGTTTGAGGAGGGGAGGGGGGAGATTTGGTGGTGAACGATATGGAGTGTGACCCCTCATTATGAAAAAACCTGGCTACGCCCATGATAATAATACATTATTAATTCTCCCCATGGGGATATAATCATATTTAAATATAAAGAGATACTGATTTTACTTTTTAGATCATCATGTGCTTCAATCCACAAGTTCTTTGTACAGAAGCTAAAGTCCAGTGCATGGCAATGTCTGTTCCAGAACTCATGAAGGTGTCCAGCCTGCCATTTACTGATACTATGCTTAAGAAAATCCTTCTGCAAGGAGGATGCAATTAGGCTGGTTGCAAAAAGAAGCACCAGGCCCTGTTTATCTCCGATAGCGCAGTAATTCCCAAATGTGGACCCATCGTGTTTAAAGGAAAGGGTCCAAATAAAAATGCAAAACTCATTAGTTTTTCAATATTTATATATAACCCATCGAAAAATTTGTGTGCTCACCCATTGGTCAAATCTGGTCACATGGTACAATTTCACTGGACGGATGTCAGATAATATCCTCCAGTTTTGAGATGATATCTCCCACTTTAGAGAAAATTGAAATTATCTAAATTGTAATGACAGTTGACAGCCCCATTTTGGCGAATTACCTGGAAATAAAGGTTTTGGTAGACAATGCAGTCCGGAAAAAAATACCAAAAAGTCAACAGAACATGCAATGAACGTAGTCCGAACTGAGTGTTTTATTTACAGAAGACATACGTAGAAAATTTATCGAAAGGCTATAAAATAAATAAACCCCTTTCTGGCGTACTGGTATATCGAATAATAATGTCCTTGACTGAAAGATGGTTCTCAAAATATCAGTTGTCCTCGAAGCTTCGCTTCTCGACCACCTGGTTTTTTTTAATTTACAAATTATTCTGGACACTGTTTGAGGTGTTTGCTTGCTGCAATTCGATGCATTTCTTATTCAGACGTATTCTCGGATAAGAAGGTAAAACTGTAGGTCATGTGTCCCGACCCTAATCTAACCTGTACAATGGACACACACATGTCTTGAAGAAGACGCACGTTTGAGCAACTTCGTTTATGTTCTTAAATTTTATTCTTAGATTGAAAATATTTGAACATTCAAATTCAAATGTTGTAGATCGATATTTATCACCTCAATGAGTGAAAATTTGTTTGTTTGTGCCCTATTAGGAGATCGTCACCCCTTCAAGTAAATCATTCTTTTTTTAAACCTCAATTGCTAATTTTACCACAACTGTTTCAAAAATAGGCAAATTTAGCATTTTTATACAAAAATAATAATTATGTAATATCTCAAGTCATATATATCCCCATTGGGGAAAATTTACATTAGCCATTATTCCATCGCCGAGGAAGGTTGCAGTATACAACCGAAATGTTCGATAAATAAATTGGTCAAATCTGGTCACGTGGTACAATTTCACTGGACGGATGATATAACCTTTACCTAGTATATATAATAATAATAATAATCAGGGGCATAGGCAGGGGGAGGTCACATGCTGCCTGTGAGACCCCCTCCCCTATATGTTTGAGGATGGGAGGGGAGGGGGGATTTGGTGGAGAACGATATGGAGTGTGACCCCCCATTATGAAAAATCCTGCCTACGCCCATGATAATAATACATTATTAATTCTCCCCATGGGGCTAGAATCATATTCATATATAAAGAGATACTGATTTTCCTTTTTAGATCATCATGTGCTTCAATCCACAAGTTCTTTGTACAGAAGCTAAAGTCCAGTGCATGGCAATGTCTGTTCCAGAACTCATGAAGGTGTCCAGCCTGCCATTTACTGATACTATGCTTAAGAAAATCCTTCTGCAAGGAGGATGCAATCAGGCTGGTTGCAAAAAGAAGCACCAGGCCCTGTTTATCTCCGATAGCGCAGTAATTCCCAAATGTGGACCCATCGTGTTTGTAAAATAATAGATTCCAATCCAGTCGTAAAAGACGTAAAAGATTCCGTTCCGCTTGACTTTATTCTCTAAAAGATACTCGCTCCTAAAAGATGTCCGCCATGTTCTTTTCTACAAAAGCACGAGGTACCATGATCCTTTTCGCGTTAACTAATTACATATTCAACATCCTCCCCCCGTTGGGAAGCTCCAATAGGCTGAACAACTTAATCTTTACAATTCCAACTTGATACAACTATTGTATAACAATGTCAATGTTTCTAAATTTAAACTGAAATGAATGTGATTGTTCTCTTGAATCTCTTTCACTGTCCATCTACATTGTCATTTATTTCCAATGGGTATAACTTCTTTAACGGTCTCTTCATAGTTGTTGGTCTTCTGCTCTTAGACTTGACCATGATTTCAGCTCCGCGCACACGGTTGTCAGAACCAGCAATTAATTTGACCACCCTTCCAAGTCTCCAAAGTCTTCTGGGTTTATCGTCATCATGAACAATAACAACATCTCCAATCTTTACAGTATCTGCTTTACCTCTTTTCTTAGCAGAGTGACGGTGTGATTCTCGCAGCTCCAACAAATATTCGTTTCTCCATCTGAGCCAGAAATGGTTCATTAGGCAGCTTAAATGTTTCATTCTTTTGCTCAAGTCAGATGTTGATACATCTGTGTCAAAGTTCAAGTTTGCTTTCATGTTCGCATCTGGTAAGTTCAATAATCTTCGGCCATGAAGTAAGTGAGATGGCGTCAGTGGTTCATCAATGTCATCAACGGTCACGTATGACAACGGTCTTGAGTTGAGTATCGCCTCAACTTCAATCACTGTAGTCAGGAGTTCCTCGTATGTGAGGCTTGCTCTTCCCATTGTTTTTTTTAAACATCTCTTGGTTGACTTTATTAGTCTCTCAAAGACACCTCCCCACCATGGGGCTCTAGGTAAGTTGAATGACCATTCTATTCTCTCCTCTGCTAAATGTCGACGTACGCTAGGGTCGTTCATAAGACTAATTAACATCTTACTAGCTGCTTGAAAGGTTGTTCCATTATCTGATATAATCTTGGACGGTAGACCTCGCCTGGCTGCAAAGCGTCTCAGGCTTCTGATGAAGGCTTCTGGTGTCATGTTTGGAACAATGTCCAGATGAACTGCTCTTGTTACACAGCACGTATAGAGACAAATCCATACCTTGTAGCTTGGTTTCTTCTTTCCTTCACTCACGTATAAAGGTCCAGCAAAGTCTATTCCAGTAAATGTGAATGGTGGACATTCCTTGATTCTCGACTCTGGTAATGGTGGTGACATTGGTGCATTGTAGGGTCTCCCCTTCAAACTTACGACAAATGACACAATTATGGATAATCTTTCTCACTGTGTGTCTTCCCTTGACCAACCAGAACCTTGTTCTCAATTCTGTAAGTGTTTCTTTTACTCCGTTATGCATCACTTTCAAGTGATAATCCTTCATCAGAAGTATAGAATATTGGTGGTTGCCATCGAGTAGTATTGGGTGCTTAGTTCCATACGGTATTTGAGCATTAGATATTCTTCCCCCACATCGAATGACTCCTTGTTCATCAGTGAATGCTCCAAACTCTTGGTTCCAGTACTTATACTGATGGTTCCTTGTCATGACATCTTGAACTTCTTTTATCCAGTACAACTCTGCTTCTGTTATGTCGGTTTCTGTGATGGTCTTTATTTCTTCCTCCTTACTGAATTCCCTTGTCCTTGACCTGAGAGCTCTAGTAGACTTGTTCATAGTCTCTCTGTTCTTAACTCTTGATCTAAGGATTCTGACAAACTTAATGACTAGGGCGGTGACTCTTAAAAGTCTTTGCAAACTGCTGAATCTGTCACACTTGATTAATTCGCTGATGTGGATGCTTTCTTCTGTCACGAGTAGCGAAACCTGTTGGTTTCGTTTCTTCAAAGTCATTTCATCTAAGCATTCCGCTGGTGGATCCATCGATGAGTTCTCATCTAGAGTAGGTTCTAAGTTGGATTCACTGAGCCATGCTGGACCCGTATGCCAAGTTGAGCAACATGATAGCTCTGGAGCACTCATTCCACGTGAGGGTATGTCTGCAGGGTTTTCAATACCTGGACAGTGCTTCCACGCATGGGCAGGTACAAGTGTCCTAATCTCACGAACTCGATTTTGGACGAACTGCTTCCATTCCTTTTCCACTTGTATTATCCAATAAAGAGCTACGGTCGAGTCAGTCCAACAATTGATACTGTCTGCCGGAACTTCCTTCTCCAACGCTTCTGTTATCGTTACGATAAGCCTAGCTAAGATGAGTGCTGACACAAGTTCCAGCCGTGGGATGGTCTGTTTGTCTAGTGGGGCTACTCTTGTTTTGGATCCTACAAACTTCACATAAGTACTAGTAGTAGTCCTGACTTGTAAGTACACAACAGCTGCATATGCTTGGTTAGAGGCATCACAAAAGCCATGGTAATTGCAAGACACAACTTGCTCCTTGACTTCACTAAAGTAGCAACGATCTAGCAGAATTGTTTCCGAGTTCAACAAACTTTCAACTATTCTCTTCCATCTCTGTTTCAATTCATCATTCAATTCTTCATCCCATCCGACCTTTGTTATGCAGATTTCTTGTAGAAGCAACTTGATTTGCAGAGTGACAGGAGATAAGAATCCAATAGGGTCATAGAATTTTGCAGCAACTGCAGCCACGTTCCTCTTGGTAGGCTCTAGGTTACTAGCATACATTCCTAGAGAGTTCAGATCATAAATAAAGTTGTCTTCATTGAAATTCCACTGTACTCCAAGAATCTTGTGTTCTGTTGTGCATTCACTAGACTGTACCTGGTTAAGGTGTGTCTCATCAGTGTGGGTGTCCACACTTAAGTTATGTGACTCTGACGTAGAATTCATGCACTTCTCTATGTTAGCTTCATTGTCTTCTATTTGTTGTCTAAGTTCTGCAGAGTTAGTAACAAATTTCCTGAGATTGAATCCTCCTTCAGCTAATCTGACTTTAGATTTCAAGTACAGTTCATAAGCCTTGTCTACGGTTTCAGCTCCTGTGCTAACATCATCAACGTAGGTTGCACGTGTCATAGTTTCTACGAATTCTGAATCTTGTTGTCTATATCTTTCAATGTGAAAGTTCAGAGTTGCATTTAACAAGAATGGGCTTGAAGTGACTCCAAATGTAACTCTGGTGAATCTCAACACCACTATGTTGGGTGTGTCCTTGCTTACATCGTCAATCCAAAGAAATCTGAGAACATCTCTATCTTCTTTAACTACAGATATGTTCAGAAATGCCTTTTCAATGTCACCTGCTAAGGCTAGTTTGTGAGATCTAAATCGTAGAATAATTTCCATTATCTTTTGTGACATCGTTGGGCCAGTATAAAGACAATCGTTGAGGGAGGGTCCAGTAGACTTGCACGAAGCATCATAAACTACCCGCAACTTTGTTGTACTTTTATCTTTCCTGATAACTGCATGATGAGGTAAATAATGGACTTTACCTTCTTCTCCAGGTTCCGGTGTATCCACTACTTCAACAATCCCTCTCTTAATCTGGTCTTTAATAACTGCATCATACTCTAGTAATATGTCAGGTTCTTGTCTCAGTCGTTTAAGTAAGCCATTTAAACGTTTCAGACTAGTTTCATAATTGTCTGGAAGGACTGGTCTTGGGTCCTTCCAAGGTAGATGTACTTCATATCTTCCATCATGGAATGAGATTGTATCAATAAATTCACTGTACACTGTTTTCTCTGGTTTGATGATACCCAGAGATTCTAGATCCCAGAAGGCCTTAAGATCATAGTTTACATCATCCGTGGGTAGATGTGCTGGTGCTACATTGCTACTTGTTACTTGTAGAGTATGGGTCTGTGTCACTAGATTGGTGGTGGCCCTGTCATTGGGCATGTCATCCTCCATGGGTCCAGATAGAACCCAACCCAACTTAGTATGAATTGCTGTGGGGCCACTCTCCCCTTTAATCACACATCCAGTCACTAGCTTCCAATACTGATCAGATCCAATCAGTAAGTCAATTTGTGCATCATTGTTCCCCAGAATGGGATCTGCCAGCTTTAAGTTGGCTAGGTGATTATACTTCTCTTGAGCTTCTAAGACTGTTTGTTTAATGACTGGAGTGCAAATAAAGGGCACAGAATATGCTGATATATTGATACTCCCTCCATCTTGGGTTTTAAGGTCAAGCTTAACAGCATGACAGTCAATGGGTTTCTCACTTGTTGACCCAAAGGCTTGGATAAGCATGGGTTCTGTGTGTTCAGTGGGTAGATTCAAGGCTGACCTCACCTTGTCGACGATATAGGATCTTTGACTCCCCCCATCTAGAATAATTCTGACCTTCATATTCACAGTTGAGTTTTCTCCTGAAGCTTGTGCTTGGGCTGTTTGAAGCAGTATTGGGGTTCCTGCACTGACATACATTGATGTAGATGGGGAGCTATTGAACTGTGTGTTATTTGCTGTAGGCTTATGCTGTCCTTGTGATTGTTCAGTGTCCTTTCCTTGGTTACATATTTTTATTTTTATTTTTATTTTTTTATTTTTTTTTTTTTCCTTGGTTACATATGCTGATGTGATGAAGTCCGTTACACTTGATACATTTCCCTTTGGATCTACATTCTTTGCTAATATGACCCCTTCTGAGGCAAATAAAACATCTTCCAGTCCTCATCAATACCTTCTTTCTTGCCGCTACATCTGTTACCACATTACAACTATTGGAAGTATGTGCTTGTTTGCAATAGGAACATGTGATACTGTTGCTGGTGGCACCTGATACTAATGTTGCTGCCGTGGGTAGACGTGTAGCACGGTTAGTAGTAGAAGGTTTACTTGTAGACGTATTAGACGTATTAGATGTATTTGCTCCAGCACGCTCTCTGGCTTCCAGCTCAGCTTCAAACACCTTTAACAAACGCTCTAGCTCCATCTCTTCACCTTTCACTTCTCGATTAATCAATAACTTTAGTTCTTGTGGGAGCTTATTCATAACAATAGATGACAAGAGAGTTCCATAAGAACTTGAAGGTACACCAAGAGACTTCAGACTACGTACATGTGATTCTATAGTGTCATACAACTGTCTCAATTCCTTTACTTGATATCCTGACCTCACAGGATTGACATTGAGAATAATTTCCATGTGTCGATTAATTATCTGTTGCTTGTTTCCAAACCTTCTCTGTAATATTGTTATAGCTTCCATGTAGTTAGCATTGGTGATTGATAATCCTGCGATTGCATCAGAGGCCACTCCTTGTAGTAGTGATATCAAATAATTAAACTTATCAATAGATGCCAAGTGCTGGTTATTATGTATTGAGGCTTCATAAGTATCCCAGAAGGACTGCCATTTGCTTAAATCACCACTAAATTTCTTGAGGTCAAGCTTGGGTAACTTTACTTGAGGACCCTTGGTCATAATAGGGTTGGACGTTGGTAAAGTTGAACTTGAAGACATGTGTTGATTACCAGAACTAGAAGATTGTTGATCAGAACTTGAAGATTGTTGATCAGCACTTGAAGATTGTTGATCAGCACTTGAAGATTGTTGATTATCTTCAGAAGTTGACGGTTGATTTTCACCACTTGAAGGTTGAGTTACAACAACAACAGGAATTTCGTGTGATTCAGGTGAATGCTGTTTATTCGTTATCTTGGCTTGGCTACGAATTAAACTCAACTTCTCTTCGATTCTGAACATGTAGTGTCGTATGTTTCCTCTCAGACGATCCGCTTCTTCAATTTCTCCTTCTATGTCTTCGTCTTTGACGAGTGCTAAAATTTCATCGTCGAGTGTATGCAGTAGACTTAGCTTTTCTTCCAACGTTGTCATTAGTTGTCTCAGCTTTGGCTCGTGCCCTGCTGGGTCTTCAAGATCCATTATTTCGTCAACAACTCCAAAGATTTGCGTCAACGATCCCTTGTGACCTCCACGTATCTTCCTTTTCCGGGTAAGATCGGCAGACGACATGATTTCAACTCAGTGTAAGACTTTGATTCCAGTTGTGAGAATTTGATTCGACTTCCAATTAAGACTTTGATTCGTAAGACTGTGATTCCTATTAAAACTTTGATTCGTATACCGTAAGACTTTGATTCGTAAGACTTTGATTCCAATTAAGACTTTGATCCGTACATGTAATTGTAAGACTTTGATTCGTATTCCGTAAGACTTTCAGTTCCAATTCCAACGCGTTGAGATTCCAATTAAATGTTCAAGATCCGGCTCGAAGGACCATGTAAAATAATAGATTCCAATCCAGTCGTAAAAGACGTAAAAGATTCCGTTCCGCTTGACTTTATTCTCTAAAAGATACTCGCTCCTAAAAGATGTCCGCCATGTTCTTTTCTACAAAAGCACGAGGTACCATGATCCTTTTCGCGTTAACTAATTACATATTCAACAGTGTTTAAAGGAAATGCAAAACTCATTAGTTTTTCAATATTTATATATAACCCATCAAAAAATTTGTGTGCTCACCCATTGGTCAAATCGGGTCACATGGTACAATTTCACTGGACGGATGTCAGATAATATCCTCCAGTTTTGAGATGATATCTCCCACTTTAGAGAAAAATAAAATTATCTAAATTGTAATGACAGTTGACAGCCCCATTTTGACGAATTACCTGAAAATAAAGGTTTTGGTAGACAATGCAGTCCGGAAAAAAAATACCAAAAAGTCAACAGAACATGCAATGAACGTAGTTTTTCCGAGCTGAGTGTTTTATTTACAGAAGACATACGTAGAAAATTTATCGAAAGGCTATAAAATAAATAAACCCCTTTCTGGCGTACTGGTATATCGGATAATAATGTCCTTGACTGAAAGATGGTTCTCAAAATATCAGTTGTCCTCGAAGCTTTGCTTCTCGACCACCTGGTTTTTTTTATTTACAAATTATTCTGGACACTGTTCGAGGTGTTTGCTTACTGCAATTCGATGCATTTCTTATTCAGACGTATTCTCGGATAAGAAGGTAAAACTGTAGGTCATGTGTCCCGACCCTAATCTAATCTGTACAATGGACACACATGTCTTGAAGAAGACGCACGTTTGAGCAACTTCGTTTATGTTCTTAAATTTTATTCTTAGATTGAAAATATTTGAACATTCAAATTCAAATGTTGTAGATCGATATTTATCACCTCAATGAGTGAAAATTTGTTTGTTTGTGCCCTATTAGGAGATCGCCACCCCTTCCATTCGTGAAAGAGCTGTGAAAAACGAAAAGATCAGCAACGTGATGGTCGTTAAGTAGCAACTGCCTTTGCTCGATGTCAACTTGCCCAAGATATTTGCGAATTGAAACAGAGAAAAGTGGAAGCCTTGAAAGCCTTTATCAGTTATATGTATACAAACTTGAAGTTCAACTTTTATTATTATAATTGAAGTTAAACTGTTGTATTGTAAAGAAAATCATTACAAAATTAACCTGAAAGCAAAGACTACAAAGCTTACCCAGAAACTTAGAGACCTGAGCACAATCAATCTTACATACATGTACATGCTACCTTGAAGATGAATTGGACTTGAATTTGCGTGATTGCATTGTCATTTTCATTATTTATTGGTTTTCATTATTTTCAAACAAGTAGTATATGTGTCGTTCCTGTGCTACATATGTCTCTTTGAATTCAGGTGAAAACAACTCGAAATCCAACACATCCGAAACCCACAAAATATGCCTCAACCCTCAAATAACTATCAATCTAAATATGTAGCAAGTATTTGAAGAACAAGGCAGAAAAGGGAGGCCTTCTAGAAAACGAACCTCAACACGGCCTCCGAAATCCACACTACCACAGGGATCCCAATCAGTCTTGAAACCATGCCAAAGCTTTCATGTACCTTTCTCAATCCCAACAGGGAACGAGTGTACCTTGCTTACAAGGTCTACTTCCATGAATGAAATTATTAAATTACTTGAAGAAATGTGATATGAAAGCTCCAACGTGGACCAAACATATAGCACAACTATGACGTCATCAGGGTGCTCCAAAAATCATATTGAGTGAAAAACAAAAATCGAGATTGTACCCAGCATCAAGACTGCCACAGGAACCCCAATTCAACAACACAGGAAGCCCAAGAATAGTGTTGAGGCATTACCTAAATTATGAAGAAACTAGACACTCTACTAGCTCTATTTGAACTAAATATAGATATCGCAGTGCAATTAAAACAGTGTTTAGTCGCTCGTTGCATGACTCAGTAGAACACGCTTTCCTTGTAAAAACGATTTCACAAACTCAACGAATCATAAATGACAATGACAATAGTTTATTTGGTACCATAAGTATATCTATTAAAAGATAAATAACTGCAGTGTGACTAAACAATGTGAGCGGAGGACCACGGACCATCTGCAAATCAGGCTACGGACAATCAAGAAGAATATTTCCTGCATTTCTGGGCATTCAAATTATTTCCTTGCAACTGAACGATTTCAAAAACTCATAAAAATACGTGAATGGCGTAAACATAAATATCTATTGGTGTTATTAGCTTACCACAACACAAAATAACAGCAGCACAAAGTATAGACATTGACTTCGCGATGGTCTTCCTTGTAAACTGTGGTATTACGTTGAAATTAACACCGACATGCGTACGTTGGGCAACAACGGCATAATTAATTTGCTACTTCACTACAGTTCAGATACGCCTCCTAAAAAGCGTAAAAGCGAACACAGCAATTATATTTTAAGCTTTTACACCAGAATTCCAAAACTTGAAGACAAATAACCTGAAGCAACAGCCTCTTGCTCTGTAGTTGAGAGTACCATCCCCGGCGATGGCATCTTGTTATCGGCTGTTAACATTAGTTCTGCTTGAAACCTGACCTGAAACCTGTGCTGAAACCCTTCCAGTCAATGCTGATGTTAATACTGGTAATCATAGCTGCTAGTTATTGGAATACATTAATGGCAGAATGACAAAGCAAGAGATCGACAATGTCATGAAATCATTTTTATTCGATAATGTTTGTTAGTGTTCCTTTCAATGCCAGTACTTTAATAATCGCCCTTGCTAAAGTATAGTAAACATCTAGCTGATGCCTTTGTATTATCTCTGCCTTGTTTGTCAATCCAAGAAATGGGCTAGATATACAATGGTGATAGTCGAGCATGCAGAGAAGTCATACCAGAGATGGCATGTTAGCTGCACAAGCATTCAGAGTATCCATCAAAAGCCCTACATCAACTGTAAGTTGTCTGTTTGACAAAGAAAGAGACAAACACATCCGTGAAAACCGATAGATCTTGAAAGCCATAGCAAAAGTACTTTACTTTGGGCCCCAGAGTATTGCCTTAAAAGGAGATAAGGGGAAGTTGGATCAGCCATGAAATCCAGATAATTTTCTTGCACTGCTGAAGCTCATGATCACCTACTACTTGAATCCAAACAGAAGAGTTAACGAAATGATTCAAGTTATTGGCAAGCAATTTATACAAAGGAGGATTGTTCAAGAAACCAAAGATGCAAAGTATTACTCTATCCTGGCAGATGAAGCAACAAGCCACAATTGTGATGAGGTTTGTAAATTATAATAAGGAATTGGAGGGGAAAAGCTATATCTACTGCACTGCTGGATACCCCAAGAGACCTGAACATCCCAATTCAGGACCATCGTGGACAGGGATATATATGATGGTGCAGCTTCCATGAGTATGGAGTCCAGGCAGAAATCTATAATCATGGCACTCCCAACACAATCTACATCCGTTGTCTTTGTTCATGCATGTGCCCTGACAGCAGTGAGGAACAAGTTTACAAATATTTTACCTAAACTCCAAAGCGTAATGAACTATTGGCTGCCATCAATGAAGATCGATCAGCATCCAGAAAACAGCAGAAAGAAAGCTCTACTTACATTGTGTACAACAAGATGGGCAGAACAAGCTGAATCATACGATCACTTCAATGAAGCTTTCAACTACATTGTAATCAGCGTGGAGATCATAGCACACAATCTACATTATGGCGAGTGTCCTGTCCTGTGTCTCATTTCCAAATTTGCGTTTCAAAGTGTTGAAAAAGTTCAGGGGGTGAATTGGGAGGTCTGTACCATGTAGTAATAATGAAAGGCTCTTTCTTTATTTCAATAGATAGGGTTTCAAGCTTTTTTAATTTTAAATCACTTCTAAGGACATAATTTATAGTTGTTCGGCTATAAAAACAAACTCCACCTCCATTTCAATTAATATTATAATCCTTAATGCTGACTTCATTCTCACTGACTATATCAGTAAGCCTTGTTTCAATATAGCTAAAATATCAACCCAGAGTTCATCAATATGTTTGGCCAGGCTATTTTATTTGGAAATACTGTAAATGGTTTGGAAGTATTTGTTGTAACATTTTCAGGGTAAGATACACCATACAGGCTTTTTTTCGGAAATGGAAACAAACCCTTTCCTCAAAATAACACGTTTTCCTTTATTCAATGTTATATTCCCTTATTCAATGTTCTTTTCCTTTACTCCGTGTTATTTTCCTTTTTTCAATGCCCTTTTTCTTTATTCAATGTCCTTTTGCTTTATTCAAAATCTATTTCTTTTCCTTTTCCATATAATAATGACCTCCATCCGATATGGATGAATGACATCAATACCACAAACTTTCTTCTTTTATTTTCTATTTATTTATTTATTTATTTATTATTTCAATCTAACTTCAGTACATAAACCACCCCCAGTTTCATATTCTTCAATTTTCAGTGTGATTTGAATATCAATCTCTTGTAAGTCGCCTTTTTTGAAAACTCCAAATTGTGCGTTTCCCATCCACAATATGCCAAATAAAAACAACAGAATCATCACAACCTACAGGGCTGTATACAGAAAAAAGGAGTGTTGCCAATGAAAGAAGAGGAATTCAGCTTTGTGATCAATGAAGTTGTTTATTTCCCATATTTTCTATGTCCTTCAATCTGTTTTAGTGACTGGAGTTGGGCTTTAAAGTATCATGCAGCAATGGCCTGAAAGGATTTTACCATATTGTACACAACAATAACCTCTTCTTTAATTTGTTGAGATACCTTTTTGAGATTGAGTTTTTCATTGTGAAATACCATAAAGCAGGTGTAAAGAGGGTGAATATTAACTGCACAGCGGGTTTGTACTACAAATGTTAGATGCTATCTTGTGTGTTATCTTGGTAAATATATCTTATTGAATTCTTATTGGTTTACAGTTTATTTCTTGTAGATGGCATTAGCAGGCATCATTTGCTATTAATAAAATCTTAATTACTATCTTTTTAATCAAGTATGATATTCTGATGATGGCCAATGAAACACCATACATGTCTGAACAGATCTGGGTACGTTTTAAAGCATTCCACTTCATTGCAGTACAACCAATTCCATATATGTGCTAAGTGTTCATGCTGGTTGTAAACGATTTTTTTAACTTAAAATACACAACATTCTTGGAATGCAGGTTCTTTTGTTTAATATCTTGTTTTTAGTATTAGCTATTATGTAATCATTAGATAGATATTGTATTATATGTATATAGATATTTAGATCTTATTATCTTCATTGTAAAAATGATGGGATTACCGTGTTTAAATAAAGTTATAATTAGGTACAGTTCAAGAACAGCATACATATGATGAATACCAACATAGTAGCAGTAGTAGAAGTCCAAAGGAGTTTATAATTTTAAAAATTAAGTTCAAAATGTTGATACTGTTCATAATACTGGATAAAAAGAGACAACATTTCCGTAAAAACAAGGTTGTATATCTTGACTTGACAAAACCTATTGCCCTAAAATCATGTGGTGCCATCCTGTTCAAGTCACCTGCAATGGTCCCAGTGTAACAGCACAGTATAAGTTACATTGCATTAAAAATAGTGCCCCACAATGTAATAGCAGACCAGAAAATACTGTAAATTTCACAGTTTTATAACAAAAAGAGAGTAACCTACAAGAAAACGTATTGCCCTTGAATCATATTTTACACTTCTGATCATGCGAGCTAGTATGGTCTTAGTGTAATAGCAGATGATAACATTCTGTAAACATCACTGTTTTAGACCAACATGTACTGTGGTTCCAGTGTAATAGCAGACCAGAAAATGAAAAACTTCAAAGTTACAGAATGGCAGCTATCTAAATTGGAGAAAGAGTTGCCCTTATCTTGTGCATGTGAACTGCTATGGTCCCAGTGTAATAAGTCCATGAGAGCAATCTACACTAGGATAAAAACTATTGTATTGCCGCCCTTAAATGTCCAAAATGTACTATGGTACCAGTCTAATAGCAGAACATGAAAAGAAAAACTTCAAAGTTACAGAAGGAGAGCAAGCTAGATTGGTTTTGGAGAATGAGAGCAATCTAACTTGCAAGAAAGAGAGTAAGTAGACAATTCAAATTCAGGAAAGGTTTGAAATTGTCAACACCTAATTGGATAAGTAAATAAAATGGAGACAGAAAATCGCACAAAAAAATTATGGTGTAATGAGTTCCCTTTGTATATTTATAGCTCAGCTCGATTCTAGTCTTTTGTCCATTGGGTATGGGTAATTTGAACTGAAACGGGGAACTGGTTCAACAAACATCTTATGACATATCCCCAGCAGAAAGCTAGTCTGCGTACTTCACCCTGTGGTGCGAGTGCCAAAAAGTGGCTGATCTTCCCAGATTTGAAAGAACTTCTCTCAATGTGATTGACTTTAAACTTAGCGGTGATATTCGAGCGAAAACCACGCAAGATTGGCGATTTTGAGGTACTAAGTTGACAACCTTGTGTAAACTTGAGAGTGAGTTACACACTTTGACCCAAAAACTCGCTAAAAGCAATATATGATATACAGCACTCAAGTAGGTAATTTAGAGAGCAATTTCAGAACTTCAAAATATCAAAAGGATATAATTCTACAAGCTGTGGAGTTTGCAAATCAGCCGGTGAAGACCGTTTGACACTGGAAAACTTTATGTTTTCATTCAATTGGAAATCTTCAGAAATATAACCACGTTGTCGGTTGCTAGGACGGACATCAGCAATTCACATATTCTGCAGATAGTGAAATGAACAGTGTTTCTTGAACAACTAGACATCTCACTCAGGATATCACAAGGAGCAAAGTGTTATTTCAAGGCAACAAATTGTTTAGATGATTTCGAACATATTAATATATTTTTAAAAGAACATTATACTAGTTTAAACTTTTCAATCCAGGCCATTCTACATTGGGGAATAAATATCTTCCAAAAAGTCCTTTTATGGTCGATTTTATTTAGTTTTGAATTCAAATTTCAAACTTTTAAGGTATTGTACCAATCACTTTCATGCATTATAAAAACAACTGCTCTTCTGGATTTGACCCCTGATATATGCCAACCAACCAAGGTATTGCACCAATCACTTTCATGCATTATAAAACAACTGCTCTTCTGGATTTGACCCCTGATATATGCCAACCACGGATCATTACTTAATCATATGCTGTACTCCTGTTCACCATCAGTAAAATAGCAGGTCAGAAATAATGTAAATATCCAAGTTTTATACGAAAATGACAGCAATCTGCATTGGCTTTGAATCATTTGGCGCACTCCTCTGTTCACCATGGTCTCAGGGGAATAACATGCCAGTAAATTCCACAGGTATATAACAATATGAGAGCAATGTGCATTGCAATAAATAGTAATGCCCTTCAATCATTTGGTGCACTCCTGTTCAACATGATCTTAGTGGAATAGCACACCAGAAAATATGGTAAATTTCACAGGTTTATAACAAAATGAGAACAATCAGTCCTTGAATTATATGGTGCACTCCTGTTCACCATGATTTCAGTGGAGTAGCACACCAGAAAACACGGTAACTTTGATGAACAATCTACATTATGAGAAAGTGTTGCCTTTGAATCATATGGTGAATCCTGTTATTGTCTCAGTGGAATAAAACACCAGAAAATACAGTAAATTTTATAACAAAACTAGACATTGCTATTGGCAATGTACACTCCTGCCCTGTTGGGAATGAGCTACTGACACGAAATCTCGAAACTTTGGATACACAATATGCTTCAAGAATTGGGATCACTGTATAAGTGTGGATTTCGAAGTTTGTATATGATTTTGATTTTCGTTTCTAGAAAGCCTCCCTTTTCTACCTTGTTCTTCAAATACTTGCTACAAATAAAGCTTGATGCATGGGTTCGAGGTGTATATAGTGGGTTTCGGGTCAGTTGAATTTCAAGTTGTTTTCGCCTGAACTCAAAGACGGTCGTAGCACAGCAACAACACACAACGGCAAACTTGTTTGAAAATAATAAATAAATAATGAAAATGACAATCAATACACAAATGCAATAACGCAAATGCAAGTCAAATTCATCTTCAAGTTAGCATGTATGTAATGCCGTATTGCTTGTGCTCGAGTCTGTAAGTTTTTGGGTAAGCTTCATAGTTCTTGCTTTCAACTAAATATCCAGGTTAATTTAGTAATGATTTAATTTTACAATGTAAGTTTAACTTCAAGTTTGTATACATGTATCTGATAAAAGCTTCCAAGGCTTCCATGTGTCTTTGACTACACACTGAACACTCTGACAAGCAAAGAGTGCAAGATTTCCCTCCAGAAATTCCACATCAAGTGCCTTTGGGCTTCCATCATGTCTTGAGGAGCTATTTTGATTTTCTAGAAAGCCTCCCTTTTCTACCTTGTTCTTCAAATACTTGCTACAAACAAAGATTAATAGTTATTTGAGGGTTTGAGGCGTATTTAGTGGGTTCCGGTTAGATTGAATTTCAAGTTGTTTTCGCCTGAACTCAAAGACGCACCGCACCACAGCAACAATTTCAAGTCCAATTCATCTTCAAGTTAGATATAAATAGCATACTGTGCTCGTCAGTCTCTAAGCTGGGTAACGGTTTGTTTCTTTCAACTGACTTCAGTTATCCAGGTTTGTAATGCATCAGCTTAACTTCAAGTTTGTATAATTGATAAATGCTTTTATTATATAATTATCGATGAAATATCTATATTTCTCTCCTTCGAAAAATTGATATCTTCACACGTGAAGATAACATGTTATCTTCACATGTGAAGATCTCATATCGTAAAGTAAAAATTATTTAAAAAATAATAAAAATGTTTCATCGATAATTATATAATAAACAGAATATTACATGGTCGCTTGGAGATACAAATTTTATCTTCTCGTGTTGAATATCTCTCACTCGTTCGCTGCGCTCACTCGTGAGAGATATCATCAACACTCGAAGATAAAATTCGTATCTCCGCGCGCCCATGTAATATCCTCTATCTATGTTATGTGCCTCTGTTTCAGTTTGCGAATATCAGCATGTTGACATCCAGCGAAGAGTTGCTACATAGACCTCTTGGCATTGATGGCTCTTCATTTTTCGCTGCTGGGAGATCTTCTAGTCTTTGACTACACACCGAACACTCTGACAAGTAAAGAGTGCAAGATTTCCCTTGAAAAAATCCATATCAAGTGCCTTCCCATCTGGGTATCGGAAGTATTGAGCAACTTTGCAGATTTCTGACATTGAAAAAAAGAAACAACAACAATATGGCCTGAGTTTTTAAACTCATGTGACTAATGAGAGCAATGTTCATTACAGGAAATAGTATTGTTCTTGGTGCACCACAAAATATGATAAATTTCGCAGGTTTAAAACAAAATGAGAACATCTACGAGAAAGTGTTCCCCTTGAATCACATGGTGCACTCCTGTTCACCATGGTCTCAGTGGAATGGCACACCAGAAAATACGGTAAATTTCACCGGTTTAAACAAAATGAGAGCAATCTATATTACAAGAAACAGTATTGCCCTTGAACTATTTCGTGCCCTCCTGTTCACCATCGTCCCAGTGGAATAACACTGAAGATAACGTTGCTCTTGAATCATATGATTCATGCTGCAAGTTTCCAGACAGAGCTTATTATTTAATGTTTCATATTCATATACTATTTAAGCATTAGAAAACGCTTTTCCATGTTCTGTGCTCTGATAGAAACATGCAAGATGTTGGGAGAACATGTGAAAAGCTTTAGAATCACGAGCCTCCTGAAAAACGTCAGAAATCGCCCATCATCCAATCAAATCTCACGAAAGAAATCAAAATGGCAAAGTGACTCAACAACTTTTATCAGTGCCGTTTAGTGTTTTGACAGGAAAAACGTTTTGAAGAATGCTATTTTCTGTCAGAAAATTACAGAAGAATGCTGGTTACACTTCGTTTTGTATCCTGTGAAAACGAAACACGAAGAAGTGAGAAAAGCTGAGCCAATTCAGTCAATGACGAAGAGTCGTCAAACTTTCTGAAATATTTGACAACTTGATGAATGGAGCACGAAGTCAGGTAGCCAAATATTCACAGTTTTTGTTGTATTTTTGAATCTTTTGATCACTTTTCTCAACCAAGAATGTGTAAGCGATGGACGTTTCTGAGACATTTGAAGATATTTTTTCTCTTTGACATATTTTACTAGAGATATGAATGTTCTGGCGAACCCGCCCGTGCAGCTACAAGAATCTCTCTATTTTCACTGTTTTGTGAGTATAAGTTAAATACGGCTATCTTTTCTTGATATTTTCAGTCGTACACTAGAAAAAATATTTGTAGCTACATAATTCACAGAACGGTTAGTATGTTATTCAGATAACTGAGCAGTTACATTTAGTTTTCTTCAGTTATGTGGACAAAAATAATTGGACGATTCGTCGAGTTTCTTGGAGTGTTTGAAATTGAAGCTCAATTCTTGCAAATTTTCGGTTTAAAATCAGCAAAATCACATCTACAGTACCGCCTAAAAATATTGCAACAGCCAAGAACCGCAATTGCGTTTTATTTGCGCTTTGCGCTTTGCGGCCGTAAAAAGCGCAAAAATAAACCGCAAAAGAAAATGGCGTCCAAACTCATTAAAAACTGAACACCGCAAAGTGCGCTTTCTTTTTAGAAGTCTTTTTGCGCTTTCATTGTTTGTGTGCGAGTTGGGTGAATTGCAAATAAATTATCTTTGCGTTTTTAGTCGATCTACTACATGTAGACTTTCAATCATTTCAACAATAACAACCAAACAACTCCTCGTAATAATGCTCGGAAACTCATGCAATTGCCGGTATAGTCGTAGGCTGAGGATAAAATATCGCAACTTCTAAAATAGATTTTGTAATGACTGTGAAAAACATACGCATGACTTGCCGTGACCGTGCAGGTTTTATTCAGGATTCGAGTCCGTCCATTTACTCGCCCAAAGTAACAAACTGTTACTAGTAGATCGGTCAACGATTACTAAATCTAGAAACCTCAAACTTTTCATCTCTAAAACACAACGCTGTGATTACGAAAACACAAATGCCGTGATTTACGATGTTGGTGAATTGTAGACAGTTTGATTGACACATGGTGTGTTGAACCCGTGAGAATGTACGGAAAGCTTGGGAACTTTATAAAAACTAGTCAGATAAAGTCTGAAATGTGACAAAATGTATTTCAAAAATAACTTTACATTAGATATGGTTACTTTTGCTCATTTGGTAAATCAAAACGACCAGAGAACGACTCATCAAACATAATCAAGCTGAAGGTGTGAAATGTTTGTTTACGATACGAAGTGAGTTCTTGAGAAGATTATTATTCACATAAACGACTTGTTTGATCCTAAATCTTTTGCTCAAAAGCCTTTATTACCAAATGAAAAACATTTATTTGGAATCTGGATGAATCTGAACATTTCTCAAACACTTTTTTCGGAGTTTACTTGTTAGTTTGTTTTGGTGTTGTGTGACACCAGCCACGTGTGCAGCGTGAACCGGATCAAACCAGTCACGAAGTTGAGAAAGTCAAGTGCGATATCTTCATACTCCTAACTTTAGTTCCTCACAAGGTATAATTTTAAGATGTCTTAAGACATGAATTCCAACTCTAAAGACCGATCAGAGCGGCTGTCAGTGAATAATTTTCATAAACTTGTCATCACTTCACGTTTCAGTGAACGACATACTGATCGTAATTTTTCGTCAAAGCAGATAAAACATCATAAAGTGCTTTCATCTTATCGAATAATCGACTGATTTGTTGTGGGATCCTTGCACATTTGAGCTTCAACTCGAACGAATATATTATCTTTGCGGGTGAATCAATTAATTTTGCGTATTATTGCGTTCTATTGTCTTTTGCCGTGAAACGCAAATTGCGGTTTTTATGAAAAATGACCGAGGCGCAACAGAAAACCGCAAAAGTCCGCAAATTGCGGTTCTCTTAAAGAAGTCTTTTTGTGGCGCAATTGCGGTTCTTAGCTGTTGCAATAATTTTAGGCGGTACTGTAGATAGAACTTGAACTTAACTAAACAAGAAAAACTGTAATTCTATGGCTTTTGTTTAGTAAATAAAACATATTTGACAACAGAAAATATATATTTGTGGTCGATTAAATCCACTGCATCGCTCCCAAGGTTGTTCAACGTCATCAAAACCATGTTTCTGTGCTCTTATATCACATAGCTTTTTAGCCAATCAGAGCGCGCCTTATATCATAGTTATTTTATAAATATCTTTTTACATACAAAATCTTATAGTTTTAGTAATACTATAAGTGTAATATTTATATCGATATTAACATCTTCTTTTAAGGGGCCATCGACATATTCACCTTTTCCCGCTCAACGTCCACTGGACGTTTAGGTCAGACCCCCCTCTCCCTCTCCTTAACATCCACTTGGAATTTCCTGTTTCTCGTATTGAAAATGCATGGGAATGGTTTTGCATTCGACAACATGACTCAAAACAAACGGTAACAAACAACAGTCCAAGGTTCTTACTGCTGGAAAATCCTCAAAATTGCCCCCATTTCATGTAGTTCACTTCATTCTCCTTAATAACTGGATGCTCAACAAGCATGAAGTCGGGCTTCTAACTGATATGTAGCCTATTTGAAATAAATATAGATATTTTAGTGCGATTAAAACAGCATTTGGTTGCTTGTTGCATGACTCGGTAGAACATGCTTTCCGGCTTGCAATTTACTGAGATTTCACAAACTCAGCGAATCATGAATGACAATAACATAGTTTATTTGGTACCATATAAATATATCTATACAAATACAAATACCGTGTAAATAATGGGTTTACCTCGGCTCAGTGTAAAAACCTCACAACTGACGTAATACTCCAGTTTCGCGTTGTTTAGAGATGACAGCTGTCTTTGACAAAAGATGCATTTGTACAGGGTTAGCCTCGATTCAGAAACCAGTCCGTGCAATTCAAAAATGTTTCTATTGTTTCATATCAACATTTTTTCGTGTTCTTGTTTTGTGAATAATTTACACTGACTCTAGGCTAACCCTGTACAAATGCGTCTGTTTGTCAATAAGTACAGTGGTTTTACAATGGGATCTGTGAAAGAGAAAAGTGACTATTGCTTTTTTCTCTTCACTGCTTGTATCAACTCACATTGTTCTAAGTTCTAAACCAGTTTGGTCGTTTTATCTTTGCTTTCTTTTTGTTTTCAACATGACAGAAAAAATGTTTTTTTTTACAAAAATGCCCCACATTAACATCCTATTTTTTCCCCGCCTAAAAACCATGAATGTTCCCAGCATCCTTTTCGGGTGTGCAGAAGGAAAACACACGTTTGCGAAAGTAGTTTGTATTTTGTTTCTTGAATTAATTTATTTCTATGGAGCTAAAAGTTTTCTTACATTATTTGTGCTTAGGATTGATTGTCTGACCAGTTTTCCTCAATGCAGAGCTGATATGTGAACAAAACATTGAGATATTTTGACTCACAAAATACAAAGAAATGTAAGGAGCTGAATGTTTGGGTTGAGTAGATGACGTCACTGACACCTCTAAAGATAATGAATCTTGTACCAATAATGAATCTAAGATTTTTTTGTATGACATGACATCTTTCAGAAATAAAGAACTTTGTGGAGGAGCTCGTTTGTCAAAATAAATATGTACACATAACCAGAAAATATCTGAAGAAAAACATGAACCTTGTTTGGTCGTAAGATTAATCTGAATTACAATTTTATTGATATGATGTTTGCATATATTTATTTATGATTATGATTTTATCTATTATTTATCTTATATTTTGTGTGTCTTAGGCAAAGTGCATTGAATAGATTCCAAAGAAAGCATGGCATCCCCAGTCATGACCGAAGTCTCCTTCCAAAGGATGTTACATTGTATGTCTGCCATTTTGGTAGTTTTTTTTCTTTGTGTATGGAGGGATCGTGTGGAGGGGTCTTTATTTGGCACATACACATGCACTTTTCTTTTTTTTACAAATCATAGTCAGCTGGGCTACAGAATGATGTGGACCAGACTCAGGAGACGTGGTATTCTGGCAATAAGGTAGAAACTATTTTTTACTTTATCAGGCATAACTAATCAATAAAATCGATGATATTCGTAAATAGGGGGACAGGTCTCATGATGGTAAATAATTTTGATGTTGTGTGACGTCATTATGGTTTTGTGACGTCACTATGGATGTTGCAATAGTTTAACCATTTTTAGGAATAATCAACTTCATTTAAGTAGCGGTAATGTTAGACCTTATCAAAAGGGAATGAATACTGTAAACCATTTGTTATTAGTGTTTATATTAAATGAATAATCTTGTAAGTTATAGCGAGGTATAGCTTTTATAGATATTAGTTTTAGGAAGGTTACATCATTTTAACTGTTTGGTTGTGATAGCTTTGTATTTTATATTACTCTCTGTCATTCAATGAAGAGATCAAGTAGCTGTGTGCATGCAAATTCTTGGGGCACAGAAACAAACCCCAATTCAGAAACGAAAACACCACCCAAATTATTTCTCCAAGGTACCGGTATTCAATTTTACATTATTATAGTTTTTTAAAGTGTGATTATTGTAAAATAAATCAACCAACATAAATAAATTGTTCATAAATTTGTATTAAATATCAGCAGCCTGAAGGATGTATGTTAATATTTTTTGAAGGGACCAAACTACACTTGGCACATAGATGGCAATGACAATTTAGCAGGAAAGTGTTATGGCTGAAAGTATTTGTGACTAATAAATAACCGTGGCTGCATGACTGCAAAATATTTCATTGAAGCTGTAATAAAATATGAAGATAAGCATATTAAGATCCTTTTTTAGAATTATTGGAGTATGTTTCAAACCAAAAATACTGAAATTGTGCATACATGTATTTTATATGATGACAGAATAGTCTAAAGGTAATGCAGCTCAAACTCTCTTCTGAAGGTTGTCCCACTAGAGTTAGATGTGATCCTGGAACAGAGAATGGCATTATTGGTAAATCCCAAATGTTCTTGCGAAGAAATGGAGAAGACTCCTTAGCTGGTGAAAACAGCTATTATGAAGGTTTATCTGTTGTTAATCAAGTAATGCAGGAGCGTAGCGAGGACCCAGGAATTGGGGGGAAGGGGGGATACCCAGAATAAAAAAGTAAAAAAAAAAACAATCAAAAAGCGCATTGAGGTTCCAGGATGCACTATATAAATACTCTATTATTATTATTATATTATGAAAAAGAAACTTATATCTTTTACCAAAAATTTAGGGGGTTACCTGCCCCACCCTCCCTATGCTAAGTGAGGTAATGTGTCATGATTGCATAACATATAGAAATTCAAAAGTATTATACAAGTTTGAACTTTGTACATGCTTACATGTAGCAATTTAGACTTTTCCACAGTTTGCTTCAATGACCACAAAACAATAGATCCAAGTCGAAGTTGGAGTAACCAAATACAGTAAGAATGCCAACCGCAACATCAAACAATAATATTGTTAAATGACCGGTACTGTGAAATGGTATTGTATGTGTGAGACGTCGAAGTTTGACCTCATTTGACCCCTATTTTACATATTTGTAACTAGAGATTCGAAGTTTAGAGTTATGTAGACCGTAAAGAGAACGAGTTGTTATAACGTTGAGGAAGAAATTATATTACTGTTACAGCAAACATTGTCTTCAAATTGAGCGAGTACGGGGTTTAACATTTTGGCGACCACGCCAGGACCGCCAATCGAGGATTACTCGTTAAAAGGCGGTTCTTTGGACAAGAATTATTGGATCACTGGATTATTATTTACGTACTCGCAAATGGAGCCGGATAAAGTTGTTTACGGTATTTTACGGTTTTCTACTGCGGATTGGTGACAAACCATTTGGTATTCGCTGCCCTTGTCCACATCGAAATTAAGGAATGTGAATGAAGCGTATCGTGTGTGGATAAAGTTTATTTGCTGTGGATATATTTGCATTTTAAAACGTACTACAGTTTATAACTTGGGGGCGTGGCGGAATTGAAATAAATATGGCTGAGGCGATGGATTTAGAGGCTCAGCAATTGCTTCTCGAGAGGGAAATCTGCGACCTTTCGTTGGAAAGTTTGAAAGCTTTGGCCAAGCATCTGGAGATGGTCTACGAAGAAACGGATGGGAGGCTGAAACTATCACGAAACATAAGGAGAAAGGTCGAGGAGATCATCGAGAGTGCGGATGACAACAAACAAGAAATTATAACTGGGCTTCGCAAATTCATCGGAGAAAATCTCCCTGCACTGGATGACAAGAAGGCTGATTATGCTAAAGCTAAACAGGAATTGGATGACTTACAAGCAAAGTTCAGAGAAATGATGGAACTGCAGCAAAAGCAGCTCAAGGAAGCGGGAGAAAAGTTAAGCAGTTTACAAACAAACGGAAATCAACCGGTATGTACGCCAATAAATATCAATGATGTAGGAATCCTAGATGTTCGCAAAGCTCTTATGCGTGATTTTCGAATCGTTGGTATAATTGGAGGGGATACCCACAAAGAGCGCTTGTCATTAGTAAGCCTGTTAAGACAAGTTGAAATCGGTTTGAAGAAGAAGTACAGCGAAACAGAAGTAATTGAGGGTGTAATAAGAGCAATCAGCCCATCGTTGAAATTACGATCGTATCTGGAAATGATGCCGGAACTGACAATAGCAAAACTAGACCAGATTTTAAAGGCACATTATAAGCAAAAGTCTAGCACCGAGCTATACCAGGAGTTGACATCTGCTTGTCAGGGCGCCAAGGAGTCCCCTCAAGACTTCTTGATAAGAGTTATGGATCTCAGGCAACAAGTTTTATTTGCTTCAAAAGTAGCCGACGGAACTGTCAAGTACGATTCCGGATTAGTTCATGGATTGTTCCGACATGTTTTAGAGACAGGTCTCCAATCGGAATCTATCAGGGCAAAACTCCGTCCCTTATTGCAAAAGCCTAATGTAAGCGATGAAGAATTGATGGAAAGGCTAAATAAGGCAGTGTCCGAGGAGTCGGAACGGATCAGTAAACTCGGAGCTGGAGCACGCAAGGCACAAATCAGTCAGTTGCAAACCTTTCAGGGAGATGGCAATGATCAGAAAGCGCCTAAGAATGTGAGCAATCAGGGGGGTGAAGAAAAACGCCAAGCTGAAAACAAAGATAATTTTATTATGGCAACCCTCCAAGCACTCCAAGCAGAATTGGCCGCTCTACGAACTGATTTTAAGAAATCCCAAGGAAAAGAAAATAAGAGGGGAGAAAATCAGGTTCGCAGCTGTGCTAAATGTCAAGACGATGGCATGGAAGCCTGCAACCATTCCTTTAAAGTGTATATGACACGAATTTTTTTATTTTGAAAATCGATTATATATGAAGTGAATAGTGGGATGGTTCAGTATTTTGTTATTTGAGCTTCGCATTTGCGAGTTATAAAAGCGTCCTTGTGCATATTATTGGCATTTTTGATCTGGCAAAAACTTTTCTACAGCTTATATGAATGATGTTCAACTTTTTTTTCTATTTCAGAAAAGAATGCTACTTGAAATAATAGAAATAAGTTATGGAAAAAAAAAATCTGACGTCACCGAATTAGCATAACTCGCAAATGCGAAGCTCCAAATCACAAAATACTGAAACATCCCACTATTCAGTTCATATATAATCGATTTTCAAAATTAAAAATTTCGTGTCATATACACTTTAAGTGTGGCTCTAGTGACCACTTCGCACGGGGATGTAGAAAACAGTCGGGAAACTTCCGACGGCTGCAACCACGGGACGGGGAGTAGCCGGTAGTAGTAAAGAGTCTCTGTGTGTTGTGCGGCAAGAAAGGGGAGCGAGAGAGTTTCAAGGTCTGCGGAAAATGTGAATGTGTTAATTACTGTTCAAAGGCATGCCAGCTCTCGCACTGGAACCAACATAAAGTTCTTTGCAATGCAATTGTTCATTTATCTCAGCAGGAGAGAATCAAAGCAAGCGAAGACGCCGGGTTCTATCAGACTCATCTAACGCCAGCACAATGCAGGAACATTGTAAATCTAGTTGGTAAGAGGTGCATGATAAACTGCTTGTTGAAGATTGTCTCCCCTGAGGGTTATAGACTCGACCCAAGCAATGTTGAGGCTGTAGTAGTATTGAAAGACACCAAGCCAAAAACAGTGGGGGAAGTGCGAAAGTTGCTGGGACTTATCGGATACTACAGGCGATATATACAGAATTTCTCGAGGATTGCGAGTCCTCTCTTCGAATTGTTACAAGCACGTAATGGGAACAAGTTTGAATGCCGGGAAGGGAAGCCACGACCAACCAAGGGTAATTCCAAGGTATCGGTACCATCTTCTCAACCAGTTGTCTGGGAACAAAAACACCAAGAAACACTGGAGAGATTACTTGATTGTCTGATTAATCCTCCAATTCTAGGCTATCCTGACTACAGCAAACCGTTTATACTGCACACTGATGCATCGAACGAGGGATTGGGTGCCGTACTATACCAGCGACAGGATGGAAAAATGCGAGTAATAGCATATGGATCCAGATCATTGACACAGGCTGAGAAAAACTATAACTTACACGCAGGGAAACTTGAATTCCTCGCTCTTAAATGGGCAGTATGTACGCAGTTTCGTGATTACTTATATTACTCGCCTCACTTCACCATCTATACTGACAATAATCCTTTGACTTATGTACTTACTACAGCTAAGCTGAACGCCACAGGTCAATGTTGGGTTGCGGAGTTAGCAGATTTTTCCTTTACTATCAAGTATAGACCGGGCAGTGCGAACGGCGATGCAGATACACTTTCAAGGATGCCTCTTGACATCACCAAGTACATGGAAAATTGCAACAACGAAACAACAGAGGACGATGTCGCTGCAGTTTTTAATGGAGTACAAGCTCAGAGGAGGGGTGATGCAGTCTGGATCTCAGCAATCAGCAATGACAGTAATCTACTAGATCTAGACAATGACTTCCTACAGCATCACACACATCTTAGTGGTCTTCCTACTTCAACAATCTTAGAAGCCCAGAAACAGGACCCAGCAATAGGACGTGTGCTAGCCATGAAAACTGAGGGACATTGCCCTACGATCAAAGAGATGAAAAGGGAACAACCAAGTACAAGATCTTTGTTCAGAAACTGGAACAAGTTGCATATACATGACAATGGACTGCTACGTCGGCACAGCGGAGAATACAAGCAGCTTGTACTTCCACAACCGTATCGCCGCTTGGTGTATAAGGAACTCCACCAAGACATGGGTCATCTTGGGTCTGAAAGGGTAGTACAGTTAGCTCGAGAGAGGGTCTTCTGGCCAAATATGGAACGGGACATCACCCACTTTATATCTAAAGTTTGTGGATGCCTCAAACAGCGAAAGCCAAGTAGCCCGACACATGCTCCTTTACAGCCTATAAGTACTTCAGCACCATTTGAACTTGTGTCAATAGACTTTCTTCACCTTGAGCAGAGTTCAGGTGGATACGAGTATATTTTAGTGATAGTAGATCACTTCACTAGATTTGCTCAAGCGTATGCAACCAAAAATAAATCAGCCACCACAGCAGCAGATCGATTATACAACGATTTTGTTCTTCGTTTCGGATTTCCTGGTTCCATTTTACATGATCAAGGGAGGGAATTTGAGAACAAGCTCTTTCATCAGCTACAGCATCTCTCTGGAACAACACGGTTGAGAACAACTCCTTACCATCCACAATGTAACGGAAAGGCAGAACAGTTTAACCGAACATTGTTATCGATGCTGAGGTCACTTCCAGAAGCAGCGAAGAGTAAGTGGAAGGATTCATTAGGTAAAATGGTACATGCTTATAACTGTACAAAGAGTAGTGCTACGGGGTACTCACCATTTTATCTTATGTTTGGTCGATCACCACGCCTCCCGATCGATATCATACTCGGAAACTCAAACAACAAATGTTCATCAAGCTACACCGAGTACACCAAGAAATGGCATACAGCAATGCAGGAAGCATACTCTGTGGCGTTAAAGAACGCAGATACTTCTGCATCTAGAGGAAAGAAGTATTATGACCAGAAAGTCCATTTCACTCAGTTACAACCTGGCGACCGGGTTTTAGTGAGAAACCTGTCTGAGCGTGGAGGTCCTGGTAAACTGAGATCCTTCTGGGAAGACCAGGTTCATGTCGTCGTCCACCAGAAGGAGGGCCTCCCTGTGTACCAGGTAACACCAGAAGGACGTCTACCAGCTGGTAAACTTAGAGTGCTCCATAGGAATTTACTTCTACCTTGCAACTTCCTACCGGTAGCCCCCAACATGCATAACACAAGACAAAGGAATATGGTAAGGCCACCTAGGCAATCAGCAGCACTACAACAACAACCTTTACCAGACGAAGAAGACTCCGATTGTGACTCTGAAGTCAAGTTTGCAGGATTTTTGCCCGAGGATCTCGAGAGACGGCAACTCCAGCAAAGGGACTCAGACTCACATGATAACGAGCAACCTGCACCACCAGATACTAACAACCCCCAAGTGGAGACATCGGCAACCCCTGAAATGGCAGTTACGGAGGAGCAAGATACAGACAATCAAGTGATTGGGCCGGAAGTACTCCAAGATCAAGCAAGTGATCAGGAATCCATCCATCTATCGGATAGTCCACGGGAGACGGTGCCATCAGGTCGACCTGTGCGTAACAGACGCCCACCTCAGGTGTTTACGTATAGCAACCTTGGAAGTCCTGCAGTCAACTGGTACCAGGCCAACAACATTACAGCATATCCCAATCATGGCAGTACAAACTTCGCACAACCCTATAGCAACCCTTTAGCACCACTATACGTAGGAAGCCCTGTGTCGTACCCATACCACGTTGGGGCAGTACAAGTAGGACACTATGGCCAACACCCATTCTTCCCAGTCTATCCTTATCCATTCAATGGTCCTGTAGGACAAAGTGTGTACAACTGTGTTCCTCAAGTCGATGCACAATGAAGGCTACAGAATACTAGGACATGACTACAAAATAATACTTTATTAGTGTATCTTATGATTTGTGATTGTATTTGAATAACTTTATATAAACAAACAAAAAAACAGCTGAAACAGGAACTGTGTTAAATACACAATGATATATAGGGACTATGTCCTAATACACGAAACACACAGAACAGGAAAGGTCAAGTGGATGCAGAATCGTAATTGTAGCGTCGGCAGCCGGAAAGAGAAAGAGGATCTGCAATGAACTATGTACAGTAGAATAAAACTGATTGGGTTTGATAAGCCTTTATCAGAGACACTGTAATAGTTTCTAGGACACCAAAGTGAATACTGTTCTTTAGTTAAGTTAAGTGTCTGCATGTCCAGGAGGACATTATTATCAAGAGGGGGAGTGTGTGAGACGTCGAAGTTTGACCTCATTTGACCCCTATTTTACATATTTGTAACTAGAGATTCGAAGTTTAGAGTTATGTAGAACGTCAAGAGAACGAGTTGTTATAACGTTGAGGAAGAAATTATATTACTGTTACAGCAAACATTGTCTTCAAATTGAGCGAGTACGGGGTTTAACATATGTATTACCCATTCTAGAGGTATTTTTATTTTATTTTTCCTTACTTGCAGCCAATTGAATCTTTCTGGAGGCATTTTAGAGAAAAGGGATTTCAGTTTTGGATAGATCAGTTTAAGGTGAAAATATAAAATTAACGAAATGAGATTATATACTTGTACATTTACAAACTTGCCAAATATTTATTGTTTGTAATTGAAGACGTTGGTGGAAAAAAGTTCTCACTTCTCTAAGTGAAATAAAATGAAAATATACACTAACATTTACACTAATCATTTGCATACAATGTAGCATTAAATCTGTCTGAACTTTTGATGTTTGTTGTCATTAAGGGCATACAACAAAGTGGCATATGGAATCCAGGAAATACTATACACAAGTAAGCATTGCATGGGTTAAGTTTACCAAGACTATTGCAAAATACTAAAAAATAAGTACAAAAATTATCTTTATTCAAGGTTATGTCTTCTGTATGTATACATGCCACTTCTCCAAATGGAAGCAAATGAAATGAAAGAAGACTGGAACTTACATAGGATCAGACTTCAGAGGGGCAAAGACAGACCTTGTGGAGTACCTAATGATTTATATGAGTTCCCAACTACAAAAGGTATTAAATAAATACTGTACTGTAATGCACAACGACAGTAACTAAATAAGTGATAGATGTAAATCATCACTACATGCAGTGCTTTTCAACATTATATGCCGACTCGGGCTCAATTCTTCGTGTGCAACCAAATTTTTGAAATATTATTTCCTTTGCCAAATAAAATAAAATGCTTATGAGCTTGTAGAGCTATCAAAATAACAAATTTTGGAGCACTATAGTCAAGTGGCTTAGTGAAATGATCGTGACAGAACGTACAAAAGCACCATACTTTATACAAATGTTGTTTAGACCTATATAATCAATATTAGAAGGGGTGCCCACCGAAACTCTTTCTAATTAACAATTTATGGACAGTTAAGTTTTGTGAAAAATCGTTGTTTGGGCTTCCTGTGTCATAACGTACTCTTCCTTCGCCTGGAGGTTAAAATCGATAAAATAGTGAGAAGTTGAACTAGTATTTAGTTAATTGAGTCGTAATAAATAATTATCCAACAGAAAAACCTGGAAAAAAATTGATCCACACCTATTTTTACACTATTGGCTTGAATGCTAGTACCCAGGCTCCACTCGGCCATTTTAGGTTATTGACTTCTATTAACTGAATTAAACGGCACAAGACTGGAAAACAATCAAGATAATCGTACATAAAGCCTTGCAAGCTTCCAGAAATATACTTTCTACTCCTAGAGGGATTTTAAAGCACACCTTTTCGAGATCATGTATCTTTGCCAAATTAATTCAGCCGAGATTAGCCATTTTAGATTACATTTTACATTTACAGTTGAGGCCTAAATCTCGGAGATTGTAATCGAAACTGGTGTCCATGAATCCTTGTCTCTTTTTATCCATAAAAATATCTCCAGCGATGGAATATCATGTTCAGTCTGATCGCTTATATATTACTGTCCAAACTCCAGCTTCAAATGGTATCATACCGGTTCTCAGAACATGTTGTAGAAGGGCATCCTAAATATAAATGGGTAAACAAATAAAAAACGTACTGTGTGGCAAAGTCAAACGTTTTCTATTTGTTTACCCATTTATATTTAGGATGCCCTTCTACAACATGTTCTGAGAACCGGTATGATACCATTTGAAGCTGGAGTTTGGACAGTAATATATAAGCGATCAGTGATATTCCATCGCTGGAGAGATTTTTATGGATAAGAAGAGACAAGGATTCATGGACACCAGTTTGGATTACAATCTCCGAGATTTCCCAAGTGTGCATGTGGCTGTAAAGCGGGATGCACGACTAGATGTGCAAATATGCCAAGGCACGTGTGAGTTGCCGCTGATTTTGAGACAAAATAAATATAATTGTTCAACCCCATTTCAGACAACTGGCGAAAATAGGTACCGTACCATGTTCCAAACTAAAAACGTAACAGTGTCATTTTGCAGTGGTAGACTTGATCGTGAATAATCTAGGACACTAGCTATGGAAAAAATCGGACCTGTTCCAGAGCCAAACTGAGCGTAAAATATATACCCCTCTTCCAGACAGAAATAGTCTTTGTATATACCCTGTTCCATGGTCAGAGGCAAAAAACCATATCCTGTTGAGCGGCACATACCCAATCATGTACGACTCTATGCAAATATGTCAAGGCACGTGCGAGTTGCACACCCCTCTGCAACTGTAAATGTAAAATGTAATCTAAAATGGCTAATCTCGGCTGAATTAATTTGGCAAAGATGCATGATCTCGAAAAGGTGTGCTTTAAAATCCCTCTAGGAGTAGAAAGTATATTTCTGGAAGCTTGCAAGGCTTTATGTACGATTATCTTGATTGTTTTCCAGTCTTGTGCCGTTTAATTCAGTTAATAGAAGTCAATAACCTAAAATGGGCCGAGTGGAGCCTGGGTACTAGCATTCAAGCCAATAGTGTAAAAATAGGTGTGGATCAATTTTTTTCCAGGTTTTTCTGTTGGATAATTATTTATTACGACTCAATTAACTAAATACTACTTCAACTTCTCACTATTTTATCGATTTTAACATCCAGGCGAAGGAAGAGTACGTTATGACACAGGAAGCCCAAACAGCGATTTTTCACAAAACTTAACTGTCCATTAATTGTTAATTAGAAAGAGTTTCGGTGGGCACCCCTTCTAATATTGATTATATAGGTCTAAACAACATTTGTATAAAGTATGGTGCTTTTGTACGTTCTGTCACGATTTGGCCCAATTTTTGCGCTATGCCACCTGACTACTAGAGCATTTCGTTACCGAGCTATGGGCAAATGAAGTTTCCAAATATTTGGTTTAAATGTATGGCGGCGCCATGTTGGATGATAAGCTGATGTCCTCCAACATGGAAGCCAAGATTTCAAAAATTAAATTCAACCTTAGAGTTGATATACATCACTTAATTTCACTATAAATAAATTTTAGTATTATTTTTTGTGGTATGTGACGTCATTTGCACACGAGGCTAGAAACATTGAATATTACTACTGGTTATTATAATGGTGTATTTATTAATTATAGTGCTTCAACAATACCTTCCACGATTTTATTATTATTATTATTAGGGACCTTAAGCATCCGAAAATTCTACGACGCGAACGTGAGGACGACGGCGCGCGCACTGACGAATAATGTTCAAAACGATCGTTGACGTCCGTGACGGCAATCTACGACGTGAAAACAGGTGAAGTGCCGTCGTAGATTGCCGTCACGGACGTCAACGATCGTTTTGAACAGTATTCGTCAGTGCGCGCGCCATCGTCCTCACGTTCGCGTCGTAGAATTATCTGATGCTTAAGGTCCCTATTATCATTATTAGAGTGAATTCGTGTAACCCATGTTTTAAATGCTAATTAGATTTGCAATATGTTAATGACCTGTGTTAAGTAAAAACAGCAATCTTGTGAATCATAAACCTGATTTTATTTAATACTCGTGTGGCACATTCTGTTTTCAGTTTAACATTAACAATCTATCTATAGCATATAATTAATCAGCACTGTTCAGTCCTCGTTCACTGATGTGAACTGTTTTACTCGGACTTCTTGGAGACATTTGTTTGTCCACCTTTGCCAACATTTCATTCACTTTCTCCATAGTCGTCATGGCTTGTTTACACATTTGGGTATGGGCTATTTGTGCATCTTTGGCATAGTCAATTTTTCTTTTCTTAGAACGAGAAGCATCTCCTTCTTCATCTGAAGAACTTGAAGAGTCAATGAACTGTTACGTTCAGCTGGAGTCATAGGTTTAGAGTACCTCATTAGGTTGGACTTAAGTACTTCAACTGCAGCTTTAATATCCCCTGAATGTACGGCCTGGGATTGTTGCGGTTGACCAAGAGCATTTCTGACAATATTTCGCATACGGTTTGTGATTGATGCTATGGGCTGCGATAAGTAAAGGATAACGACATGCTCAGGCATTTTTGCTTCGTTGGCAACAGATGTGCTTTTAATTCCCACACTCTTTCATCAAACGCTGGATGGACTGGACTTACAGTACCGCCTAAAAATATTGCAACAGCCAAGAACCGCAATTGCGTTTTATTTGCGGTTTGCGCTTTGCGGCCGTAAAAAAGCGCAAAAAGAAACCGCAAAACAAAATGTCGTCCAAACTCATTAAAAACTGAACACCGCAAATTGCGCTTTCTTTTAGAAGTCTTTTTGCGCTTTCATTGTTCGTGTGCGAGTTGCGTGAATTGCGAATAAATTATCTTTGCGTTTTTAGTCGATCTACGATCTTACAGTTTATACATGTAGACTATCAATCATTTCAACAATAACAACCAAACAACTCCTCGTAGTAATGCTCCGAAACTCATGCAATTCCCGGTATAGTCGTAGGCTGAGGATAAAATATCGCAACTTCTAAAATAGATTTTGTAATGACTGTGAAAAACATACGCATGACTTGCCGTGACCGTGCAGGTTTTTTTCCACAGGATTCGAGTCCGTCCAAAGTAACAAGCTGTTACTAGTAGATCGGTCAACGATTACTAAATCAGCTAGAAACCTCAAACTTTTCATCTCTAAAACACAACGCTGTGATTTACGAAAACACAAATGCCGTGATTTACGATGTTGGTGAATTGTAGACAGTTTGATTGACACATGGTGTGTTGAACCCGTGAGAATGTACGGGAAGCTTGGGAACTTTATAGAAACTAGTCAGATAAACTCTGAAATGCGACAAAATGTATTTCAAAAAGAATTTTTACATTAGATACGGTTACTTTTGCTCATTTGGTAAATCAAAACGACCAGAGAACGACTCATCAAACTATCAAACATAACCAAGCTCAAGATGTGAAATGTTTGTTTACGATTACGAAGATTACGAAGTGAGTTCTTGAGAATATTATTATTCACATAAACGACTTGTTTGATCCTAAATCTTTTGCTCAAAAGCCTTTATACCAAATGAAAAACATTTTCTTGGAATCTGGATGAATCTGAACATTTCTCAAACACTTTTTTCGGAGATACTTGTTAGTTTGTTTTGGTGTTGTGTGACACCTGAGCCACGCGTGCAGCGTGAACCGGAATCAAACCGGTAACAAACTTGAGAAAGGTTCGATATCTTCATACTCCTAACTTTAGTTCCTCACTAGGTATAATTTTAAGATGTCTTAAGAAATGAATTCCAAATCTAAAGACCGATCAGAGCGGCTGTCAGTGAATAATTTTCATAAACTTGTCATCACTTCGTGTATCAGCGAACGACAGACTGATCGTATTTTGTTCGTCAAAACAGATAAAACATAAAGTGCTTTCATCTTTTTCGAATAATCAACTGATTTGTTGTGGGATCCTTGCACATTTGAGCTTCACCTCGAACGAATATATTATCTTTGCGGGTGAATCAATTAATTTTGTGTATTATTGCGTTCTATTGTCTTATGCCGTGAAACGCAACTTGCGGTTTTTATGAATAATGACCGAGGCGCAATAGAAAACCGCAAACGTCCGCAAATTGCGGTTCTCTTTAAGAAGTCTTTTTGCGGCGCAATTGCATTTCTTAGCTGTTGCAATACTTTTAGGCGGTTCTGTAAGCACTTCAACTGCAGCTTTAATATCCCCTGAATGTACGGCCTGGGATTGTTGCGGTTGACCAAGAGCATTTCTGACAATATTTCACATACGGTTTGTGATTGATGCTATGGGCTGCGATAAGTAAAGGATAACGACATGCTCAGGCATTTTTGCTTCGTTGGCAACAGATGTGCTTTTAATTCCCACACTTTTTCATCAAACGCTGGATGGACTACCCCGCAGACGTCAAAGGCGACAGAAAGTAAACATTGTCAATCAGATTCTACTTGTGATGAACTGGTTTCGAAAGTATCTTCACGTGGACTCTCTTGCACTGTTATTTGACATCGATCCCACTACTGTCATTCGAATCATATACAGAACGATACCAGAACTTTGGCAATACTTCCGTAATCAAATACGGTGGCCAAATCCTATTGAATGGGCAAACCTTATGGGAAACTGGCCTGAATTTTCCAATGCCATTGGATCAATTGACAGCACACCGCATGAAATCTACCGTCCCCTCGCAGAGCCACAGAGACCGTTCTATAGTGGTCACAGACATTATCACTGCATGAATACTAAGTTTGTTATTGATAATGAAGGGCACATTCGTTTTCTTCAAGCAGGTTTTACGGGAAGCACACACAATGCTACATCGTATAGGCTGATGCAGCCTATTGGACCGGGACTCACTCTCGACATCCCACCAAATGCAGTGTTACTAGCTGACAGAGGGTATCCTGATGGTAGTTCATTATTAACACCCGTTCGACAAGGGCAGATTCATTTGCTAAATCAAAGGGAAAGAATACGTGCAATAAAATTTAACAGGCTATTAGCTAAAAGAAGAGTGAAAGTTGAACATGTTATAAAAGAGGTTAAAACGTTCAAGGCAGTGGGGCAAATCTGGAGACATCCACGCTGGTTAATGCCTATTTGCGTTGAGCTAGCAACAATGTTAGCTGAGAGGCGATTAAAGTTATTTGAAACACTCTGATAAAAGACTTTCTATTTGTTTTGTTTTTGCTAGATGAGGCTATTCAAACCTTAGTCGTATATTGTAAAAGAACGACCACCACATCAAGAAAACTGATTCAAGAAATATTAAAATTTGCCGTAGCATGTTTATAAGTGGTTGAAACATAAACACCTGGTTTGCTACTGGTACTCATTTCAAAATGCTGCTAACGTAACAATTAAATGTATTGGATATTAAGCATTTTTCGTTTCACCGTCATGTTTTTCTTGTTAAGTCATTAACATATTGCAACTCTAATTACTCGGGCTTCCTGTGGAAGGCCAGAGTCTACAAATACAGACGGTTTTTCTTTGTCGTCATGTTTCTACGCCAAATCTGCAAGTGGTCACCATAGCGCATGCGTGCTTATCAACGAAATTCAAGATGGCGGACGTACGTAACGATAAATCAAATCACCAGCATTCAAAAAGGATTTTGCCGTGCTCCCTTGCTCGAGCCAGTCGAGTTGTTCATTAATACTGCTTAGTAAATATGCAAATATCCTAGAGAAAACTTTTTGGCCTTGCAATTCTGTCTGAACGTGTATTTCTAACAGATGTCTGTGGCTTAGTATGAACTCGATCGCCGGTAATTTTATTGAGTTTGTGAAATCGTTTCTTGCAAGGGAATTGAAATGTGCTTCGCCAGCTGTCAGCTAGCAGTGTCAGTGTTGAAGCTAATTACGTATGCATGCTCTACTGAGTCACGCAACGAGTGACTTAAATTGTTCAAGCAAGTAAGTCTTAATAGGCTAAAACTACTTCTGTATGACGATACAAATAAGCTATTAGGTTTCACATTTAAAATCTATCAAAACAGCTTTATTAAGAAGCCCGAGTTCACGCTAGTAGAGCGTCTAGTTAGCATTTAAAACTATGGTGTTCCATCCCCGCCAAAATTCGATTGTTCTATTTGACATTGTACTTTTTGTATTTTGGGCTACATTTCCCATTCGACATTTGACATGGCGTATTTTGTACACACCCTTCAGCATTGCATATTATACTTTTCAATTTCAATGTCCAACATTTACATTCAACATTCAACATTACGCATTCGATGTGCCGACTTTTACTATTTTGCTTTGCTGCAATTTTGACTTGAACAGTTTTAATAGCATTGGACATTGGACAATCAATTTCCATATTCATCATCATGACATTTGACATGAAACTTTTTGAATTTAACACGCGAGTTCTGGTACTCATAATGTACCACTGAATATCCGTACGGAAACCGCCAAAATTCAACATCATTGATTCGGCATGCATGTTTAGTAGTCGTCATGAACTATCAAGTAACATGGTGGATCACATTTCTTTATATCTTTCGTGACATAACAATTATTAACCCACCGCTTATATCTGCACGTGGAGCAACGTCGCCAGTTGAGAATATATTTATCTTGTGCATGTTAATACGTAGTACGTGCAATTCACGACATAGTACAATTACTAGAAAGATGCGAAGGTTCACAGGATTATCTTGCCACAGCTTTTAGTGTTTTCCCGGCGTAGTCAATCGAACGTTCGGTAATCGAATCCAATCGAATTCAATCGAACGATTGGTTTGGATTGGGTTCGGCAATCGAACATAATCGAATTCTCCCAAAAATTTTGCCAATCGAACACAATCGAACGTTCGATCATCGAATGCTTCTTTAATCGAACACAATCGAACTGATTGAACATATTTCATGCTCCGTGCTGTCAAAACTCCCAGTTTTCCGCGGTCAAATTCATTAATTATGGACAGCTGCACCAATCAGGCTCTAGCTTGAATTGCTGCTGTTGTTCAACAGCTTCTACAAACTCCGCTTTTAGTTTTGCAGGAAATGTACTATGACATTATGAGAACACTGGTGGCACTAGTTAGCAGTATCTTGTATACACGCATCAAGAGTTCCAGACTTCCGGTACGCGCGCAGTGCATTGTGAGATTATTACAAAGGAAAAGTGAGCACAAAGTGAGCAAAAACATAGCTTGGGCTCCCTGTGTCTAGAAGTGGTACTCACTTTTCCTTTGTAATAATACCGGAAGTCTGAACCTCTTGATGCTTCTATATGATGTACACTGTTGCCTGTGTGTCGATGAAACTACTGTGGTCATTTTTTTCATACAGTCAAAGTCACGGTCCCCGAAGTGTGCGTTAACTATAACTGCAGATAAGTTATAGGGGACCGGTATAACCCGAGTATAAGAATAACCGAACTCTCTGTTCTAAAGGCACTGGTTGATTTGCTGTTGTTGATGTTTTTTTTTATTAGTGTTTCTGTTCTTATCAGTGTTAAGCATTAAAGAATGGTTAAAAAATGGCTAGGTATGTGCGGCGAGATGTTCAGACCTGGACCCTGTTTTTGGAATTTGTCACTCGAAAATCTGGATTTACGAAATTCCCAAATAAAAAAACCTGGATTTACGAATTTTAATTGACGATCTAATACGATGTATTCGTCAGGATATTTTGCCAGACTAACACTCTAACACCTTTACGTCTGACTGACGCCATTATTATTGTTCATGCGGAGTTTTACTGAAACGCCGATACCACATTATGCAAATTATTAAAAATTAATAATAAAATGTTTTTTTTAGGCTATAACCTGGATTAATGATTTTTATGCGTTCATTTTACCTGGATTAGAGAATAAAATGGCCCAAAACCTGGACCCTGTACCGCCGCACATATATATCATATAATTATTGGGAGTCCCCCCCCCCCCCCCCCCCCCCCCCCCGGGGGGGAGAGCTCAGCTAAAATGACCTGAAATCTCTACCAGAGATCAACAACGACACAAACAACACTACAGGAAGGTTAGAGTTCATTGGCTTTATTATTTACGGGGTTATCGACCAGAGCCTGAGGTCCCAAGAAAGCCTCTCATAGATACCCGACGTAGTCAATCGGTAAAAATCGATATCCTTGAATTGATTGATATCGATTTGTATCGATCAATCGGTAAAAATCGATATCACACTTTCATTTCAAAATTATATTATATAACTTAATGACAAGACAAGGATACTTTTCTAGCAAACGTTTACTTATATAATAAAAAAAATAGTTGTATTATAGTTACTAGAGGGGACTAGTACTGGTTAGGAAGGCTTTTTATTCTCAGTTTGTAGATAGTCCGGATGTTGCCGGAACGGATCCTGACTGCGTGCACAATCTTTGTTACGAGGACTAAGAATTGCATGATCTTTACATAGTAAACAGGTAGACGCTAGTTGATAACGACCAGGTTTGTAAGAGCCATTCTTCTCGCGGTTGCGATGGTTTTGAAACCATACTGTGACCTAAAAACATCTACATCTTGTTACGTCGGTAGTATCGTTAATAAATAAAAAGATAATAACAATAAAAATATATATATTGATTTTAGAATAAAAGAAGTTGCAGTTGTCAATAGTAGTTTGGTTTATGCGTCTCGGTAATTGTACTCTAGGGTCAATCAGATGATGATATTCAACACATTATTACGCGAAAACAGCAAACTGTTAAAATTCGATAAAAATTAATAAAAATCGATATCACACTTTTTTTCTTCATCGATTTTTACCGATTTCGTTAAAAAATCGATAACCATCACTTGATTTTTATCGATTTGTATCGATATCGATTTTTATCGATTGACTACGTCGGGTAGATACCTTGGGCTACCTGTGGATTGACAGCTACTCGGATAAAGGTAATCAAGCTTTACAACAACAACTCCAAGATCAACATTTTGTGAACCTTCGCATCTTTCTAGTAAATGTACTATGTCGTGAATTGCACGTACTACGTATTAACATGCACGAGATAAATATATTCTCAACTGGCGACATTGCTCCACGTGTAGATATAAGCGGTGGGTTAATAATTGTTATGTCACGAAAGATATAAAGAAATGTGATCCACCATGTTACTTGATAGTTCATGACGACTACTAAACATGCATGCCGAATCAATGATGTTGAATTTTGGCGGTTTCCGTACGGATATTCAGTGGTACATTATGAGTACCAGAACTCGCGTGTTAAATTCAAAAAGTTTCATGTCAAATGTCATGATGATGAATATGGAAATTGATTGTCCAATGTCCAATGCTAAACTGTTCAAGTCAAAATTGCAGCAAAGCAAAATAGTAAAAGTCGGCACATCGAATGCGTAATGTTGAATGTAAATGTTGGACATCGAAATTGAAAAGTATAATATGCAATGCTGAAGGGTGTGTACAAAATACGCCATGTCAAATGTTGAATGGGAAATGTAGCCCAAAATACAAAAAGTACAATGTCAAATAGAACAATCGAATTTTGGCGGGGATGGAACACCATATAAAACATGGGTTACACGAATTCGCTCTATTATTAACACATGTGGTCAGTAAAGTTGCAACAAACTTTGTTATGATTATTGTTGTGGCAAGAAAATGATCTTGAACTCCAAGACATTGGAATTGCTTTGCTCTGTTTGTAGACTTTGTAGCATCACAAATCATTTGTAGCATCACAAATCAAATATTTTTCAGCCATTGTACATTATATGCTTATATAAATGAAAATCAAAAAGTGCAAAGCTGTCATTTTCTGCAAGAATCCCAGAAGGGGATCACCTTCAACTTAAAACTCCTTCCACATCCCAGATAGGCATGCTTAAACTTTCTCTACTGCTCCCCTGGACGCCCAATACCCACCACCCACCTTAGCCACATTTCCTTGAACCCCCACATCATAAGATTATTCATACATAAGTTTTGATTTGCAAAGCTGTACACATGCACCAGAGGCACTCTAGTACGAACACTACGGACATATACGTTTCGACTTACGGGGCTTATTTCATCCCACACCAGAGGTCCTCTAGTACGAATACTACGAACACATACATTTGGACTTACGTGGCTCATTTCATCCCACTCCAGAGATCCTCTAGAACAAACACTACAGACACATACTATTTTATGGACAATTGGCGATCGAAACTCAGCTTAAAGTATGGCATGAACCGGAACAAAACAGTCACAACTTGTGTAAAGATCGGTGACGAGACGATAACGACCTCTGTTTTATCAATCTGATAAATCGTTCTAAAACCATCTGAAAATCTTTCTCTGGTCATAATTTTCAGTGAGTTGCAGCTGAAGATTTGAGATCTAAGTTTTAAAGCTCAAAAACTAAAATAGAAACGAAAACACCGTAAAGAATGTTCCGAGGTGACAGATGAGTAATTTGCATATATTAGTTGTCACCTTTAGGTTTGTCTAGATTGAAGTTGAAGCACGAACATTTTGTGAACTATTTGCAGTAAAACGACCATATTTATGATAGCATTATTCAAATGTTAGTTTTGGATATATTTGGACAAAATCATGTTCTTGTGTTGAGAATGTGTGATACAAGTCACAGCCGTACGGAAGCCGTAACGCTATTAATTACATTCCGTGTGTATAAACCTGTTTCGCTGCTGTTTTACATTGTAAAATGGTTGTTTTCTTGACTGTGTAATAGCATTCTACACTAAATGTATGTTATAAAATAATCAATCCGTACAGTTAACGAACTTCTGTAACAAAAAATAACCCACTGCTAAACATTGTAAACAACAACATCGGCGGTATCGCCACATCGGTATTACGGATTATGTAAATGTTCCGTCATCGAACCAAACTTTCTAAAGACCAATTGCTCTTTTCTTTACGAAACAAAGACCAAACAAAGGACTGTATAATAAAAGAAAACTACATGCAGTGTGAGTGTACTACACTCAGTGTAGTAGGTGTGTGTACTATACTCATCTGAGTGTAGTTGTGAGTGTACTATACTCAAATTACACGCACATGCATGTTAAGATACTTCTGACCGGAAGCCGTGACAATATATCGTTTTGGAGTGTGAAAAAATTTCTGACCGTAGTGTAGCAGGCTAGGTTGCAATAGAAAACTGCAAAGATAAGGCCAAGTTTATTTCATTTGCATACTATTGGCTATTGAAATAAAATAACTTTTGACTTCCAATATATTTCCATGTTTTTTTAATCGGGGCCTTCTGGCTTAGTAAGAGAATTTTGAGGTGTTCCTGGTTTTAGTACCCCAGTGTTCCGAATTTTTTGGTTGTTCCAGGATTTAGGTTTCCGGCATTCCAGATATTTTGGTTGTTCCTTGTTTTAGTATTCCGGCATTCTGCTTTTCTAGCATTCCAGGTTTTAGTAATAGCGCCACTTTTCAGGTAAAAACTTTGGCACATGTGGATCAACTATTAATGTCAATAGTCCCTTTTCGCGTTCACAGATCCCGTTGTAAAACCGCTGTACTTATTGACATCAGACGCATTTGTACAGGGTTAGCCTCGAGTCAGTGTAAATTATTCACAAATATCAACAAGAACACGAAAAAATGTTGATACAAAACAATAGAAACATTTTTGAAGTGCACGGACTGGTTTCTGAATCGAGGCTAAGCCTGTACAAATGCGTCTTTTGTCAAGGACAGCGGTCATCTCCAAACAACGCGAAACTGGAGTATTTACTCTACTAAATGTACAGTACTGCTTAGAAGTATGTGTAACATTTTTTGCATGTAGTTGGTGTGGAGTCTGAGTGTAGTCTGAGTGTAGTCTGCGTGTGTAGTACACTCCAACTACACTCCAACTACACTCAGATTACACTCAAACTACACTCAACTTTTTGCATCATTACAAGCTTGACTGACTTTTACACACAGCCGTTAATTTGCATTTCCGAAAGAAGCTGCGAATGTCTAGAAATACACATACGATGTTGCTGGTGTCGTATTTATTGAAGTGTCTGAAACATTACAACGTACCTTTCAACTTCTGTCAGAACCTTACCGTAAATTAGAACATCATGCAAGCAAAATACAGTAAATAAAGCTTGAAGAAGCTTTGAGTATCTTCACTTTACCATAAGCCGATAAATGACACAAAAAGGTTAAATAAACTCTTGAAGTATCTAGAAACAACATTAATTCAAAACGTCTTTCCCACCAACTTTCAGTATAATCAGTTCTAAAATCTAGTTCATTAGCTTGCACGTGAGAATGTTATGTTTGAGACACTTGATTCACACACGTTGTGTTAGCATGTGAAACAAGTCTATGGGAACTTTAACCAGCCCGCTCTTTTTATTGACAGTAATACGTACTTTTTAATGGCGAATCTCTGCGAGATATGTACAGTATACAGTATATCAAACATTAGTATAAACAAACTAGTGGTCTATCACATATCCTGCAATCTGATTGGCTACGCTACTAGGGGTCTAATAGTGATAGTCCCCTAGTAGCGAATCACCATGGTAACCATTGTCGTGAACGGCGATGAAGCAAGATGGCGGACAAACCCGATAGTTGTTTTCTCGCTAAAAAGAGCTAAAATAGACCGAGAAACAAATCTCAAGAACAAGAAATGGAAAAAGCACATAAATATAGACATCTCATTGACAATTCAAGCAAGTTTTCTTTGGCTGACACTGCAGAAACTGAGCGAGAAACGATCGTTAAAGTTGAAGATTTTTCGAATTCGGGCCGATTTTTCAACTTTAGCGAAGACAAAGTCAAAGGGAGTACTGATAGTGATAAAGGTAATAAACGAAGGCTACACCATTCTTGACTCGTGTTTTGTTCATTTGTTATTTGATTTATGAAAGTTTTTCAACAAAAGAACCAACTTTTCTGGATTAGTTTTCCATTTGTTGATATGGCCTTAAAACAGCTCGATTAGTTCAGCCAAATGTGTACTTATGACTGGCATAAAATTTGTATTCTTCTTACATTTGCAAATTAAACAAGAAATATTGGTATAAAAAATTAAGTATGCTAGTTTGTTTATACTAAAACAATTAGACAACTCGCCCTCGTTGTCTATGAGCTAAGATAGTCAACTCGGCAGGAGCCTCGTTGACTATCTGCTCATAGCCAACTCGGACTCGTGGTCTAATTGTTAATTAGACTAAACATGGAGATATGAAGTCAAATCTTATCTTTCGCCGGTATCTTTCTTAATAATTCTGCCCTGATTAACCATCATGCCCCTTACATCGTGAAGTGGTCTAATAACACACGGGACTAGCGTAAAATGTTCCGATAATGTATTTTTCAACGGCAAAATCACAAAACAACAGCATTGCATCTGAATCCAAGCACACATGCCGGTAAATAAGCTTTTAAAATGATCGTATCAGATCGTCATTCACCTCGCAGTAATCATTCTTTTAAAATATTGAGAATTGAGTAAAGTAATTCAAATCATAGATCAATAACAAACACACTGTCAGATTTCCAAAGAAACCCGGCCGGTACGAAAACATACTGTATGGGTCGATCATACATTGTAATGGCAGATCATGAATGAATTCGCCATAAACATGTATAAACCATAATTCATAGATCACAAAGTAAATATAACACATTACAGTCAGATATCGCGTCAGACATGCATTAATGCATGTCGTTGGAAATTTGACGACGTGAATTGTAATGAGACATAAAGTCGATGTGATTTCAATAGATGTACAGATACAATGTATTTGGCGTATAAATACATTGCTGTTAACCGAAATATCGCCTAACCGAAATATCGCCTAACCGAAATATCACTTTAACCGAAATATCGGTTTGACTCAACCGAAATATCGGATGGCTCCAAACGATATTTCGGTTAAACATCGTCTAACCGATATTTTGCTTAAACGATATATTGGAATTTTGACGAAATATCGGAAGTCGTCAAAAATGTCGGTTTGGAGCATGACAAACTTTCTGACTGTACTGTACATGTAGTGTGTGTCAGTAATGAATGGTCACATACATGTAGTGTGTGTCAGTAATTAATGGTCACATACATGTAGTGTGTGTCAGTAATTAATGGTCACATACATGTAGTGTGTGTCAGTAATGAACGGTCACATACATGTAGTGTGTCACTAATTAACGGTAACATACATGTAGTGTGTGTCAGTAATTAACAGTCACATACATGTAGTGTGTGTCAGTAATGAACGGTCACATACATGTAGTGTGTGTCAGTAATGAACGGTCACATACATGTAGTGTGTGTCAGTAATTAATGGTCACCTACATGTAGTGTGTGTCAGTAATGAACGTCCACACACATGTAGTGTGTGTCAGTAATTAACGGTCACATACATGTAGTGTGTGTCAGTAATGAACGGTCACATACATGTAGTGTGTGTCAGTAATGAACGGTCACATACATGTAGTGTGTGTCAGTAATTAATGGTCACATACATGTAGTGTGTGTGTCAGTAATTAACGGTCACATACATGTAGTGTGTGTCAGTAATGAACGGTCACCTACATGTAGTGTGTGTCAGTAATTAACGGTAACATACATGTAGTGTGTGTCAGTAATTAACAGTCACATACATGTAGTGTGTGTCAGTAATGAACGGTCACATACATGTAGTGTGTGTCAGTAATGAACGGTCACATACATGTAGTGTGTGTCAGTAATTAATGGTCACATACATGTAGTGTGTGTCAGTAATTAATGGTCACATACATGTAGTGTGTGTCAGTAATTAATGGTCACATACATGTAGTGTGTGTCAGTAATGAACGGTCACATACATGTAGTGTGTCACTAATTAACGGTAACATACATGTAGTGTGTGTCAGTAATTAACAGTCACATACATGTAGTGTGTGTCAGTAATGAACGGTCACATACATGTAGTGTGTGTCAGTAATGAACGGTCACATACATGTAGTGTGTGTCAGTAATTAATGGTCACCTACATGTAGTGTGTGTCAGTAATGAACGTCCACACACATGTAGTGTGTGTCAGTAATTAACGGTCACATACATGTAGTGTGTGTCAGTAATGAACGGTCACATACATGTAGTGTGTGTCAGTAATGAACGGTCACATACATGTAGTGTGTGTCAGTAATTAATGGTCACATACATGTAGTGTGTGTCAGTAATTAACGGTCACATACATGTAGTGTGTGTCAGTAATGAACGGTCACCTACATGTAGTGTGTGTCAGTAATTAACGGTAACATACATGTAGTGTGTGTCAGTAATTAACGGTCACATACATGTAGTGTGTGTCAGTAATTAATGGTCACCTACATGTAGTGTGTGTGAGTAATGAACGGTCACATACATGTAGTGTGTCAGTAATGAACGGTCACATACATGTAGTGTGTGTCAGTAATGAACGGTCACATACATGTAGTGTGTGTCAGTAATGAACGGTCACATACATGTAGTGTGTGTCAGTAATTATCTGTCACATACATGTAGTGTGTGTCAGTAATTAATGGTCACATACATGTAGTGTGTGTCAGTAATTATCTGTCACATACATGTAGTGTGTGTCAGTAATGAACGGTCACATACATGTAGTGTGTGTCAGTAATTAATGGTCACATACATGTAGTGTGTGTCAGTAATTAACGGTCACATACATGTAATGTGTGTCAGTAATGAACGGTCACCTACATGTAGTGTGTGTCAGTAATTAACGGTCACATACATGTAGTGTGTGTCAGTAATTAATGGTCACCTACATGTAGTGTGTGTGAGTAATTAATGGTCACATACATGTAGTGTGTGTCAGTAATTAACGGTCACATACATGTAGTGTGTGTCAGTAATTAACGGTCACATACATGTAGTGTGTGTCAGTAATGAACGGTCACTTACATGTAGTGTGTGTCAGTAATTAACGGTCACATACATGTAGTGTGTGTCAGTAATTAATGGTCACCTACATGTAGTGTGTGTGAGTAATTAACGGTAACATACATGTACACTGTACAACCCGGAGTACCCAATCGATGAAAATCGATCATCGGAAAGGCAATCGATAAATCGATATCAATCAATATAATTAGCTAATTGATATCGATTGACATCGGTCACACAAAAAGGTGCCAATCGATTAAAATCAATTAATCGATTAATATCGATTGGAGCGGAATCTGCTGGCCGGTCATAAGATCATATGACATCGACAGTAGTGTTACCTAATCAGTATAACTTGTCGGCTTTTGAGCCATATACTTTTGACAGGTCGTAATAAGCCTGAGCAAACGCGTCTTTTGTCAAGGAGTACAGCGGTGTCTAAACAAACTCGAAACGGGAGTATTAAACGGCTTTGTTTTCCTCGACTGTAAACGTAGTGCTAAACTAACGTCTCATCAAGCCATGGCCAATAAGCAAGCTAAACTGTCGGAACTATCCATACACTGATTGCACAGTTAATTCTGATGCTGTTGGCAAGTTTATTGTTCGCTTGTATAACTCTGCAATTACCAGTGTTTTTCAATGCTATACTGCTTCACACTGAAGATCAAACTCCTTACTGTTAGCTAGATTGTAAGAAAAGTTATTCTATACCGTTACTGTTAACCGTTAGATTGTAAGAACTTATTCAAACATGCATTAATGTTTTAATAATCGTTGTGTACATACATATACAACATTATTTATTTAAGACACGGAAATATTTTGAATTAATTAAGTTATCGATTTTCATTGAAAATCGATGAAATTACGTTATCGATTTTTATTGGTCACAAAAAACCTCCCCATCGATTTTCATCGATTACCAATATCAATCGATTAATTGATATCGACTGTCATCGATTGTCATCGATTGATATCGGCTATCGATTTTATCGATTGGATACTCCGGGTGTACAAGCACGTAACATTTTACGTCCATGGCGTAATAGCATTAAATACATGAAGAGTTTAAAGCTTAATTTCTTCAGAAACACTTTCTCTGGAAATACATGCATAAATACCATAGGTTTCTTTTACGATGAGCTGTAAAGACTTACTATTAGAGAGATGAATATCGTCAGGGAAGTCCACATTGTTGGTCCTGTGAATTTTACAACTTGCGAAAACCGTTGTCGTTGGATGACAGGAACTGAATAAGTTATGGTCTTCGGTCGTTCGGAGGTCAGGCCTGTTATGAAATAATACAAACACAGCTTATTGAACCATATTTCAAGTGCAAAAACGTCAATATAACAACACCAAGAATCGAAATTTGTGGCTCGCTTTTCACTGTAAAATTCAGTTCGGGTTTGACGCCATTTTGTAAACCGTTCGATGCCTGATTCAGTGAATGACTAGCTTCAAAGCGCTCAAAATAACTTTATTGTCGAACTGAAAATAAGACTAACCAAGTGATTGACATTTACTGACCTGGATTTTCATGTAGAAAGCAGATAATTGTTGTTGAAGACTCAAAACCTCGTTTCTCATCCACTGAAGTCTACACGAGTCATGTTCAAGGTTCGCTAAGCATTGTGGGTCGTTATTACCATAATGCATTGCGAGATTGCTCATCACTCTAGACTCTTCCACAGTCCCCACTCGGCCGTTGCACTCTCTCGCATAGGGACTGTAATGATACAATGGTAGCGTTATTCTGATTGGCTGGTAGATCTGATCTACTTATCAAGGTTCTTATTAGTCGGGCTTCCTGTGGAAGCACCGACTCTAAAAATGCAGAGCGGTCGTATTCTTCGTCTTAGGCTCCAAATCGCCTTTCTACAGCGCATGCGCGCTAAAGCTGAAGTAGTAATATTTTTTTAAACTTTGACTTTTTTGAATTACGTCATACCATTTGGGAATTTCGAAATTAATTATTTAATTGTAAATTTTAATGATCGTAAGATCAAATACCTTGTAAATATGTTGTACTAGTCTATTGCAAAAATATGCGTAACATTTTGAAGTACAAGTTTTTCTTTATCGTCTCTTTAAAATGAAAAACAAAAACTTGTGACGTCATCAATTGACGTCATAATTAAATATTCCCTAATATCTTCATTCTGAGACCGAAATTAAAAAATCCAAAACGATACGATCTTAGAAGACATTTAGTAAAGTACCTTAAAACAAGAATGGATTGATTTAATGAAATAGCGAAAAATTTAAACCAAGGGGTTTGTTTTCCTATATCTTCCTATTAAAATGAGGTTGAGGGGAGGGGTGGTTGGGCCATTATTCAACTTCCTATAACTCAACAACTATTGATGCTATCAAGAAACAGTTTTTAGCTTTGAACTCCCCTGATATATCTCTTTCAAATTCCTAATTCAAAATATTTGAATTCCTAAATCCAAAAATCGATAAAATATTGCAACATTTATTATGACGTCACAGTATCGACTTTTTGGTCCAAAAAAAAGTCCAAATATTTTTCAGAACTATGTCACCCCACTGACAAAGTTTAATTAAAATATTCGTACGGCATAGAAAGTTATTGCAAATCGAATATCTGATGATCGTTTTTGGGAGTGATTTGACCCAGCGTGAAGATTAGAAAGCACAAACCAATCAGGGAAAGCACCGGACGCTCTAGTAGCGTGAAGTCGGGCTATAACGTTTTTACTGCTGATATACTGTAAAAATTGCAAGGAAAGCATGTTCTATCGAGCTCGAGTCACGCAACGACGAGCAACCAAAAACTGTTTCAATCGCACTATAGACCCTATGCAATATAGTAGTGCCGCTAAGAGCCAAAATTGTTCGTTTTATGATAAAAGCATGAAACTTTGCAGAGTTGCTAACCTCTATGGGACAAACAATTATTGATATGGAACCAGCTCAAATTCGCACTCTGATTCACGTAATACGCATGTCAAAAAATGGCACATTTGGCTTCTGCATGGAAACGAGGCTGAGGTTGAATAAATATGTTTTTCCTGTTAAATGATGAGTGTAATGTCGTATTATTACATGTTATGATTATAGTAGATGCTACAATGCTCTTGATAAGTTTTCAAATGGGTCACATGATTGGTCACGTGACAATTTATTAGATTACTCCAAGGAAGTGATACACTATGTAGTTCATTATACGGTTTGCATTTTATGCCTTGAACTTATTGCGATGGAAGGTTTCTTATCATCATTCAAATGAGGAGGGCACGTCATGCAGCTGAACAATATCTAATAGGCCCCTAAATTCAGTTTGGTGGAATATGATGAAGATGGACGATTTTGAGATTTTACCACAGGGATCCCGCATCAAATACCGTAAATGAGATTTATCATTTCAGTATATAATTCATATAATTTGGTATGTTGAGTTATCTTGAACATCTCTGGGCGTAATACCAAATTTAGTTTAGTCCAATCACTGAATCAAAATGGAATTACAGAATGATGCACAAATGTTTGCATGAAATCGATGCTGTCGCAAAGTTTAAATTCAAAATCACTTTTTTAACGTGTCAAACGTACGTTTTTGCTTATGGCCAAAATAGCTTACAATATGTTATCAGTTAAAGCTATTGACTGTTTAAAGATTGTCCGATTGACACTAGCTTTGCAAAATGACAAAAAATATCGATCAGATGACAAATATCATATTCAGACATTTGACTCGTTCCTACATTACAATATCCACCGATTTGACTCAGTTACATCTTCCCTTGCAGCCTTTCTTGCAGCCACAGTGCATTAATTCATAGCAAGAATCCTAGGCCTGTGTAAGGGTTGCCAACATATTAATTATATTGGTTTCCAATGATTCCCTTCTTTTTTCCATCCCCATGACATGAATGGCAGGTTGCTTAGTAGGTCGACTGAAAAGGGTCTCCTCAATGCCAGATCCATCATCTAAGAGGCAGGATTTAGTATAAAGTGCTTAGAATCTCTCCATTCGACTGAAGTGAATATCACCTTGTGATGCAATATATAATAGTCATCGATGGAGCTGTGCAAATGCTAACGCTGGGAAAACCGCATCCACATTTCAGGAATATTCTGCCGGACACAGCGTATTCAAGCCATTTGATCAACAAACAACTTGAGTCAAGCACGAGAGTAATACTTTATATGGGACGTGTACTGCAAGCGATGACTGAGCAACATTAAACAAAACTATTTGGCAAATTTCTTTCACAGCTGAATAACACTGACCACAGATGGCGAAAAAGAGATCCGCTACAGCACACATGGGAACATGTCCTATCATGTATCAACTGATGACTGTTCTGGATCGAGCCTAGCAATCATGAAGAAGCAGATACGTGCTTTATTATCCATGACTATAAGATGCTTGACTTTCATGTCATCAGCAACATCCCCACCAATTAACTAAAGCACTAGAATCCTGGTACAACACACAATGATAGCAATTTTCCTCGAGGAGCCTGCATATGGGTTCAAGATTTTCTCGTGATCCTACTGAATATAGGGCAAACCTTAGAATCCACCTTTTCATGTACTTAGTGAATACTAAGTACTTCGAATACAGTATTGCCATTAAGAACAAACTCGCATCATGGCACAAGTCTTGCATGCAGATATGTTCAGCAATACAAACCTGGAACGTGCTCAGAAGAGGAAAAATAATATTTTTCAGAGCTAAAAAGAAGTCCTGCATTAAAAGGTAAGACGGTCATCTTTAATTATATGCTATGCCAGGTTCGTCAAAAGAAATATGTATTTTCTGTGATGAGGAATCTTCTTCTTCAACATTACTTGCTGCATCAACATTTAAAGTTGATAGAAAGACAGTGAGGGAATGTGCAATGTAATTGTTGAAGGATGGTAAACTTTTAGCAAAACTATCATCAGGCGTTATGATGGCATGGCTGTTCTCGATAGATATTTGCGTCGTTCTACTCTATGATCGGACAAGCAGCTTGTTGGATGTCAATAAAGCCAAACATCCTGTGTGTTGTACCAGGGCTGCCTGAGTTGGTAATGATAGCAATTTTCCGAGGAGCCTGCATAAGTCTTTCTCAAGCAATATACCCTCCCATCTCCATCTACGTCCTTGGAGATGGAAATAAGAAGGACAGGAATCATTGGAAACCAATTAATTTGGCAACCTTTACACAGGCCTAGGATTCTTGCTATGAATTAATGCACTGTGTCTGCAAGAAAGGTTGCAAGAGAAGATGTAACTGAGTCAAATCGGTGGATATTGTAATTAGGAACGAGTCAAATGTCTGAATATGAGCCGGAACAATTAATTGATATTTTGTCATCTGATCGATATTTTTTGTCATTTTGCAAAGCTAGTGTCAATCGGACAATCTTTAAACAGTCAATAGCTTTAACTGATAACATATTGTAAGCTATTTTGGCCATAGGTAAAAACGTACGTTTGACACGTTAAAAAAGTGATTTTTGATTTTATGCTTTGCGAGCATCGATTTCATGCAAACATTTGTGCATCATTCTGTAATTCCATTTTGATTCAGTGATTGGACTAAACTAAATTTGGTATTATGCCCAAATTATATGAATTATATACTGAAATGATAAATCTCATTTACGGTATTTGATGCGGGATCCCTGTGGTAAAATCTCAAAATCGTCCATCTTCATCATATTCCACCAAACTGAATTTAGGGGCCTATTAGATATTGTTCAGCTGACGTGCCCTCCTCATTTGAATGATGATAAGAAACTTTCCATCGCAATAAGTTCAAGGTATAAAATGCAAACCGTATAATGAACTACATAGTGTATCACTTCCTTGGAGTAATCTAATAAATTGTCACGTGACCAATCATGTGACCCATTTGAAAACTTATCAAGAGCATTGTAGCATCTACTATAATCATACTCAAGTATATTAAAGTGCTCCTAACCCCTTTTACAATTGTATTAAAAATTGAATGTACATGAACTGATCAGCTAAAGGATTAAGTTTTTTCTTTGTTTGAACCTTGCATTTAGGAGTTATGGAGGTTTGAAATCTGGATATGCAAATCAGATGACGTCACCCCGGGCTTCATTTATTATACAAAAACGCCCTTGTGCAAATTATTAACATTTTTGAACTTGTAAAATATTTTTACAAACTATATAAATGATTTCATATAAAATTGTCCCCCATATCGGGGAAGAGATCTACTGAAAACAATGAAATAAGTTAGGTAAAAAGCCCGGGGTGACGTCATCGAATTAAAATATCGAGATTTCAAACAACTATAACTCCTAAATGCGAAGCTCAAATGAAAAAACACTTAACCCTATAGCTGATCAGTTCATTAACATTCGATTTTTAATACAATTGTAAAGGAGGTTAGGAGCACTTTAAGGCCTGACACATCAGCCTAATTAGCATAAACACATTATTTTCTATAAACTGAAAACTATTAATGCTTTGAAGCTAAAACTTCTCCAAAATGCTAAGACCCATGAATTTGTGAAAATTTAGTCGCGATAATAGCAAATGAAGTGTCACGTGACAAATCACGTGGCCAAGACTGGTTGAAAATTTCAATCGAAAATGGGGTACGTAGAGACTTTTCTTAGAACACTAACTAATGTTTCAATAAATACCTTTGGTAGATATCTTTCTAATCCCGCCTTTTAATGCTGCCTACATATTCTCATTAACGAGAAAAATAAAAATATGCAAATAACTGGATTGGTCACGTGACCTATTTTATCAATTATCTCTATAACTAATGATTAAGGACAACGTTAAAAGGCGGATTTAGAAAGACCTTTCTAAATGTAACTTTTTGACATCTGATTCATTATTCTTAGAAAGGTTTCTATGTACCCCATTTTAAGCTGAATTATTGGGACGTATGTGGCCATGTGATTTGTCACGTGGCCCAGCACATGCAATAATCCACATCAAATTTTCACACACTCAAGGGACTAAACATTTTGGTGAAGTTTTATCTCCAAAGCATGAATAGTTTTCAGTTTATAGAAAATAATGGTTTTTATGCCAATTAGGCTCATGTGTCAGGCCTTAATATACTTGAGTAACATGTAATAATACGACATTACACTCATCATTTAACAGGAAAAACATATTTATTCAACCTCAGCCTCGTTTCCATGCAGAAGCCAAATGTGCCATTTTATGACATGCGCATTACGTGGATCAGAGTGCGAATTTGAGCTGGTTCCATATCAATAATTGTTTGTCCCATAGAGGTTAGCAACTCTGCAAAGTTTCATGCTTTTATCATAAAACGAACAATTCGGGTAAATTTTGGCTCTTAGCAGCAGGACTAATACTCGATTTCTGTACTTTGCATAAATTTGCAAAAACTGAAAGAATAACGAGTTAAGTAAAGGTAAAGTAATAGATTGAAAGACCATCGACAGTTTAGTATTTACCCCCAAAAGTGCATTAATAAAAATGAAGCCATCATCAAGTAATAAGCGTTTGAAAGGTGCAAAATACATGGAAACGAGGCATCTAGGGCCAAAGTCCGGTTTCTGGTACAAATCTATGTAATTTCAAATCACTATAACTTTTCAAGATTGCATAGTACAGCCCTAAAATTTGGTATGTTCATTATTGAAAACCCTCTCTTCAAAGAGATGGTCAGATATTGCTGTAATATCTTCCCAATAACAAAGGAAATCAGATTTTACGATTCTACCATTAATGCATAAGGTCTATAAGATATCTATATTTAGTTCAAATAGGTTACATTTCATTTAGAAGCCCGACTTCACGCTAGAAGAGCGTCTAGTTTGTTGATTAGGACGACCGTTGGGTTCGGTACCGCCAAGACGTCACGTACGGATTTATACACGGCGACTCGACGGCGATTTGGGTAGAATTATGTTGGATTATCGCGAATTTCTCGCTTGCATCGAGACAAATTAGGTATGGATGGAGAGCAAATTTATCGATCTAGCCGTCTTTGGGGAAGATACGTCTTCGGATGAATTTTCTACGGAGATAAAAGCATTTGAGTGAGCGACACTCGCCATGGAGCTTATTTTAATTTCCTCCCTTGTCATTTTTCTTACGGGGACGGGTCAGATGGCTAAAAATTCCACTAAATGACTCGTAAAAAGACCACAAAATAAGTGTAAATAAAGGTGACTTTATTTATGTATATATTTGTTATATTTTAGTTACTTATTTTATCAGTTGTTGGTTCGTGTTGATGTCTCATACCGTAATAAATGCATGTCTGTTTTGGGCTGCCTGTGGAAACCTCAACCGTGTTGATCGTCGTTGGGATCCCTGTTTTTCGTTTCGCAAGGCATCATGGGTCCAAGATTCTTGGACCCAGAATCCCTTTCGGCATTGTACCATTACAGTCCCTATGCGAGAGAGTGCAACGGCCGAGCGGGGACTGTGGAAGAGTCTACACTCCACCCCGGCATACATAGCACAGGAAGCCCAACGTCAGAGCTTGTTCCTGACCCTATTCCAGACCTAAAAATGAGATTTTCCATAGCCTTTCCCAGACCTAAGCTCATTATATACCCTATCCCCGAATAAGTTGAGTTCTGCGGCTGTTTTATTTTGCGAAATTAAAAAAGTCTATGTAAATACCCGTAAGACGGAGCACTGATGGAGGGAGGGGGTAAAAGGGCGCACCGTCCGCCTCCTGGGAGAACAGTTTCGACTGAAGGGGTTACGGACGTTAAATATCAGTACCTTTACCTTTACCTTATGATAACATTGGCGTCTTACGCCTTTATTGCCGAAAACCATACCTTAACCCAGACCAAAAAGGCACCTTATCCCAGACTAAAAGGGCAAAAATGATACCATATCACGCGGGACATAAGTAGTTAGGAGGGTATGGAGGGGTGGGAGGGGGGGCTGGGGTGGGGAGGGGACTAATATAGATCTGCGGTGGTCTGAATTTCTCGTTATATTCCACGGTTAAATGAATAACTAATCCAGGTTTAAAAAATATCATCCGTTGAAATAATAATAATCTCAATCTACAACATAGTTGCCCTGTAATGGGTTCACACAACTGTGAAAAGTGTGAGAAATTATGTGTATGGCACTCAAAGAAAAATAGAATATTTTATCAATAAGTACTATTTCTATTGGTTCTTTGTCGCGTCACTTCAGCTAACTTCTCCTAGTAAGAACAATACAGGTTCTTCAGCAAAAACATCGCAAAATGAGATCCAGGTTTGAAGTAGCCTCCCTCGCATCCGTTTTTAGTTCCGTCACGCAACGCTCCCGCGGGAGCGTTGCGTGACGGAACTAAGTATGGATACGAGGGAGGCTACAATCTCCTGCAATATAAACGAGACACCTATGATCCCTTCCCCTTCCACAATGTTGATCAGTGATAGTTTGTAATATTTGAGGGAATTTTAAACCCAAACATCAACTTTGGAACGGGGAGGAGGGGTGAGACTTAAGATTTCATGGTGGCACATTTTATTTTGCATGGGATTGTCTCTAGACCTAGATATCAAGATAAACAAATGACGTAAAGTAGGTGTTGAAATTTATGACGTGCGAACGGATTTGAACTGGAAGTCACGAGAAAGTTTGAACTTACGTACATTATAACGCGTTCAAATATTTATGTAATGAACCAATAAAGCAAACAAATGATATATAAGCATTAGTATTACCTTTTGAATCACAACAACTCAACAAGAGCATTGAAAATAACGATCAGTAGAGGTATAAACAGAGGTATGGCCATTGACCCCAAGACAAGAGCTATGGTATATTATTTATCCAAACTTCAAGGACTTTCAATTCGAAAAGTGGCGAAAGAGTGTAACGTTTCTAGAGCAACTGTGTGGAGAATTCGTAATATGGATATGAACAGGGATAGATCTGTGAATACACGCCTTGAGACAAGAGGAAGACCAAGAAAATTAAGTGTACGTCAAGAAAGGCAACTTAGAAGATCTATACAGATACTGAGAGAGCAAGAAGGTAATTTCACGATCAAGAGACTCATGGAGAACGCTTGTATTGCTAGACTAGAGGTTTCAGAGAGTACAATTTCGCGGTTTTTAAATAAAGAGGGCTACTATTATCTACAAGCTCGAAAGAAAGGTCTATTAACGAAGACAGACATAAAAAAACGAAGAGTTTTTGCACGGAGAATGCTAAAAGAGTTTCGTTGCGATGTGTGGACGCAAGATATAGCATTTTACCTTGACGGAACGGGATTTGCGTACAAGAGAAATCCCTTGGATCAAGCTCTGGCACCCAAAGCCAGGGTATGGCGCAAGAGATGTGAAGGACTGGATCGTGGTTGTACCGCGAAGGGGCAAAAAACAGGCACTGGTGGCCGTGTTGTGAAGCTGATGGTAGCTATAAGTTTCGACAAGGGTGTGATCACATGCAAAGCTTATGTTAAGTTGAATGGCCCTTATTTCGCCAAGTTTATTGACGACAACTTTGAGACCATGTTTGTCATAGCAGATAAAGGCCAAAGGCGATTATGGCTTCAAGACGGCAGGAGGGGTTAATGGTATCTGTTCTGTGAAATAACTGTTCTACCAGTACTTCCTGGGAAATCTAAAATGAGTTTCGCATTTGATTATTTGTATAAAATTATGAAATATACAGAATATATATTAGGTTATATGGATAGGAAATGTTTTTGTTCCTGGGAATTGTTTTATTTTATAAATAGTACCTTATCTAAGTCCTTTTTTTGTTTTTTTGTTTTTTTGTTTTTGGTTAGAAAATATTCTCTCTCCTGGGAAAAATTTCTGATATTTTCTCTCCTGGGAATTTTTTTTCTGGGAAGACTTCTGGCTGGGTGAATAGAACAGATGTTATTGTGCCAGGGGACCACTAACCCCTCCTGAGACGGGAATCCAAGTCAAAACTCAGCCATGGCTCGTGCGGCTATGGCCCGTGCAAACTGTGAACTTCTCAGTATACCCCCGAGAAGTCCAGACTTAAATCCTATCGAAAATGTTTTTAAACTTGTTTCAGATGCTTTGCGTGAGCAAGCAATAACATCGCAAATCAAAAAGGAAACGTACGAAGAATTTCAGGATAGAGTAATAAATACAATTCAATCGGTTCCCATAGCAACCATAAATAACATAATTGCATCGATGTCAAATCGCTTGAAAGAAATTATAAAAAGAAAAGGACAGCGTTTAAGATATTAGAACTCCTGAAGTATTGTAAACAGCCTATTAGTTAATGTGATTTATTGATAATAAAAATCATGTGCAATGACTATTTCCTAAGACTACAAGTCTGCGCAAATTTCAGGAATAAACAAACGCCCTATAAATGTGAAGTATTACAATCAAACATGCATTTAAAACAATTTACTATCTTGATTATGACTGATTATGACACCTCTATCGCAGTGTCAGGTATAAACATAAAAGTCTTCATAGAATAAGTATGACACCGAAAACCCCACTCCACCCCTGAATGGGGTGTCCTATGACAATGAACGGATCACCTCCACGGTACACCATGTAAAACATGTAATATTACAGCTCTGCAGAATACGCTGGGTGCACATTAAAGCCATAAGAAGTGAGCTCTGCACCATTATACCATGATGGGCTTGAAGTTTAGTATTCTTGTGCAAAAGCGCAATATAACGAGCTCATTGTGCAACGGTGTACCGTTGACACTAAAAGAGAATATATAACATATTATATCTTATTTACACGGTTCACCGTGGTGTATCGTCGTTTAATATCTTTATATTAAGATAAAATCACTGAAAAAGCCTTTCATCTTTATACTGACATATAAATGTCTCAATATACTAGTATATCGAGTTTGTACACTACAAGCATAGTATATAATTCTGAGTTTAAAACATGGTGATCCGTCCCGGTGTACCGTTCACAGCACCGACGTCTGCGTTATATCCATGAAAATATGACATTATGCTAATTCAATTTCAAAGAAAACGGATCGCAGCTAATTACATGGGCTTCAGTGAAGAATGAATTCCGCAAAACAACGCGCACATGATGGGATACTGACTTGTTCATCCTGCGGGATTTGTGAAAAGAAATGAAATGCACGAAATCTTACTCTCATCATCTGTGTCTCAACACGGTCAACTGCACCCCCTCTCACAAAAACTGAAGTGCTCATTCGCCGTGCAGAATATAGGCGAATCCTTCTCAAAGACAATGTCTTGAGCATAATGCGTCTTTGGAGCTGGAAAACGCACCATCTGTCCCTCGAGGAGCAATAGGAGATTGTGCCAAGGGATAATCTGGGCTGACCATCGAAAGTCATTTAAAAATATGACTTCACAACCTTCAACTCCAACCCAGGCAAAGCTTGTCGTAGCAGGGTTGCTAAATGTATCATATATCATATTTAATGGATTGAGGATAAAGGTTTTCCCGCAATTCGATGGGCCTGTAATTATGATGTTGCGATATTTCCCTCTTCCTTGCTCTAGCAATAAACGTACAGCTCCTACGAACTCAGGTCCATCGATGTTGTTTCGCGTGAGTATATTTCTCGCGAGCTCCAACCATTTCTTATTGCAATTGGATACACAATCTCCTTCAAAGGCAACGTTTAGTCGCTCTAAACGACTTTGCTGCGACCGAACCACAAGACTTGGTGCTTCGTTCAATTCCCATCCAACTCGGATTGCTTCGTCGACAACCTTTGGACCGCGGTTGGCTATGAACTGAGCGAGGTCTGTTTTTCCTTGACTTTGTTGTTCTTGGGCCAACGCTAAAAGTTCGAGACGGGACTTGATTCCTTTGCTTACAACTATTTGCGAAACTTCGTAAACACTCAATTGACGTCTTCTGGCTTTTCCTCTGGCACTTCGTTCTCTTGTGCGACTCCTCGCTCCTCTGCGCCGTGCTTCAGTTGCTCGCGTGGTTTGGGGAGGTCGAGCATTGGTAAGATCAGGATGGCCTTCTGACTGAATATACTCCGAATCTTCTTTCGTGGTGTAACTCCATGCAGAGTAATAATTCTCATGACGATTAGAGAAGTTTACATGCACACCGTGCTTCTCTTGAAGAACACTCCTAACTCTCCTCCACCTGTGCCGTTCAAACAACTTGACGCCCATATGATAGTGAAATCCTGACTCTATATGGTTTTCTTTGGCACAAACCCATTGTAATATCTGCACATTACAAGTCGAAAATGCATCTTCAACTATGGTGACAAAACTCTCCCTGGTTGGGAATATATCGGCATTGACTTGACTGTATGTTATTAAATAAACTCGTCTGACATCGCGATTGCGAAGCAATTCGTTCCCTAGTTGTTCTTCGCTGTCCATTCGATCTTCAGATTTTATAACGTCACTACAGAATTCATTCGACTCTACTGAATCTAACACGATTGTTGTGCAATGTATGTCTTGTACATTTCATAGTAATTACCATATATGCATTGCTTTTTACAAATTGTTGTGCAATGATTTTTTTGTTTTTTACAATAATTAAAGTTTTTTTTTCCTGATTTTTTCCGCATTGTATTATTAGCCCTTTTAATAAGTAAACATATCATACATACGCATTACTGCTGCAATATTTTGTTCGAATTTTTTAGGATAATTAATATGACATTTTAAATGTGCATTTGCCGTTCGATATTGTGGTCTCTATCTCACACATTCATCCCTCCACACGCTGCATTCCAATCATTCCTGTTATAGACAATCTCCTGCAATATAAACGAGACACCTATGATCCCTTCCCCTTCCACAATGTTGATCAGTGATAGTTTGTAATATTTGAGGGAATTTTGAACCCAAACATCAACTTTGGAACGGGGAGGGGGGGGTGAGACTTAAGATTTCATGGTGGCACATTTTATTTTGCATGGGATTGTAGGTCTGAAGACCTCGCTGTACACACCTAACCATTTCTAAACCAAGTAAACCCCGTAGTATCTTGAGGCCCATATACACGGTAGATAAAGTATATAAAACTCATTGAATATCTAATTAGGCTAATACAGTCGAACCTCCCGTAAGCGACCACCCAAAATGTTAAGCCATGTGGTCGCTTACGGCAGGTGGTCCGGCGCGGTATTTGGAAAACTGATCGTTTAGTAGAGGTGGTCGCATACGAGAATGGTCGCAATCGGAGGTTCAACTGTATATAGGTAATTCGATCTTCATGTTGATATTCATAGGGTTGTAAGTAAAGTAAAGATCAGTAATTGAATAACAAAAGAAAAATGTGTTTCGTCAATCATGCATGTAAAATTTAATATTTATCCGAGCCGTAGGCGCGCGAGGATCTAAACCTCCATCCCAAATTACGTACCTTACCAACCTGGTTGGATCAATGCACATGAATAGACCTTATACATAATGACGTAATATGACTACAACTACCAGAATGCTTTGCGCATCTTCTTTTGTGAGATAATTAGTACCCTTTTTCTTTAGTGAATTGTGAACTGTTTATTAAACATTACTTGGCAGCTAAAACTGAATTACGCAATTAATTTGCAATTGAATGAGTTACCTCACGAGCGAATAAAAATCTAGAAAAAAGAAAATTCGCAAAGCATTCTGGTAGTTGTAGTCACATTACGTCATTATGCATAAGGTCTATTATTAATGAGGTTTATTTAGATTAATTATTAATGATGGAAGAGGTGATAAATAACCAACGAGGCGTTGGTCAAGAGCAAATCCAATACTTTCAAACTGTATAGATCGCGCCGTTATAAACATCACATCACTTTGGACAGATGAATTTGCAAATATTTTCTTCAGTATTTCAATTTGAAAGCTGTTTCTTCCACGTAAATGGATTATGTAATATCCAAGCTTTCGGGCCTCTGGCCCATGCATCATCAGGGATTGAATGGATTTTACAAAATTCAGTTACAACGACACCCTTAATTTAAATATTTTCTTACTTAGTTTGAGTAGTTTTTAAGACAATGAAACAAAGAGTACTTTATTATTAATATTATTAATTCATTACAATTTTAGTAAAATTTAGAGATTTGCGCTATATAGGTATTTTAAATCAACAGTACCGGCAGGAAACCCATTTCCTACTTCCAATGGAACCAGATAAATACCTCGAACCTCTGCTTTTAGCCATATACATCTATTCACTGTTTTGGGACGAGATTCAAAATGGCGTCTCGATCGTTTCGCTAAAGTTTCAATTCCGAATTTATTTGTTTAATAAAGCGCCATTTTTGATCCAATTGATTTGGTAAATACTAAAACAATTATCCCCCTCAGTGTCGGTGAGTAGTGGTGAATATACTCTTAATTTAAATATTTTAATTTATTTTAGTTGTCTAAAAGCTACTCATTAACACAGGTAGCCCAAGCTCACTGTTTGTGGCTATTTACTAGAGATATTTATAAAATAATTTAGATATAACGCGCGCTCTGATTGGTTAATTACTATGTTGATATGAGGCTATGTAAACATGGTTCATGACCTTGAACAACCTTGAAGCGATGCAGTGGATTTGATTGTAAAAATAACTGACCAGAAATGTATTTTTTTCTGTTGTCAAACATGTATTATTTACTAAGCAAAAGCCATAGAATCACCGTTTTTCTTGTTTAATTAAGTTCAAGTTCTATGTAGATGTGATTTTGATAATTTTAAGCCGAAAATTAAGTAATTTTGCAAGAATTGAGCTGAAGCAATAGAAAACGAGCGCGCGTGCTATGTGCATATTTATAGCACGCGGGGACTGATCAGAACACAGGCAGCCCAACCATTCCTTTTGAGGCTACTGAATAATTCAATAAAAATGATATTTGCGTCTTTTTTGATGGGTTTCCTGTGGTAGAGCGCGCGCGCGCTCAATATATAATACGTAGATATGTTGGGTTCCCTGTGCTGAGTAATATCCTATATTGGGCTTCCTGTGCACATCCCGCCAAGGGAGCACGGCAGAAACTGGGCTGCCTGTGGTGATGACGCGTTTTGCGGTTTTTGGTTATTGCGCGCGCGGGCTCATCAGTATATTGGGATTCCTGTGGCTGATGTTGACGTTTTTGCGGTTTTCCACAATAAGATAGCGCGGACTCATCAATACTGAATAAATATGGCTGCCTATATAAAGTGACGGGGAGTGAAACTAAGATCATGTGATCGATTCTCAGCCAATCAGAGAAGAGAATCATGGAAATCCTTTGTAACATGCTCGTAACGTTACTTTTGGTAGCAGTTAATCGCTGACAGCTATCAAAACATTACTCTCCCTCCCCTCCCTTGAGAGTCTATTCAGCAAAACATTGAAAATTTCTGAAATAAAATTTCCGTACGCGACATCAGTTTCCCTTTTGATTTTGCGTTTGTTTTGAATCATTTTGTCTTTTGAACAGTTAAATATACTTTCAGCAGTTACAGAAGGGTACAACATCCGAACTGGCAAATCATATTAAAACGAGGAAACTGGAGAGAAAGGTCGAAAGTGTTTCCTGACAACATCAACTGGACTTGCATGCGGCGACCCACATCAACGGACGGTGTCACACTGTACAAAAAAAATTAAAATAAAGTGCAATTAAATACATGAAGGATACTTGAGCTTTCACTACGAGACGTCCAAAGATAATCACTTTCGCTGGACTGAGGCCTAGTTTATTACAATGAAAAGCGTGCACATACGTATGTTTCGTCTACAGACGTGATGTTTTCTCAGGAAAATGAAAACAAGGATCGTATTAAGTCTGTAAAACAGCAAGATAAGTCCTTTAGTACTTTTCCCGGTACTTTTGTAGGCAAGCACCATCAACAACAACAATAAACTCAGTATTTTTCTGAGTCTTTTTACGCTTGATGAAACAATAAACTCATTTCGTAAGCCGGTAAGGCATTTTTTCGCCTCTACGCTAAACTGAACATTATAACAAACAAATGATAAAAGCCAAAAAAAAAATATGCAGAAAATTGTATTTTTCACTTACAAGGGTGGATCACCATCGGCATCTCCCTACGAAACTGTTCGTAAAACCGTCGCCCTCCATGTTTTTCTCCGTACGAAACCCGGGCTGTGATCGGCTGTTCCTAGCAACAGTGATGTTCCTAGCAATCTGACGCGGATTGTCGAAAGGGTCTTTTTACGTTTTAGTATTTTCTTAGTATTGATGAGCCCGCGCTATCTTATTGTGGAAAACCTCAAAAACGTCAGCATTCGCCACAGGAATCCCAATTTACTGATGAGCCCGCGCGCAAAAACCGCAAAACGCGTCATAACCACAGGCAGCCCAGTTTCTGCCGTGCTCCCTTGATCCCGCGCGTCCCGCACTACATGTGTATATTTACACAAGGTATGAAACTCGGTCACGTGACAAATACGTTTTTGACCCTAATCTTTGTCAATATGACGTGAAATTTCAAAAAAAAATTCGGGTATCTAAACTTTACCGTATTCTCTAAACACTTCATAAGTTTCAGTCGTGTAACTTCACCGTACGCTGAGAAATTTTAATTTTGACATTTTGCGCCTCATGGACCGATGTGCGCCGCACGCAGCTGGTGCAAATTTTCCGTGAAACATTCGGATTTTACCTTCGAGAGGACATCGGCCAGCGTTCGGCAAATCTGAACTATGCCTCTTTTTGGCAAGTTTTAGTATTTATATTTTCACTAAACATAAACCAAAACATCTACAATATACTTTATTTGTTTTCTCTTTTGATTTTTATAAAGTATTTGTTTTGTGTTTTTATTTTAATCAATTAAAATGCTTCAAAATTGAGGCATTGTGTTTTTTTAATGCTGAATAGTCTCAATATTTAGTACTACACAAGACATTTTTGCTATCAGTGCTTGTAAACAAAATGACAAACAAACGTATTTATTTCAACAATCAGTTAAAATATGTTTACTAGCTTTTTACATTCTGTTTTGCCGTTCTTTCTATGCAATTTATTCACTATATTGATCAGTAATACTACACGTCTACAGTCGACACAGTACAGTTGTGAATGAATAACAAACGTCGGAGTTCGTAATATGAACAATTTGTATGAACTTAAGCGATACTTACATTCTTACGAAAACCGTTGATTACTCTTTGTTTCTCTCGGTCATTTGCTAAATGAGTTGTGTTATTTCAATGACAATAATGAAGAACTGTTAATTTTTAGTTCATATGATTTCACGAGTCCATCTCCATTCATGTCTCCTTCGATACGATGTCATTGAATTGATCAGTTCGTCTATATTTTTCAGTGCTTTAGATGCCGGTTTATGCTGTGTTGGCTTTTCCTTATGTTTTAGAACAACTGTAAGAAAGAAAGAAAAACATACGTCAAACATTTTCTAGATAAGACAGTAAAAATGTTTTTAAAAATAGAGGTGAAGTACCATCATTCGGTTGAGAAGTGCATTTTGATCACTGACACTGACAACTACACAAGTCAAATAGCTCAGTTATAACTCATCAAAAATAATTTGCTGAGGATTATTAAGCAGCCCTTCTGCCCAAGTATAGGCAAGTCCTTTTATTAGAGAACATTTAGAGAAAATGCTACGTTATTACCTTGACAAAAATACTTTTACTTGAGCTTTACTTTTCAACAAAACTATCGTGTGTCGAGCGCAACATGCAATAGACCACTTCACGGTGTAAGGTGAATGCTGGGTAATCAGGGCAGAATTATTAAGAGAGATACGGGCGAAAGATAGATTTGACTTCGTATCTCCATGTTTAGTCTAACTTTTGAAATAAAACATTTTGTGTTGATCGAGAAACCTTTTATGTAGCTTTTGTAAATTTTCTGGGCCAATGGAATGAACTAGTGAGTCAAGAAAATATTTTTTGAGTAAAACCCATTGTTTTGATCTACGTGCGTCCGATCGAATTACGGCGAAATAAGCACATTTTACAAGTAAAACATTTCCTACATTTACAAATCGGGCTCAATCTGCCAAAAAAACTTCAAGAACGATAGATATAAGGTTTCTCGATCAGCACAAAAAAGTTTTATTTCAAAAGTTAGACTAAACATGGAGATACGAAGTCAAATCTATCTTTCGCCCGTATCTCTCTTAATAATTCTGCACTGATTACCCAGCATTCACCTTACACCGTGAAGTGGTCTATTCTCCACCATTCAAAATATAAAAGGACTACTTTAAAATCGTGCAATTCCTTCTAAAGTTACTTAAAGTTGACAAGAATTGTGAACTTCTAAACTTACCATGATTAAGGAATAGAATCCAAACGCTTACACCGAAAAAATTAGTCTTTGTTTCACGAACTTCTCTTCAGATTTCCCACCATTTTGAAAAACTTCAGCTACTTTACCCTGGGTACCCCCCACGGGCCTGTAGCGTACGGCGGCTTCGGAAAGTAAAATCCGAATGTTTCACGGAAAATTTGCACCAGCTGCGTGCGGCACATCAGGCCATGATACGCCATCAGTTTCATACCTTGTTTCAATACAGCTATTTCAAAAAAGGTTGGTGAAGGTTTTGTTGCATCTTGCATCTTGCATGTTGCATACCAAGCCCGAAATGCACTATGGGCGATGTAAATGGGGTGAGCGAAAGGTCACAACAATATGGACTCTGGGAATTTTCCCAAACTTTATCTTCGCAATATGAAGTCAGCATATTTTATTCTGAATGTGCATGCAGACATTGTTTACATATGATCCACAATACATTTCGGGCTTGGTATGCAACATGCAAGATGCAAGATGCAAGATGCAACAAAACTGGCACCAACCCTTTTTGAAATAGCTGTATACACATTGCTGCGGGCGCGTCCCGCAGGACGCACACAGGAAGCCCAACATAATACATGTTTATGCACAGGGAACCCAACCTTACGTATTGCGCGCGCGCGCGCTCTACCACAGGAAACCCATCAAAAAAAGACGCAAATATCATTTTTATTGAATTATTTAGTAGCCTCAAAAGGAATGGTTGGGCTGCCTGTGATCAGAACACGAGAGAAGTGTTAAGAGAAGCACGACGCGTAACGGAGTGCTTCTCAACACTTCTCGAGTGTTCTGATCAGTTCCCAAGTGCTATAAATCTGCACATAGCACAGCGGGCAAGTTTTCTATTTCTTTTATAAAATACAATTATGATTTTTAGGCAAGTTTTCAATATTGTTCGTTACAAAAATGTTTGAATATTTGCGCGCGCGTGCTGTGTGCTCTCATAAAGCACGCGGAATACGCATCCTTTGGCCAATCAGAGCGCGCGTTATATCATAGTTATTTTATAATTCAAGTTCAAACACGGCAAGAAACTCGACGAATCGTCCAATTATTTTTGTCCACAATAACGAAGAAAGCTAAATATAACGGCTCAGTTTTCTCAATCACATACTAACCATTTTGTAAGTTATATAGATACACATATATTTTCTCAAGTGTACGACTGAAAATATCATTATAAAATAACTATGATATAACGCGCGCTCTGATTGGCCAAAGGATGCGTATTCCGCGTGCTTTATGAGAGCACACAGCACGCGCGCGCAGATATTCAAACATTTTTGTAACGAACAAAATTGAAAACTTGCCTTAAAATCATAATTGTATTTTATAAAAGAAATAGAAAACTTGCCCGCTGTGCTATGTGCAGATTTATAGCACTTGGAGACTGATCAGAACACTCGAGAAGTGTTGAGAAGCACTCCGCTACGCGTCGTGCTTCTCTTACACTTCTCTCGTGTTCTGATCAGTCCCCGCGTGCTATAAATCTGCACATAGCACGCGCGCTCGTTTTCTATTTCTTCAGTATAACACTCCTCTTGGTCAGTTCAATAGTATATTTGTATGACGTAGGTGGCTGTTTGACTATATTGTATAACACTCCTCTTGGTCAGTTCACTAGTATATTTGTATGACGTAGAGGTGGCTGTTTGACTATATTGTTTAACACTCCTCTTGGTCAGTTCACTAGTATATATTTGTATGACGTAGAGGCGGCTGTTTGACTATATTGTATAACACTCCTCTTGGTCAGTTCACTAGTATATTTGTATGACGTAGAGGCGGCTGTTTGACTATATTGTATAACACTTCTCTTGGTCAGTTCACTAGTATATTTGTATGACGTAGAGGTGGCTGTTTGACTATATTGTATAACACTCCTCTTGGTCAGTTCACTAGTATATTTGTATGACGTAGGTGGCTGTTTGACTATATTGTATAACACTCCTCTTGGTCAGTTCACTACTATATCTGTATGACGTAGTTGGCTGTTTGACTATATTGTATAACACTCCTCTTGGTCAGTTCACTAGTATATTTGTATGACGTAGGTGGCTGTTTGACTATATTGTATAACACTCCTCTTGGTCAGTTCACTAGTATATTTGTATGACGTAGGTGGCTGTTTGACTATATTGTATAACACTCCTCTTGGTCAGTTCACTACTATATCTGTACTATGACGTAAAGGTGGCTGTTTGACTATATTGTATAACCATACCCAGAAATCAGAGACATGCCTGGTCGCGCAGCTCATTATTCATAAGCTTTTCGTACATTTACATATCAAAGACAAATGGTAGAAATGTATGGCAAAACATAGAAAATCAGAAATATCTGAAGAACTAAACTTCGGATGCAAACTCCCGATAGCTAATTCACAAGTTTAATGTTTTGGGTGCTCGAATCGAGTACACTTCTTACAATCAAGCCAAAATAAAGTATGACAAAATCGATTTCAAAAATCGCTCTCTCAACAACATCTCACCTCTATCATTTACTGTAAAAGGCCGCCAAATTGAGTAAATTCCTAAAAGTTGGAATCCGGTAGCAGCTTCGTCGAGCGTGGTACACACTTTCCCGATAGCCAGTTCGAAAGGACATCATCTAAACTCACAGAATATCACACTTGTTTGGCCATATATTCCACTTCTAATATGACAAAGTCCAGCCAAAGATAAGCTAAATTCCACTTTCGCCGATACAGAAGCATACTGAGTAAATATACTGTTTTCACCGTTGTTTTTCACTCTATGAAACGCTTCTGTCAAGATTATTTGGATCGCCATGTTTACATAAGTAGCCTGGCCTGTTAGATTACACAGGAAACCCAGAGATAGTTAGCTGAGTTAGGCTCAAAAAGCGAGAAATAGGAGAGACGATGGAGGGGAGGGGGTTCAACTTTGGGCTTCCTGTGGTAAATACCATTTTCGTATCTTTTTGCTAAATTTGCAATTATTTTAAAATGTAGAGGCTGTATGATCAAGATCGCTTCACACTATTAGTTTGTGATTCAGATTTCACATAGTTTACATGAATTTGAGCATAATCTTTTGATTCTGGGTTACTCCGCTGACACAAATAATCGTAGACGCAAAATGTCTCTGATTTCTGGCAATGACTCCTCTTGGTCAGTTCACTAGTATATATTTGTATGACGTAGAGGCGGCTGTTTGACTATATTGGATAACACTCCTCTTGGTCAGTTCACTACTATATCTGTATGACGTAAAGGTGGCTGTTTGACTATATTGTATAACACTCCTCTTGGTCAGTTCACTACTATATATTTGTATGACGTAGAGGCGGCTGTTTGACTATATTGTATAACACTCCTCTTGGTCAGTTCACTAGTATATATTTGTATGACGTAGAGGCGGCTGTTTGACTATATTGTATAACACTCCTCTTGGTCAGTTCACTAGTATATTTGTATGACGTAGTTGGCTGTTTGACTATATTGTATAACACTCCTCTTGGTCAGTTCACTAGTATATTTGTATGACGTAGGTGGCTGTTTGACTATATTGTATAACACTCCTCTTGGTCAGTTCACTAGTATATTTGTATGACGTAGAGGTGGCTGTTTGACTATATTGTATAACACTCCTCTTGGTCAGTTCACTCATAGCGTAAAATGAGAGGTCACTTCCGGTGTATTTCCTAATTTGCATATTATCTTGTCGTCAAATTTCAAGTTTCAAGCTCATTAACTCCGACATTTTACAGTAAACACGCGTGCAGCCGTACTTTCATAAATTTATAGCAAGATAACAGCACGTATCGAAGAAAACTTAACATCGGACTGAAATAAAATTATTACGACAATAAAACAACTTAATTTAATCCGTACCTAGCTCTGTAATGTATGTCTATCTAGCGATTTTCTTTGAGTGAATACGGCCCAGAATGGCCGTGTCTTGTATGGAAATCAGGCCGTCGCGAAGAAAACCAGCTTCTTGTGCTTTACGAACGTCCACAATAAAATACTTAACATCGGAAATCTGATGTACTTCTACAGCCATTTCAGAGACTTGTATTCGTTTGCCAATAAAATAGGCGTATCATGCGATTTTTCAAGCTTTTTTGTGGTCGCTGTATACGGACAGAACGCCAAATTGCCAAGTTCGCGAACGTTTTTCTCTTGCCAGAAGGCTTTCTTCGTCAGCCATATTGAATAATGTAGTAGCCAAGCCTCTGTTCCACAGGAAAACCAAGTTTTCTGGACCCAGACTCCCTTAGATAATCGATTAAATTTGACTGAAAAAGGCTGAGAATCAAGAGGATTGGCCGAATGGGGACTGGGCCCTAATTTAAAAAATTATCGCGGGATCTTGCGATCTCTGCCTCGGAAAAATATATAAACACGGTCTTTTGGGGGGATAATACAGGATTGTTTTTCATAATGTTTTTAAATAATTGAAATGTTTTATTTTTGTCATTCAACCAAAAACGTGGCCATGACCTGATTTCTTGGGCAATTTTACGCTATGTAGTATATTTGTATGACGTAAAGGCGGCTGTTTGACTATATTGTATAACACTCCTCTTGGTCAGTTCACTAGTATATTTGTATGACGTAAAGGCGGCTGTTTGACTATATTGTATAACACTCCTCTTGGTCAGTTCACTAGTATATTTGTATGACGTAAAGGCGGCTGTTTGACTATATTGTATAACACTCCTCTTGGTCAGTTCACTAGTATATTTGTATGACGTAAAGGCGGCTGTTTGACTATATTGTATAACACTCCTCTTGGTCAGTTCACTAGTATATTTGTGTATGACGTAGAGGTGGCTGTTTGACTATATTGTATAACACTCCTCTTGGTCAGTTCACTAGTATATTTGTATGACGTAAAGGCGGCTGTTTGACTATATTGTATAACACTCCTCTTGGTCAGTTCACTAGTATATTTGTGTATGACGTAGAGGTGGCTGTTTGACTATATTGTATAACACTCCTCTTGGTCAGTTCACTAGTATATTTGTATGACGTAGTTGGCTGTTTGACTATATTGTATAACACTCCTCTTGGTCAGTTCACTAGTATATTTGTATGAAGTAGGTGGCTGTTTGACTATATTGTATAACACTCCTCTTGGTCAGTTCACTAGTATATTTGTATGAAGTAGGTGGCTGTTTGACTATATTGTATAACACTCCTCTTGGTCAGTTCACTAGTATATTTGTATGACGTAGGTGGCTGTTTTACTATATTGTATAACACTCCTCTTGGTCAGTTCACTACTATATCTGTATGACGTAGGTGGCTGTTTGACTATATTGTATAACACTCCTCTTGGTCAGTTCACTAGTATATTTGTATGACGTAGTTGGCTGTTTGACTATATTGTATAACACTCCTCTTGGTCAGTTCACTAGTATATTTGTATGACGTAGGCGGCTGTTTGACTATATTGTATAACACTCCTCTTGGTCAGTTCACTAGTATATTTGTATGACGTAGGTGCCTGTTTGACTATATTGTATAACACTCCTCTTGGTCATTTCACTACTATATCTGTATGACGTAGGTGGCTGTTTGACTCGGAAGTTTACACTTCTTCAACAGCCACGTTAATCTCTTGCTTTTTGTAAATACCTCAATTATATATCTTTACCTAACTTTTGTTGTAACTTTTTGGTAAGTTTTGTAAATATGCGTGTGAAATAAACTTGAACTTGAACTATTGTGAACTTATGGAATGGTGTTAGCCGAATCTACACGAGCAAATTTTCCTTGACAAGTTTTCCTTGACAAGGAAGACTTGCTCGTACGCGTGTAGACGACATAAACATCGCCAATTTTTCAATTTTTCCATGTCAAGGAAAACTTGCTCATGTAGATGACAAAAAATTGTCCATTTTTCCTTGTCAAGGAAAACTTGTCAAGGAAAACTTGTCAAGGAACTTGTCAAGGAAAACTTGTTCGTGTAGATACGGCTTAACGTAGCTCTTCCCAAGTGCAACGCAGCTGCTTACAATATCTGTTGTGATTGGATAATACAAACAATGGCATTCATTATCTACTCGGTTACCACATTTTAAAAATAGCGTTTTCTTTTTTGTCATTACTTTTGTGCATTCTCAGTTTAGTGTTGATCAAACCTGCACTTGGTCAATTATAATAGACGGATGTCTTTGTCACAGGGATTTTAAACGCTAAGCCCCACCTGCTTGGGTTATTATTATTATTGGGTTTCCTATTTATCTATTTCTTCAGTGTATTTTCTTGTTATATTTTTTTCAATATATGTAATCTAGTAGCTTAACCTAATAAAAAAATCACATCAATAACAACAGCACAACAATTTATTTGCAGATCTTATCCCTTAGAAAATTACAAATATAAACTAAACCACATAAATAGCTTTAATAGGCTAAACTTACACTGAAAGGCTTAGGTCCTTTACATTCATGGTATGTATCGGTATACATATAATTAATGAGTTACTAGCTGTATCTTTTTACAGACAACAACACAAAGCAGACCTCATAGTAGTATAGACAGGTCGATCATCCACTACCTCTGATTTTAGAAATCATCAGGGCCCAAGTTTCTTTCATAGCGCTTCGTAGTTCCTCCATACGCCAGCAATAGATGAGAGGATTTATGACCGAGTTTAGACATACAATGTCGATGGAAACCATCCAACTGCATAACACCTCCATAGATGTGGCCTTCCCTTGGATTGATATGATTGTCACAGCACAGATGAACATCGCGTACGAAACGATAAACCATACAATTATAGAAAGAAGATTGCCAACAGTTTTCTTATAATGTGATAGATTCAGAGTTGAATTTTGTCCCTGTGGAATGCCTACTTGAGCCTGGATTTGGTTGTGATGATATCGAAGGATGACAAAGATATTGTAATAACAGAATACCATAATACAAGAAATAACCAATGATCCAATCGTTAATACATAATAGAATGAAGTTTGATAGATAACGACAATAGCAGACCAAATAAAAGAAATTACCCATATAAGAACACAAACAGCGATGACACGACTTATGGTGACCAATGAGGCGTACCGTAAGTGAACTTTTAAGGCAAGATAACGGTCAACTGTACTGGCAGCTATAGTAACAAAAGAGACTATGCAAAGACCAGTAGAAACTATAGTCAAAACAAAAGATAAATAACAAAACGTTTCGGCCTGGTTTACAGTAAATCCTCCATGTAAATTAATCACTGCCATTCCTGGATCAGCGAAGATGCCAACAGCCAAGTCTGACAGAGCAAGGTTGAATAGAAACATATTCGATGGAGTCCTTAAAGAAACTTTGCGCCAAATTGTAACCAAGACGAGAACATTAACAACTACTGTAGGAACAACCAGAACAAAGAGTATGACACTGGTAACGACGATGGTTCCATGCATTCCTTGTTTGTACATGTATTGCAAAATCATGTTTCTTGAGAGAATATCGCAAGAATAGTTGGCTGACATATTTCAGGAAACAGTTCAAAAATCATTCGACTTCGGTGCTCACAATATCTTAGTTCAGAATTACACAGAAAGTTATCTCACAAGTTGTTCATTCTCCTTTGAAGCGGAAGAACAAGCTAAAGGGAAACATTTGTTCGTGAAGTAAACAATGGTAACCTCTCAGCGCACTTGTTCAATAAGAACAGAGAAATAACAGATCCCTTTTTGATGGAATTGATGCAAATGCTTATATATATAGTTCCTGACCATTTCAATATCAATGGTTGTTGACCGTACTTTAAAGCCGCATCTACACGAGCAAATGTTCCTTGACAAGTTTTCCTTGACAAGGAAAACTTGCTCGTGTTGATGACAATTTTTCCTTATCAAGGAAAACTTGACAAGGAAAACTTGTTCGTGTAGATGCGGCTTAACAGAACCCAAGTTCTCTTTTGTATTTCTTGCTTCCGGCAAATATCACTTGGTAAATAAGCACTTGCATCAATTCTATCAAAAAGTGATATATTATTTCTTTGTTCTTATTGAAGAAGTGCGCTGAGAGGTTACCATTGTTTACTTCACGAACAAGTGTTCCCCTTTAGCTTGTCCTTCCGCTTCAAAGGAGAATAAAAATATTGTGAAATAACTTTTGTGTAATTCGAATAATCGTTTCTCTTCTAAAGCCGCATCTACACGAGCAAGTTTTCCTTGACAAGGAAAAATTGGCGATGTTTTTGTCGTCTACACATGCAAGCAAGTCTTCCTTGTCAAGGAAAACTTGTCAAGGAAAATTTGCTCGTCTAGATGCGGCTAAGTCTTCTCGCTTCCACATTCAAAAGTCCGTTCGCCGCATCTTTCGCTTCTTAATGACATGACGTCCGTTCGCTTCTTAATGAAACTGATGCAAGCAAGAGAAACATCAAGAAACATCGTGACATACATTATATATATTAAATACTTGATATCGTGAGGACAATATTTACCTCGATTTACGTGTTAAACCAAAAGGTGGAAACAGACGTGCAAGCGAATTATATTCTAGTCTGTGATAGTAAGTACTCGACAATATCAGATACTTTCGAACATTAAGACAAAATGCTTTTACTGTAGGAGTGTTTACACGACAGAGTTTAAGCAACTTCTTTGGTAGATTGTTGTTATTAGAAGTACAAGTGTTCGCGGCAAAGCTAGTGTAGAGGTAATTAGTATTCATATAACACTGAAATTCACAAGTGCTTGTTTTTCCGCATCGAAGTCAGCACGAATCACGGCAAGTCGGGACGAAGCAATTTTCCTGATTCTTGGCACTTTCATCCAGGTTTGGCGCAGAGTAACTTTCATTGCGATCGCTCGAGGAATTGAGAGTTTCGCTCGAGACCGCGAAGAGTTCTCAGCGAGTTTATGCAGGAAACGAAAGCACCTTTGTGTGACGTGACTGTCACTTTCAAACAATCAACTTTCAAACCATGAGTCTTGAATCTTGTTTCTCCCTTTATCCCCTTTATCCCCTTTATCACTATATCTCCAACAGAAAATCTCTTTCGAAACAGTGTGTTTTCTTTGACAGTGAGATTCTCTTAATAACGTACCATAGGTTAGTATTTTATTGTAATTTTTATATATAGTTATTCTATCTACAATTGTTTATAGCATAGTTATTATACTTGGCTGCACATGGGTTTACACCAGTTGGTACTTGTATCCTCTGATCCATTTTGTAGGATAAATAAAGATTATTATTATTATATTATTATTATTATTATTATTATTATTATTATTATTATTATTATTATTATTATTATTATTATTATTATTATTATTATTATTATTAAGAACAGTTATTATTATTATTATTATTATTATTATTATTATTATTACTATTATTATATTATCTCAAGTAAGTATTCATTTCTCCATCGATTCCAAAAGTGATCAGTCAAGATTTCAATGTGCTTCATGCGTTTTTGCATCGCGTTAGTTGTGGTTGAGAATTCCCATATACGTCTTCTGCTTGACTTGTAGGGAGAGACAATATTCGTTTTCTATATAATTTCTATATAACTTCTGTCAGGACTGTAGACAGCTCTCGTTTCATCGATCTAATCAGACGTTCATAGAAACCTCCCCACCAAGGAGCCCTTTCTAAGATCAACGACCATTTGATATTGTGCGTGAGAAGGTGACCTTCAATTTCTGGTATGTCTAACAGTCTCTTGAGTTTCTTGGATGCCGATTTAAAAGTTTTTTCATTGTCTGACACCACTAGTTTGGGAACGCCTCTTCTTGCGGTAAATCTTCGGAAGTTGTTTAGGAACGCTTCTGTAGACAATGTAGTAATTAGATCCAAATGAACTGCTCTTGAAACACAACAAGTGTAGAGGGAGATCCATACTTTATACATATTTTGACTTGTTACATCACGTGGCATGAAGTGGACCAGCAAAGTCAACTCCAACGTATTTAAATGGCAAATCTTCCTTTACACGATGTTCAGGTAAGGCTAAGAACAGACGTCGAATTATTCATGTACCGTTCCTAATTCATATTTAGATCGACCCAAATCAACCGAAGTCCGCCTGTTGATTCAGACGTCGTTCTTAATTAGCCGTTCCAAATATTCACGCCACTCCATTACACAGGAAGCCCAAGTTTCAGTATCTCAGAAGGTCACTTAGAGGAAAATCGAAATTTGCTAAATCAAAATAACACATTATGGAACTTGTTGCGTGTTTTTAATATGATTTCTAGCTTCAATATCTTCAGCGATTTTGGGGAGTTTGGACGTGTTTTAGAATGTTTTATCGTCCTTTGAACTTGACCCTCTGAAGAGGACAATTTCATTAAATTCCCGACAATTTCTAATTTTCGATATACAAGCCGTCATGTTTACATTCAAACTGAACGCATATGCGCCTGTGTTTTCCGAAAAAAACGCTGGAATGCGATAATATGGAGCTTTTTGAATAATAAATCATGCGTGAAAGTACATGAAAAGAACGGCGTCTGAATCAAATGCCGTTCTGCAGCCGCACTTACAACTCACGGATACATTTGAATACATTATAATAACTTATGCATTTGGAACGGCCCTTGGACAGCACGCCGTTTGTCTCGGACTCGACCCATAGGCGTATTATTCGGCTTACCTAGGCGTGCGGTACGCCTGAGCCGTTCCAAATTAAATAGACCGTTCCAATTCGAACCAGACGCCGTTCTTTTCATGTACTTTATTGCAACAATTAGGAACGGTACATGAATAATTCGACGTCTGTTCTTAGCCTAAGGCTGGTGTTGGAGGTGGTGCATACGGTTTGCCTTCAAACTTTCTGCATACAACGCAATTGTGAAGAATTTGTCGACCCTTCACCAACCAGTACTCTCATTCTCGTCCCCAGACCCTTCTCAACTTTCTAACAAAAATCGAAGGCTCTGGTAAGAGATGTATCAAGCCTCAATATGATTGGTCGAAATAATTCCACGCGTAATTAGCGAGAAATATGCACAACTACAATAATATGCAAAGAGAATACGAATTTTGGTATTTTTCAAGTCTTCCGTAATGTTTAAGTCATCTTTCATCGTTAACACATGCAGCACATGGGATTCCTGTTTTTGCCAATTTGGATATCTACTCCTCCATTATCGTAGTGTTAAGTGGCGAAATTATTATGATCATTCCAAGACCACTCAAAAACGAACCGTTAAGCTTTGATGGATCAAAGATTTGCCGTATCCTGTCGGAAGAATACTAAATCAATCATTGTTTATGTTCGTCAAACTCGTTGTAGAGTTTCAGTGATGTGAAAGGTAAAAAACGAACCTAATTATTATTCAAAACAAGCACTTTTTGCCGTCGGTGTCTGCCGATCAGTCTGTTCTTGTTTGTTGAGTGAATAAATGTTTTATTTGCAATTGGAATGGTTGTAGAGGAGATATCCAGCGCAAGCGTCGGAAGATCTAGGTAGCTAAATATATTTTTGCTTTTATATTTACCGTGAATAAAATTACATTTTGAACATTTCCCTGTAATTCAGTTAATACACGCACTTGCTGGCTGGCTGTAGAATGAACTCGAAATTCTTCATACTATGTATGCCGCGCTGATATCTGTTTTTTGAGCATGCGCATATCTGACGACCTAGAATCTGGGTCTTCCGGTTCGTCTCTTACCAGAGCCTTCGATTTTACGTTAGAAAGTTGAGAATCTCCACAAATTGCTTCCATTTTTTCTCAGTTACAATGATCCAATAATAGGCTATCTTTGAATCCGTCCAACAAGTTGATGGGCCAAGAGGCAGCACAGGACTTAATGCTTTGGTTACAACATCTATTAACCTTGCGAGGATGAGTGCAGACATTAATTATAATCTTGGTATGGTTAATTTCTTCATTGGACACACTCTTGTCTTGGATGACAGGAACTTCAATTGGATTTTATATTGCCAATTTTATTTTTATTTTATTGTATTTTTTTAGAATTTCTGTTCCACACGACCCCACAAGCTTTAGCTTTAAATAATATCGCGTTTAAATAAAAGTTATTGTATTGTTGTATTGTATTGTAAAGGTTTTAATCAGTATCGTTTCAGATGACTTTGAAGGTAATTCAAGATAATCCTTGACTCTAGAAGTTACGCATGATTTCTGGCTACCACTGTCAAGAATTAGGCGCACTTCTAAGGACCCTTCTTGGAACTCTGGGTTGCATACTTTCGCCTTTGCTGTTTGAAGTAGGATGGCCGTTTTCGAGTCGACGTACATTGTACATGTCGAGGAAACGGTTGCAGAGACATTGACTAGATGGCTTAGATGCTGCGGCACCTTGATTAGTTGATTGTGCTTCCTTTCCTAACTGAGGCTTAGCTTGTCGTGGTTCTTGTTGCTGGTTAGTGTTGCTTGTTTTGTTTCATCACTAGATCTTCGGTGCACATACTAACATGGTGTCGTCGTCCACAGGCGAAGCATTTAATTCTTGACTTACAATTTCGGCTCATGTGGTTTCGTTTTTAAAAGACAAACGAAGCATCTGCCATATTTGCGTAAAAAATCCTTTCTATTTTAAGTCCTGAAATAGTATTCTCAGCGGAGGTAATTTGACTTTTGAAACTTAAGATTGTAAAGATGTTCCACTTACCATTTGAGGCTTTTTCTCACTTACTTCGTCACTTAGAGATTCAATAACTTCGTCAATCCAAACAAGTACCGTTAGTGCAGATTCCTGTACGCTGTCGGCGTTTTCAATTTCTTTATCAATGGCTTCTTTATCCACAAAGTCGATAATAACCCCATCAAGCTCCCTCAGCACTTCTAATTTCTTGTTAATCAGAATCTTTTTCCTTTTGCCATATTCGCCGTGTCGAAGTCTTCTAAGATTTCTGTGGACACTTTCAGCATTTTCGTCCGTATGTTGATTTTCTTCTTCAATTCGTCAGACATCTTTCAATATTATATTACTTCGTGCTCTTGAGCTCTATATCGCCTTTAAATCCGGCTCGAAGGACCACATTACAAAAGATAAGGTTCTTTGAGTTCTTTATTATTCAGAGGTAGAGCGCAAGAGAGTGATTACACTCAGTACAACTATATATGTAAGCCACTTTCACGTGTACATGTATTCTCAAGAGATCCAACATAAATAATTAACATTGTTGTAACAAAGATTCCTAGTACAATGCAACCAAGGAGAACGCATTGTATCACAGCGGCCATTTTGTTGTTATTGCTGATCATCGCTAATGTCGATTGCAGCCAGTATGAAAATCCGCCACAGGAACCCCATCTCAACACAGGAAACCCAAGATTAGTTTCAAATATTACGCATTACAGAGGCGGCCACCAGATGGGTACTGAAAGATAGGATCGATAGGTGACACCTCGTACAAGGGATGATTATTAACACTTGAACTGTTGCTTCTTTCAGCTACTTATGATCGTGAAATAAGTGACCTGATTTTCTTTCTAAATGTGTACAATAGACCTTTTTATCGATACGGCGGCCACTTTGGATTCTATTGTTTTGGCTAATACATTTTAGTAGAAACCAACTAGCATAATATCACGAATCCTGCAATCTGATTGGCTAACATACTAACTATCTATTGAGTGATAGTTAGTGAGTAGCGAAAAAGCCGGCGTTTTGAACCAAAACAAAGCGAAAAATCAATAAATATTGGTATATAGGTATACTATAGGTAAATTCATAGTAGGCTGACTAAATAGGCATTTTTTTCTAATAAACAAAGCGAAAATATCGTGCGCCGATCAGAAAATCCTGTCTTACAAAGAGCCATCTCGCTGTCAACCTCCCAGCCAATAGGAATCTAGCTACAAGTGAGGGTTTGATCGTTTCATTTTGAATCTCGTGGCATGAACAAATGTCTTAATTCGCTCTAAAACTGCTTGGGGAATGTTTATTCCTTAACATTGCTTCCAAATCTAATCTTTCGGTAGAATATTTTAGAAAATGAACGAGTTAATCATTGTAATCGTCGAAAAGTACAGAATTGAACCGTCTAAGCGACAAGAATTCACAAAGTGAGGAAGAACACTGAAATTGCTGAGTAAACTCGATCAAAGTGTACATTTGTCTTCGTTGAAATAAATGTGAATCATCTAATACAATATTAGCACATCTTAAAATAAATTAATGACTAAATAAGTCAATGTAAATTCTTCTTCTTTCAGTACCGTTTTGCGGATAAAAGTGTAAGAGCTGTACTCTTTTCAATAGCGGTTGATGGAAATAGCGGTTGTAGGTTGATGGAAATATTCACTGGAGAATTGTTGAATGTAGCTCCAGCTAGTGAACAGTCCACTTACTGCTCCACTAATGTGAACAGAACTATTAGAACCAAGAACTGGGATTGTCACATCATTTCAGCGGGATACACCTGAGTGATCACTTGTACTGGCTGCATTTCGGCAGTGATGGTTACTAGCTCGGAAAACACTAGATAGCAATGACAGATCAAGATTTGAATAACAATAGGAACTATTGTACAACAATAGGAACTATTGTTAGATATGCCTCGTTCTACAAAGGACATGTCTTTGTAGAACGAGGCATCTATTGTTATTCAAATCTTGACCTGGTTTTGGTCATTGGGATCTAGTGTTTTCCTACTAGCTCATGGCGAACAATTTCATACAGTCAGCGGATGACATTGCTGGCGCGTAAATGACACGTTTTTATTCTAAGAAAACATTGGCCTTTTATCGTAAAATTAGAGCGATTGTGTGATAGAGTGCAAATCATATGTCCGTGAAACAGTACTAAATAATTAGTACTAAATAGCACTGATGAAACAATAGAAAACAATAGAGATAACACTATTTAGTACTATTTAGTAATAGTACTATTTCACGGACATATGGTTTGCACTCTATTACATTGCTTTTATTTTTGTCTATTGTTATTATAATACTGCAGATTAGCATATTTCGGAAGAGCGTTCGCAAGGTGGAATGCACAAGAGAAGGTGCCAAACTAGAACAAAAGAGCTGCATATGATGAATCAACAACTTACAACTACTGAAACTTTTGGCGGCCTTAAAATGTTTCAATGAGCTTGATTTTACAACGACATATCAGCTACAATCTAAATTTGAGCATAGTCAATTTTAAACAAAATTGACTGACGGCATTTTTAATTATGACTTTTTTAGTAAAAATAGAACGAATAGTGGACAACAAGAGCAAAGTAAACACCTCATCGTGTAATTGACTTGAGCTCACATTTTCCGATATCATTGCAAGCGATTTCTCTCAACTTTTCCAGAAAAGTAGTTCAATATCATTGCAACAATTCAAGTCTAAATTTGAGTTTTGATACGCCCGATTTACTTGGATTTCAGGTGATTGATTTAATTATTATATTTACGCTTGAATTATATACTCAAAAATTTCATCGAAAATATCTCAAAAACACTCTCACAGAATTTGCTTGTATTCACTAGATCTAGAGACAATTATGCCCACTATAAGATCACAAGAGCATTTCCCAAAATAGCCCTAGAATCTATAGAAATCGAGAATATGTAAAAAGAGGAATTCTCTCTAAGCGTTGCCATAGTAACTTTGATCTTTCTGTAACAAGGTTGTAATACTCAATTTACCATTAGATCGTTCACAAACGCACAATTGTGTTTCAAACGCAAGATGTATCGCTACGGAAAAACCCAAAAGGACAACAATGGGATAATCACCGATAAACTACCAAGTTGTAAATTATTTTGGAACAACCAAAGAGGACATTTTAAGCGGTTTTATTAAGGAGTTATTTGAAATGGACACTTGAACTTTCGAATCAGACTTGTGGAAATCAGCTCGAACACCTGAAAGATGTTCTGAACTACAATAACTGTACGGCATCTCGGGTCAGTTACAAGGACAAGTATGGCGGATGCTTAGCTATATACCTATTTTTCATCGCACTTGGGAACACATATTCCACATGAGAGAAACACGAACCATGGGCGAGAGGAAGTATGTAAGAATGATTTGGGACTTGTGGAGATTGAGGAACGGTAATAATATAAGAGGTAAGACAAAAATTAAATCAAATTGCACTGTTTTCTCTGTAATTTTGAAGTGACTCGTAATTGAATACGAGTGAGCATTACGCATGCGCACGGCCATGGTGTATGAAATTGTTCGCCATGTTGCGTTAAGCCCCACCTGTTTGGGTTTCCTACTTATCTATTTCTTCAATGTATTTTCTTGTTATATATTTTTCAATATTTGTAATCTAGCAGTTTAACCTAATAAAAGTACATCAACAACAACAGCACTACAATTTATTTGCACATCTTATCCCTTAGAAACTGATTACAAATCATTAACAAAACAAATACAAAGTTCTGACAATATAAGCTAAACCACCTAAATAGCTTTAATAGACTAAAATTACACTGAACGTTTAGGTCCCATACCTTCATGGTATGTATCTGTATACGTATAATTATTGAGTTACTAGCTGTATGTTTTTACAGACAACAACGCCAAGTAGACCTCATAGTAGTATAGACAGTTGGATCATCCAGCACTAGTACCTCTGATTTTAGAAATCATCATGGCCCAAGTTTCTTTCATAGCGTTTCGTAGTTCCTCCATACGCCAGCAATAGATGAGAGGATTTATGGCCGAATTTAGATATACAATGTTGATGGAAACCATCCAACTGCGTAACACCTCAATAGATGTGGCCATCCCTTGGATTGATATGATTGTCACAGCACAGATGAGCATCGCGTACGAAACGAGAAACCATACAATTATACAAAGAAGATTGCCAACAGTTTTCTTTTAATGCGATAGATTCAGAGTCGAATTTTGTCCCTGTGGAATGCCTACTTGAGCCTGGATTTGGTTGTGATGATATCGAAGGATGACAAAGATATTGTAATAACAGAATACCATAATACCACAAATAACCAATGATACAATCGTTAATACATAATAGAATGAAGCTTGATAGATAACGACAATAGCAGACAAAATAAAAGAAACTACCCATATAAGAACACAAACAGCGATGACACGACTTATGGTGACCAATGAGGCGTACCGTAAGTGAACTTTTAAGGCAAGATAACGGTCAGCTGTACTGGCAGCTACAGTAGCAAAAGAGACTACGCAAAGACCAGTAGAAACTATAGCCAAAACAATTAATAAATAACAAGACGTTTCCTGGTTTACAGTAAATCCTCCATGTAAACTAAGGACTGCCAGTCCTGGATCAGTGAAGATGCCAACAGCCAAGTCTGACAGAGCAAGGCTGAATAGAAACATATTCGATGGAGTCCTTAAAGAAACTTTGCGCCAAATCGTAACCAAGACGAGAACATTAAGAACTACTGTAGGAACAATCAGAACAAAGAGTATGACACTGGTAACGAACATGGTTCCACGCATTCCTTGTTTGTACACGTATTGCAAAACCATGTTTGAGAGATTATCGCAAGAATAGTTGGCTGACATATTTCAGGAAACAGTGCAAAAATGATTCGACTTCCGTGCTCACAATATCTTGGTTCAGAATTGCACAGAAAGTGATTTCACAAGCTCTTTATTTTCCTATAAAGCGGAAGGACAAGCTACAGGGAACACTTGTTCGTGAAGTAAACAATGGTAACCTCTCAGCGCACTTCTTCAATAAGAACAAAGACATAGTAGATCCCTTTTTGATGGAATTGATACAAATGCTTATTTACCAAGTGATATTTGCCGGAAGCAAGGAATACAAAAATAAGGTCGACCATTGATATTGAAATGGCCAGGAACTATATGATCCGCTTATCTCATTATAAGAAGAGCAGAATGTCATGCAAGACCATTTACATAGCATCTTCTTATACGAATTACTTTACTTGCTCTGAAATCCAGGTTAAATGGAAACTAGCGAGTACTCTAGTATGGGCCGCTGTCGCTGTATAATGATAAATTCAATGGTTTAAAGGAAAAATATCATGACACCGTTAAAAAGAGTACTTAGCGTTACTGACGCTTCGAGCCTTAGCCCTTCGTCGGAGTAAGGACTATGGCTCGAAAAGTCAGTAAAGTCAAGAACTCTTTTTTTAAGGTGTCTTAGATTTCCTTTAACCATTGAATATTCCAGTTTCAATGATTAAAGATAGAACTAAATTATTACTTTTAGTAAACAGGTTTAAAAGAATTTCATTAATTTAAGGTGGTTCCCGCATAAGGAATGACCGGTTTTCCGTATTTTTTAACTCGCTCGCTCCGCGTCAATATTGCTTCGATTTTATTGTGCTTAACACAAATACTAACTCAACTATTCTTCCTTTCGACGACGTATTCAAAATTATGATTGTAAGCCGCGTTTGTGAATGCCAGCTGATATTCAAACGACACTATTTTCACTAAAACTGTTATTCCCTTGTACGATTTTTTATTTATTTTTAACTTCGTGAACGGCCTTTTAAGGCGCCCTAGTAATGTTCTGATGAGGTAAGAAAGAAATATTTCGAGCCAAAATCACCAGTTCATATTTTTGTTGTCAATATTTGGATTCTTAGGAAATGAAGCTATTTATATAATAGAATTTCACAACTGCGTTCTCGGGCGACTATTTGTTTTTTCTGTTACATCCATTTTCCGCGGGGAACGTACTATCACAGCATAATTCCCTCGATGGAACTACCTTACTCTATTGTTTAAATAGATCATAGAAGTGACGTAAAAAACTTAAAAACCGTTATCAAAATCAAGGCATAGAAATGACGTCATGGATTCAAAACTTCCCGATTTTCAAGAGAAAAATTACAATTACAAATTACAAGTTCCTTTTTGGTAAACGACAGATGGGGGCTAGAACTTATTTATTTGCTTTTTGAAATATTCCGCACACTAAAAAGGCAAAACAAGAGAAAACTACGTACAAAGCCGAAAATTAATGCGCCCCACCGCGGTCAGTAGCCCTGAAAAAATACCCCTGAGCTAACTCTATATTCAGCAATTGGCAAACGGACATATAATACTCAAACCAGGGAACAGGGAATTTTTATAATTTATAATATTGGATCTTTATATTATTTATTTATTAGTGTTGCTAGTTTTGTAAGAGCATAGAGACAATAGTATTATGCTCCCAATACTTATTATTATTATTATTATTATTATTATTATTATTATTATTATTATTATTATTATTATTATTATTATTATTAACTAGACAGATCCCACCCCACACTCCTTGAAAGGTTCCAAGACGAAAATGACTAGGCGCATCCCCCGACAATTTTCGTTAAAGTGAGTTTCAGAAGGAAACCCCAAATCCGACCCAAATCCAACGTACAATCCCCTGTGAAGATAAATGAAAAAGAAAACAGCGTTTCGTACTAAAATATATTAGTTATCCACTGAAAGATGGGCGCTGTCTTCTAATGAACACCAGTTAGAAATTCCGACATCTGCCGCTGACAGCGCTTGCCTTTAGACACAGAAGAAAAACTCATGGAAGTGCTTGGCAATCCCCTCATGATCAATATGTTTATTAGATAGACCTCCAGACTGTGGAGGGCATGTTTCTGAACCACAAGTTTAGCAGACATTTGCATCAAAGGCGTTGGGATACAAAGGGATGGGATGCAGGACAGCGTCGGGCAGCTTTCCAAGGTCTTGAAACCTGCATGGATGCATGGAACATTGGAACGCCCTATTCGGTCTATTGCAGTGGTCAATTCGAAAGCCTATGCTACTTTGACCACTACACACATTTATCTAATACTTAAAATATCTATTTGCCTGATTATTTTCAAAATTTCTATGTTACTCTATAACTTTGTACATATAATTGTAACACAATAGTGTGAATAAAGAAAAACTGAAACTGAAACTAAAACTAAAACTGAAGCCCAGAGGTCCCATTGCAAGAACGCGAGGTCCAGTACTGAACCTGAACCCTTTCTGCCTAGCAGTAGCCGATCAACAACCAGGGCTTTAAGGGTGGCCCACCAGAACGATCTTGGAGGAATGTCCGCCACAACAAGAGTGAACGCACCATGGAAACTTTAGTTGAAAATGTAGCGAAAGAGAGAGGGCCAAGTAGAACAAAAGGCGGAAACATCTTAGCGTCATGCCCGGCAGGCATCGGATTGGCAAATAAGTTGACGGCTCAGCAGACCTGGAAGTCGTGTGTAATGAGGCAGAGGATTTCCGCTTCCATCCTTCTGGCACTTACTATCCAGGGACATGTCAAAAGAATGGAGGCCGAAAAAACCGTTCCAAGTGCACTCACACCTCATGGGTAAGCATGCAGTCTACATCCGAATACCTCCGCGAGGGGTCGTCACCCGGGTATTTTGGGCCGATTGTAGGTAGAAGGTCTGTATGCTGAAATTTCGGTAACGACTACTTGTCGCAAAGTTATTTAGTAATACTGTAGTAGTATGTTGGAATGTGACTTATGAGGATAATAACGAATTGATTTAAGTAAAGAGTGTTGGAATGTTCCTTTGTGTTCTGTAATATAAATACGCCCATTATTACACGCAGTGGAGTTCACTGCACAGTACATTTAAAGAACACAGTTTGAGACAAGTTTTCAAGTGAATCCAAAGTCATTCAGCAACTGGAACTCATCCAGGATTAATTCAAGTCATGGAACACATCCAGATATCAAAAGATAAAGAGTTGTAGCGCGAGTACAACCGACGAGAGAAGGCACGAGCAAAACGCATATACTTAATTAGTTGTACAAACGAGTGTACAGCCGACGAGAAAAGATATGTGAACTTTAAGCCGTTGTAGAGTTGTTTAGCAAGGTACTCAAGACTCAAGTAACAGAGGAAAAGAGAAAAGGAACATAAGTCAAAGACCAAGATAAAGACAACGAAGCAATTACACTCCAAATAACTTTATGTCACCTAAAGAGGACAAATAACATAAGGACTGTAAAATTCAACTGAACTCGCAAAGTAGGGTAGATAGGTTTGTTTCAACGCATAAATCTAATTTTTAGCATACTAGCGCTTTTTTGATTTTTGAGATATGCTACCCTACTTAGGTATGTTTCACAAAGGGCGCTGGGGGGTATGTATTTGAGAACATGGGTTTTATAGGTATATGAAGGGGCTTACAGTAAATGAGTTGTCGGAATGGTTGGAGAAAGACGATTTCGTTTTCAAAAAGAAAGCGTCTGCGTTGAAAGGATTCATGAGAACTATGAGAATAGAAGGAAGGAATAGAATGGATGCTAAAACATTTATGAAGGATATGAAGGATAATGTAGTTCGGCTGATTCATGAACAGAAGAAGCCGTTTAAAACGAAACTTATCTTAGAGGCTGAGTTTTATAAAAAGAAGACTTCCACTATTCCCTACTTTCATTCGGAAATAAAGACGATCACCGATGCGTCTGATGTGGGTGAGGCATACGATTTGATGCAGGAGGATATGTTGGAGAAGCTTGACACCTTTCAAAACAAGGGGTCTGGATGGATCTTCAGAAGGGTTGTGGCTCTAGACATTAACCTTGATAAATATATTCCTTTGCGAGGTAAATCATACATTGCTTTGCCGCTGAAACTGCAGAAGAAAAATGCTGTAATTAACATGGAAAACAAAGACAACCAATGTTTTAAATGGGCTATTACAGTATCTATTTTCACCCCAGTTAGAGACAGAGAAAGAATATCCAAAGTTCTGAAAAAGAACGCGGAAACTTTAGACTGGAGCGGGCTTGAGTTTCCAGTGACGTTGGATATGATTAAAATATTTGAAAAGAACAATTAAAAATATGCTGTAAATGTCTATGGGTGGAATGAAAGTGTTTATCCGTTGAGGATTAGCACCAATGGGGATAGAGAACAAACTATTAATTTGTTGTTGATTTCAAATGACACTACTCAGCATTATTGTTGGATAAAGAGTATGAGTCGATTGTTGTCCGCGCAAATTACAAAACCACACGGGAACGAGGTATTTTTGTGAGCGATGTCTTATTTCTTTTAAAACAGAGGTTTCGTTGGAGAAGCATTCAGAATACTGTGAGGAGCATCAATCGATAAAGATCACTTTGCCGGAGAAAGGATCTGTTGTCGCGTTCAAGAATTACAATCATAGTATGAGAGTGCCTTTTGTAGTTTATGCAGATTTTGAATGTTTTACAGAACCTTTGAAGCAGAAGAAGAGAAATAATACTGAAAAATATCAAAAACATAAACCGTCTGGATTCTGTTATGTGATTAAAGCGCATGATGATTTGTTTGAGCCGAAGGTTGTTCGATACACCGCCACGGAAGAAGACGAAGATCTTGGATTGTTGTTTGTGGAGAAGTTGGAAAAAGATATATTAGAAAGATCGCTAAAATAAAAAAACAAAATATTTTGATGACTGAAGAGAGTAGGGAGGATTATGAGAATGCGACGGATTGTTTCATTTGTGGCCGAAAGCTGAAAGACGATAAGGTTCGCGATCACGATCATTTTACGGGCTTGTATCGGGGCGCGGCTCATGAGGTTTGCAACTTGAATTATATAATCCCCAAACACATTCCCGTGATTTTCCATAATTTGGCGGGGTACGATGCCCATTTGTTTATAAAGAGTTTGGGGTTTTCTGACGGTAAGATCGATTGCATTCCCAACAATGAAGAGAAATACATTTCCTTCAAAAAGAACATTGTGGTGGACAGTTTTTTCAAAAAAGATAAAAAAAGTAAAAAATATAAAAACAATATTCATCAAGCGCGAACTTCGATTCATTGACAGCTTCAAATTCATGTCTTCTGGGTTGGACAAGCTGGTGGGAAATCTCAAAAAAGAACAGTTCATAAATACGTCTAAGTTCTTCGAAGGTGAGGAATTGGATTTGCTGTTGAGAAAGGGAGTGTATCCCTACGATTATATGAACTGTTTGTCCAAGTTAGACGAGACCGCGCTTCCCAAGAAGGAAGAGTTCTTTTCCAAACTCAACGATGCGGATATTTCAGACGAGGATTATCAACATGCACAGAACGTCTGGAAGGTGTTTAAAATGAACACGATGAGAGATTATCATAATCTGTATCTTCTTTCTGATGTTCTTTTGTTGATGGATGCGTTTGAAGCTTTTAGAGACGTGTGTCTGGAAAACTACACGCTGGATCCGTGTTGGTATTACACCGCGCCAGGATTGTCTTGGGACGCTATGTTGAAGATGACCCGGATTCGGTTGGAACTTCTGACGGATGTGGACATGCTTTTGATGGTGGAAAAGGGAATCCGCGGCGGTGTGAGTATGATTAGCAAAAGGTATGCCCAGGCCAATAATAAATACATGAAAGATTATAAAAAGGAAGAAGACTCTGTCTTTATTAAATATTTGGACGCCAACAATCTTTACGGTTGGGCTATGTCGGAGCCTCTTCCTACTCACGGGTTCAAATGGATGAGTGCCAGCAAGTTGCGTTGTTGGGAAAAGTATTCGTGTATTTTAGAAGTGGATTTGGAATATCCTGAGGAGTTGCACGCATTGCACGACGAGTACCCTTTGGCTCCAGAACATTTGGTGTTGAGCAAAGTGGGGAAGTTGGTGCCGACGACTCGAAACAGATCTAAATATGTGGTGCACCATCACACTTTGAAGTTGTACGAGAGTCTGGGGATGAAGATCACCCAAATACACAGAGGGATTGTCTTTCACGAATCGGACTGGTTGAAAAAATACATACACTTGAACACAGAACTTCGAACGGCGGCCAAGAATGATTTTGAGAAGGATTTCTTTAAGTTGATGAACAACAGCGTGTTTGGCAAAACTATGGAAAACATCCGTAATCGGCAAGACATCAAACTCATCTCTACAGAGAAGCAAGCGGCCAAGCTGGTGGCGCAGCCTAACTTTTATCGCAGAACTATCTTTTCAGAACATCTTTGTGCGGTTCACATGAGAAAAACAGAATTGGTCTTCAACAAGCCTGTCTATTTGGGGATGTCCATCCTTGATCTGTCAAAATCTCTCATGTACGATTTTCACTACAATTACTTCAAAAAGAAATTCAAGACTTCGGAACTGTTGTTCACCGATACAGATTCGTTGATGTATGAGATCCAAACAGAAGATTTCTACAAAGACATACAAGAGGATGTTTTAGAAAGATTTGACACCAGTGCCTATTCTAAAAAGCATCCTATTGGTGTTTGGGTGAATAAGAAAGTCATTGGTAAGATGAAAGACGAAACGGCTGCAGAAGGCGAAATAACCGAGTTCGTCGGACTGAGAAGCAAATTGTATGCTTACAAAACAGAAGAGAAAGAGGAAAAGAAATGCAAAGGGATTAAAAGGTCGGTGGTCAAGAAAGATCTGGACTTTGAAGATTATAAGACGTGTCTGTTCTCTGGGGCCAAAGTCTTTCGAAAGATGAATGTGATTCGAAGTTACAAGCACCAGCTCTTTTCTGAAACCATTCATAAAGTAGCGCTGTCCAGAGAAGATGACAAAAGAATCATTCTTGCAGATCAAATTCACACCCACTCTATCTGAGGTTATAACACAGTCCTGTATAGATATGGAATGTTCAGAGTGTAAGAAACCTTTCCTGCCCCAAAGATTATTTTATCACACGTCCGGTGGGGTGATGTACAGAATCTGTTCTGCTTGTAAAAAGACATTCGGCGGCAGACAAATGCCGGTGCATGCGAAGCGTAAGTTTGTAAAAAGAAGATGAAAAGTTATAAAACACTGTCTGGCGGTGGCTGAGTGTCTTCAGGAACGACTTGTAATTCCTCTCGAACAAAAGAACGTCTTGGAGCCCCGTCAGAAAGGAAATATAATACAGGTTGATCGGGGGATATCTGTATTCGGGTTATGTCGTGCATTTCCATAGACCATATCGGATCAGTAGCACGTCTTTTTTCACCGCCCTCCAATTCGCCAGGAGCGTATAAATATCTAACTTTCACACCTGCCGGCAATCTTTTCTCTTTTAATCCAACAGGTCTTTTATAATTAACCTCTTTCGGTTGATCCACTTTTTTTAGCTTTATGGATTCGCTAGGGGTGTCTCCAGTAATTCTCTTTACCCCGCTGTTAATAGATTTTATGACATCAGGTAATCTTTCCACCCATTCACGGGATCTACCCTCTTCCAACATTTCTTGGGCATATTGATGGCTGAATAACTTTTCAGAAATAGTTCGATTAGCGCGCTCCACTAAGGATTGCGCTCTATGATTTCCAGCTTCTGATCTTTGTATTTTTTTCATAATCGATGTAACTTCGCCCTTAAATTCAGTGCCGGGATCTACCATTATTGTATCAGGCCATTGTAATTTTCTAGAATATATTTTATTAAAAGCTTTAGATACTTCTGTGGAGTACTTAGACGTCAAAGGTTCGGCGTCAACATATCTGCTGGCTATATCCACGACTACTAGAGCATATTTGTAAGTCTTTCTTTTAACAGTATCATGTGGTAAAAATAAAAGATCTGCTTGATGTATTTCATTTGGCTTTGAAATATCCCAATGCGGTCTGGGAATGTATTTCGGAGGCGGTAAATAGATCTGCCACAGCGCTTGTTTTTCTAACCAATTCTTTACACTATTTTTATCCGCTATATTTGCGGCGTCTGCTAATTGATGGATCGCGTCATAACCTTTCCAATATCCAACGGCTGAATAGTATATTTTTGAAAGTTTCTTGTCCATTATATATGACGCAATCTATTCCGGAAATATTGGATGTCAATCGAGACTACAAACAGCCTTATGGTTTGAAAGCTGAAAAAACGGTTCATCGTGTGACTTTCAACCCCTCTTCAGCCAATCCAGGAGAAACCCTTTATATCCACATTCCAAAGTTATCAGAAAATGTGGTGTATGTGCCTGGATCTATTGCACTGATCTTTAAATTAACTTTAGCTGCTGCAGGACATGTTAATAACACAATTATTAATAATTTAAGTAGAGCTCTAAAATCTCATATGAGAGTTTTGTATGGTGGGGAGACTCTTCAAGACACGCATCGTATCGATCTGTTTGAAACCTATAATGATCTCTATTTATCGAAAAGAGAACGGGAGAATAGGTTGCGTGAGGGTATTTCAACGGTTAATATGCGAAAGCTTAGAACAGCTGCAGGCGATAAAGGGTCTACAGATGCAAACGAGGTAGCTCTGGCTGCTGTTTATGGAGATAGATATCGAATGCCAATCAATCATTCTATTTTAGACGCCCATGGCATTTTCTATGCAAAAGCACTCTCTCAGAATCTAACGTTTGAGATTACACTTCCACAAAGCAAAGAAGTTACAATAACATCGGATGCAACTAAAGCATACACTTACAGTCTTTCAAATATCGAGCTTGAATATGAGTGTATTGCTAGTGATTATCTTGCACGCGAAGCTTTATCGGCCTATCAAATAGGTAAAGGTTTTTATTATGAGAACATTCTTCTCCATAAGACATTCACGATTAATAAAGCCAATGACAGTGTGATTAACGAACATGTTAATATCCCCCGGCGGTCGATGAGTGGTATTTTAATGCTATTTACTGAGGCGTACGTCGTAGGTGCTAGAGATAGTGAAAAGTTTGTCTCTCCTAGTATCACACAAGTTAATGTCAATGTTGACGGAATGCCAAACAAGTTGTATTCGAAGGGCATGTTACCCACAGATTTTTGGAACTCGATTAGATCAAGATTTGGTGAGACTGATAATATCACGCCTAAAGACTTTTATTCAGATAAATTCGCCCTATGGATTGATTTGAGAACCTTTGCCGATAATAAAATTCATGGAAACGGCCTATTGTTGAATAGCACAAAAGATGGCGTTAAACTAGAGATGAAGAGGAAAGTTGGCGGGTCAGGAACTTTAACATGCTATATGTTTGTCATTGCCGACGCCCTGATGGAAATTCAAGGCAGCAGTTTGAAAGCGATTCTGTATTAATATATGGAAGAATTGAAAGATCAGGTGCCCTTTCACTGTATAATAGTAGGGCCGACGAATTGTGGCAAAACCAAATATTTAGTGGAGACTCTAAGAGGGTCCTATAGAAATGTTTTTGAATATGTGGTTTTGATCTGCCCAACCTATTCGAAAAATAAAACTTATAGAGGGTTTGCAAATAAGGATTCAAGGTTTATTGTTCTGTCCCCAGAATCAGATAATGTGGATGAGATAAACGATTTGCTTTCATGCTGTCAAATAGTATTCTCTGGTACAAACACATTAATCATATTAGACGATTGCGCATTTTCAAAGGATCTCAAACAAAGATCGAACAAGTTTATTAAGTTGGCCTTCAGTGGGAGACATGAATTGTTATCCTTATGGGTATTAACACAACAATTGTCCTCTATAGCCAAACCCTTTCGGGAAAATGTTGGATGTATTATTTCATTTTATAATCCTAATCTTCTGTGTGAAAAAACTCTGTTTGAGGAATATGGTGGAAATATGCCTCTTGAAGAACGGAAGTCTTTTATTAAAACATTAAAATCTGAAAAATATTCAAGAATGTGTTTTTCTTTAAGGCATCCTTATAATCATTATTTAGAAATTCCCTCTAATATATGGCATCCATTCTAGACCAATATGCAGAGGAAACTGTACCCGAGGAAGTGGTAAAGAAGAAGGCTGGGAAGAAGAAAGTTATAGATTCTGTGGAAGTAGAAGAAAAACGTGAACAATTATGTATCTTGTCCGTACTTGGTACGATTGACCAGTATACTGGAATTAAAATGTCTTTAGGCGATGTGAAGAAGTTGCCTACCAAGGAGGTGGATAAGTATTTTAACAGATATCAGACGGTTCTAGGGAATAAGATCACACAAGGTTTAGTGAGTTCAGCCCTAGAGCTTGCCGTAGGATTGGCTTCTTATGCCATCCCTATTGATAATAATAAAGAATTGTGTGAGGATTTGAAGGCCAATGAGGTGTTGACCCAAGAGTTGAATAATATCGCAGGATACCTTCTTTTAAAAGGCGGCAGAATGGTGGCCTTGTCAAGCTGTCTGGTTCAAGTGGCCAAACATGTTAATTTTGCCCCAGCAGTAGTATCAGGTATTGAGGACATCGATACCCTAGATATAGAACATGGAACTGCAACTCTATGAAAACTTAGAATTGAATTCATCTATTTCAGCATTTAAAGGTGCTGATGAAGTGTGGTTTAAAGGTAAAGACATCGCAGAAGCTTTAGAATATGCCGACACAAGGCAGGCAATAAGAGAGCATGTTGATGAAGAATATAAAACAGAATGGAAAAACATAGAAAACAAGGGGGTGTTAAAACGGACCCCTCTTGATCAAGGGGGCGTTAAAACGACGCCCCCTGTACAACCACATACTATTTTCATTAAAGAACCTGGATTATACTCTTTGATCTTCGGCTCTAAGATGCCAGCGGCTAAACAATTCCAAAGATGGGTATTCGAAGAGGTATTACCCTCTATAAGAAAGCGTGGTTCTTACAGTGTCGGTAACAACCAGCTGATGTTTAAGATACAAAACGAATACGATTTGCACACTAAAGTAGTTGGCTATATCAGGCGCTTCCATCCCTATTTACTGATCGTGGCTGGCTTAGGTGAAAATCAAGACTCGAGTTCTAAAAGAATTAACTCTTATAGAAAAGGTTATATGAAGGGGCAGCCCGATTTGATCATTAATAATTATCATAAAAAATATTGGGGACTTTGCATTGAATTTAAAACACCCACGGGAAAAGGAATTCTGTCGGCCAATCAGGAGAATCTATTGGAGCGGTATGAAGATAATGGATTCAAATGTGTTGTCTCCAACGATTACGATCTTATTATAAAAGAGCTAAACACGTATTGTGAAGATATTAGAGTATTGTGCGCCTACTGTTGTAGGAAATTTAAATCAAGAAGAACCTTAAGAAATCACGAGCTGTATTTTCATAAAATCTGCAGCTGCCCGACCAAAACGGCGGGTCAGGTCACAGCACTGTTCTAATAGTTATTGCAGAGGACGAAAGCTGCAGGACCTCTTTTGAACAGCTTATAGTAAGTTTCTTACAGGGCAACGTAAGATTCCTTTTAATGAGATCTAAACTTATAAGGAATTCCGTGGATTCGGCCGCCTTTGCCTCGGTGTATAAAGTTTCCTTGCAGACGACATGATGGGCCTTATTCGTCTCTAATTGTATTTGCCCTGCAGCGGTGCCGGTGATGCGAATGTATCTTTCAATCTGCCCTTGATTGGAGAAGCTTTTCTTGAAAGCCTTCTGTGCCATGGACCAGGATAAAGGAAAGTCTATTTTTTCCCACAGTGTCGGCGGTTGTACACGTTGGTAAAGAATACTGACTTGTATTGTTCTCGTAGGAGAAGCAATCACAGCCTCCAACATCTCCAGAGGATTAAGATCCATTTTCAATTCTGTCACTTCTCTATCAATACTGTTGAATACTTCTTTAAGATCTTCCAATCTAACTTTTATTGAGCTGCAGACAATAGGACGATCTTGTTTTATTTTTACGTTTGCTTTAAGAAAGTGGATAGATTCAATATCCTTGGCATAAATCTCTAGAATGTCAGAATCGAAGCTAAGTATGACTTGACAGGCTCTAAAGGTTCTCAAAAAAGATACGATTGATTTAAAATAGGTGGGGTTGGTGACCAGGATCATCTATTAGAGCAATGCATAGTCTCAATATATGGAGTCTGTGACCGCTTATCTTAGAACACTTAAACGAATAGCGAAAAAATATAATACGATGGCGGCGGCGGATGAAATAATATCTGAGTTTTATTTAGAACGGCTAGGAGGGGATTTATCAGAGAATTACTTTTTTACAGTGTGGGGCAAATATGAAGATAGAACAAACATGATTATTAATACACTGCCTGCGGAAGAGTTAGAAGTGGTTCAGCTGAGGAAAATGTTAAGCACTCTTCCTTGGAATGCAGTGGAAAACAACGAATATGAAATATGTATTTGCGGCACTAGGATGGTCCTGGATAGAGAAGAATTGCAAATGAGGTGTTCAGCGTGTGGAAGAGAAGTTTCTATGCCTGTATCTGTTAATGACGCTCAATTTTACAGTCAAGAAGGGCAGTCGGTTAAACCGGGCATTTTTAATCCCAGCAAACATTATCGTAATTGGATAAATCTTATTCTAGGGCGGCAGATGTTGATCCTTCAGGACGGTGTAATAAATAAATGTAAGAAACAATTAGTGGGCACTACAATTCAAGATGTCAGAATAGCTCTAAAAGATATGGGCCGTGCAGATTTGAATAAACACGCTTCTGCAGTTTGGAGCACAGTCACTGGCAATCCTATACCAAAAGTATCTGCTGATGTGCTTGTTAAAGGAGAACATCTTTTTATACAAGTTTTAGAAGCTAGAAATCATATCAAGGAACTGCATAAAAAAAATAGAAGATATTATCCTTATTACATTTTTAAGATATTAGACCTCTTAATAGCAAAAGATGAAGACCGTAGTATTTTGCGCTTTATTCATCTGCAAGGTTCCGACACAGTAGAAAAGAATGACGACGAGTGGCGGTTGATATGTGAGAAGACAGGGTTGGAATGGAGATCGACTACAGCTACTTTACGAAAGCTGCGTCGTAAATCATGCTGCTAGAGTATTATTAGATATTTGCTATCCTGTCCCACTTCGTACAACATAGAAATATAATGCTGCTAGATTATTATTAGATATTTGCTATCCTGTCCCACTTCGTACAACATAGAAATATAATGCTGCTAGAGTATTATTAGATATTTGCTATCCTGTCACACTTCGCACAACATAGAAATATAATGCTGCTAGATTATTATTAGATATTTGCTATCCTGTCACACTTCGCACAACATAGAAATATAATGCTGCTAGATTATTATTAGATATTTGCTATCCTGTCACACTTCGCACAACATAGAAATATAATGCTGCTAGATTATTATTTGTTACAGTTGCACCGTTCTATAAGATCACCACAATTATAACATGGGCCTCGTTGTTTTATACAGACATGAGTTTGTAATATCGATATAGAACAGAAAGTCTCATTACATTCTTTACAGGTAGTATCTCTATATTTGCATACGTGAGTTCCTAATCTTTGCATCGAACAGAAAGCCTTATTACAATTTGTACAAACAGGATCTTTCTTCTTTTTTTCACATACTTTATTCCTAGCATGATACGCTAGCATTTGCATAGTGCTGAAGGTCTTATTACATTCTTTACAAACAGGATCTTTCTTTTCACATACTTTATTTCGTACATGAGTTCCCAATCGTTGTTTGCTGCAGAAAGTTCTATTACACTCCTTACACTCCATATATTACAGGATAGCAAATATATAATAATAATCTAGCAGCATTACATTTCTCTGCTGTACGAAATGTAGCGGGGGTAGCAAATATATAATAATAATCTAGCAGCATTACATTTCTCTGCTGTACGAAATGTAGCGGGGGTAGCAAACGCCTAATAATAATCTAGCAGCATTACATTTCTCTGCTGTACGAAATGTAGCGGGGGTAGCAAACGCCTAATAATAATCTAGCAGCATTACATTTCTCTGCTGTACGAAATGTAGCGGGGGTAGCAAACGCCTAATAATAATCTAGCAGCATTACATTTCTCTGCTGTACGAAATGTAGCGGGGGTAGCAAATATATAATAATAATCTAGCAGCATTACATTTCTCTGCTGAGCAGCTGTTGGAAGCTGTTGGAACTCTGTTGAGCATCTGTTGGAACTCTGTTGGAAGCTGTTGGAACTCTGTTGGAAGCTGTTGAGCATCTGTTGGAAGCCGTTGGAACTCTGTTGGAAGCTGTTGGAGTTGTTGAGCATCTGTTGGAATATTATTCTATATATATGTCTGAAGCCGCAGAGGATCAAATAACCAAAGAACCAGAGACCCCCATTGTTAAGCAAAAGGATCCTAAGAAAGTAGCAGCTGGAAAAAAACTGGCCGAATATCATAAGAATGCTAAGAAGGCTCTAGAAAAGAGTGAAGCTCCAATAGTAGAAACTACCAACAACTGGGCACCGTCACTAACAACGACATTGACACTAGTTGGAATAGGCCTAACAGCTTTAGATTTATATTTCCGATGGAAGAAAGAAGCGCCTATAGCGGCTGCAACTATAACACCAACACCCATACCTGCTGTAGCTCCCACAGTAGCTAGAAGAGGCATGGAATAAAAATATATATATATATAATGTCCGCAGAAAACAAATTAATTAAAACCATTACAGACTCTTCTGTAGTTATCGGCATCGCGGCTGGTATTGGCTACATCGGAAAGAAAGTTATGAAAGAATCGTTTATTAATGACCCCAGTAGCAGTCTAACAAACTATGGTAAATGGGTGGCGGTTCTGGCCGGCTCTATGTATTTGAAACAATATCTTGAAGATCGAAAAATCCTGCCAAAATCTCTCTAATATACATGGCCAGCGCCATCGTGATGATGATTGTGGGGGCTGCTTTGAACGCCACCGCTTTTTCAGGCAGCATGTATTTGGTGAACACCCTAACTTCTAAGAAAGATGTTGACGAAGAGCAAATTCGACACGATAAGGCCCTTGAAAAATACAAACAAGATATGGGCGAATTTGAAAAAAAGCGCCAGCAATACCAAGACTGGTTGGCAGAGCGTTATGAAAATAAGAAGTTGGCAGAGGACAACTTGCACGATACGGATTATGCATTTACTTTGTACAGTAAGACACATCCTGATTTTGGCAAACAACCTCAATTTTCTGATTATTATAAACCTAGCAAAAATCAGAAACACAACGAAATTATTTATGTGGGTGCTGGGATGATGGGAGCTGGTTTTTTAGCGGCGAGATATTTGTAGATTATATGGAGGATGTCATTGATTTTGACCCCACTACAGAGGAAGGCAGAACTGATATAAATGACGATGACGATGATGATGATTATTATGACGATGATGATGGGACTCAACGCCTTATTAATAGAGGTGGGAGCTTTAGGCAGGCTATAGATTGGCTTAGAGGACCTGAATACTCGCGTACAAGACACGCTCTAGGTTTCGATGATGCGCCCTCGGGTGAAGAGATTGCGACGGATGGCGGGGAGGTGGAAAGAAGGCTGTCGGAAGAAAATGCGGTGGAAAGAAGAATATCCGCTCTGTATCCAGAATGGCGGGGTGAGATGCTCTTTCATGGAATGGATGGGTTTGACAGACCTTATGTTAAGCTCAAGAATGTAAATTCAGTTAAGTACTTTTTGAATGCTGATAATACTTGGTCAGGTAAGTTACCAAACACAATAAGAAAAGCTTTAGGACCCACTGCAAGCGAAATACTAACTGCTAATGACGGCCGGCAACAGGTTATAACATCTCAGCGTGAGAGTATAGCTGAAAGAGAGAAGTCCAATAATTTTGAAATGACTATAATACAATCTAAGGAGACGCTCCAAAATAAAATAAAGTCTTTAGAGGGGCAACTTCATGAGGTTGGAGGGCGTAATAATGCGTTAATTCTCCAGGCTCAAGGTAGAGAGGTTGAATTAGGTAAGCTGAGTCGAGAGGTGTCGTCTATAACGGCATCGCGCGACGCTCTTTCGTTGGGGAAGGTGAAACTTACAGAAGATCTATCCGACAGCCAGCAGCTGATACAAGATATGGAGTCGAGAATTGATGATGACGCCTTCGTAATCTCTCATAATGAAGGGCTACTAAAAGATATTTATCATGATTTAGAAACTATGGTGGATGGCGACTCCTCACGGAGTATGATAAAAGATTTAGAAAATAAAATAGAAAGGTTGGAGAGTAATGAGGATAGGGTTAGGCTTACTAATATTATAGAAAACTATAAGGGCGAACTAAAAAAGCAAGCTGATGCGGGGTCTATAGAGAGGACTTGGCTTATTAATGAAAGGGAAGCCTTTAGAGATGAGTTAAAAGGGGAGATCGCTAGACGTATTGCAGCTGAAAAGTCTCTAAGAACGCAGTTAGCGGGTGGAGCCACAGCGAGAACTGAATTAATTAATAAGTTGGAGAGTGAAAAGACGCGCAGCGTTGATATTGAACGGCAGCTATCAAATCTTAGTTCAGAACTTGTTGATAAGCGGGGTGCTATAATAAGGTATGAACAGGAAATAAGTGAGCTAACTGAGGACTTAAAAGGCGCTGAATCTGAAATAGGAGATCTAACTTCTGACAACAATAAAAAAATATATGAGCTAACTGAGGAAAATAAGAGGCTTAGAGAGCAAGACCGGCCCCTTGCTAAAGAGGAGGAGCAGATAAAGGAGCAAACTGAAGCCATCGAAGAAAAACTCTCTTTGAAAGAAAAAATAAAACGCCTCTTTAAAAAACACGGAGTCACCGCTTTTGCTGTTGTTTCTGCGGTGGGTATTGTCATTGGAGTCATTATTAATAGTTTAAAAAGTGGGCTATCTTCTGTTGCAAAAGGCCTTGGAAAGGGGTTGAAAACCATAGGCGAAAAATTAGCTCAACTATTGCCTGGTATGGTAGGCACCATAGCCTCCTTTATATTTAAGACGGCCGGGCTGGCGGTGGGCTTTCTGGCCAAACACACTTGGTTGTTGATAGTGGCTGTCGTTCTCTACGCGGTCGAACAATATAAAAAGAAATAATATATATATGATCCTGTACATTGAACAAACAAAAGCCGATGAAACTATTTGGCTTAAAAACCCTATTAAGCGCACAAAGATATCACTTGTAAGTTGTAGTTTTTATAATCTTCCAAGCGATGGAACAATTTCTAACGTGGATGGCGCCGTCTTAATTCACATCCCTCGCGGAAATTATAATATTTATAGTTTTAAACTAGCCGTTGGAAGAACAGTTTCTAATAGTGCGAACCCAATTTCAATAGAAATTTTAGAAAATAGCGCCAGTATTACCACAATATTATATGTAGTATTAAATCAGAGCTTAAGAAAATTATTAACGCCACAGCAACCTTTAAAGCGCGTTCAACAAATCAAATCAATATTATCCCTATTCAAGACGCCTGCATTCATTGTGATCTTATTGATTCAACACAAGTTCTAGTAAATAATAATTATTCTCAAATATTAGCGTGTGTTGACTTAAGCAAGGCTGGAGAAAAGATACCCTATAATCCATTACATGTCCCTATTAAAAATGATTATATTAATAGTATTAGGTTTTGGGTGACAGATTATACGAACAAGAGCATTAATTCTGGAATATATCCAATGAGAATGGCAATTGAAATCATATAATATATATGGACTACGACGCGATTTATCCAGAAGTACCCACCACTGGGGAGAACTTCAGATTGCATAAAGTAAACATGGCTTTGGCCCAACTAGGATCAGAAGTAAAACATTATGAAAACGTCAGGAAAAAATATGCTAAGATGCGAGGAATACTTCATAAAACGACAGTAGCAGCAGGAACGTTGTCTGTAATTTTAACCGGCTCTGGCGTGGCCACAAGTTTAACAGGACCCTAGTAGGCGTTCCTTTATCCGCGGTGGGCGGTCTATTGGGCTTAATATCTGCTATTTGCACCGTTTTCACTAGAAAGCTTACTAAAAAAGTAACAAAACATGAAAAGACGGTTCAGCTTGCAAAATCAAAAGAGAACAGCATAAACGATCTTGTATCAAAAGCTTTGAGCGACAACAGTATTGACGAGAAAGAATTTGGCTACATTATGGCCGAGCTTCAAAAATACGAAACATTGAAAAGCAACATCAGAAAGCGTAATAATGAGATTTTAAAAAACGAGGCTCCCGACATTCAGAAGCTGAGAGAAGAACTGAAAAGAGAGATTGTCGAGCAGCTCATAAGTCCAAAGAAATAACTTTATCCTTTGACAGAACGCCTTATGGTTATATTTACAAACTGAGATATGATAATATTATATATGGTAACGCAAGAAGATATTGAATTAAAAAAATATTATCCCCACTCTATAGAACATAAATTTCACGCCTACAGAGGCGGCATTACTTTCGATTGGGGCGGTATGGCCTACGATGTTTTCATAAAAGATATTGGCGGGCCTGTACATCACTATGACGACCCCATTGTGGAACATGCATTAACGAAGGCCTTGGGTAAACGAATTCATGATGCAGTTCACACCAATTTCCCAAAAGAGTACATGTTAACAAATAAAAAATATCCAATCCCTGGAGTAGGATTTAATGATGCCGCATCTAATATTGAAATCTTATTATCAACATTGAAAATATTTATTACATCTGGTAAAAGCTTTGATAGCCGCCCCAATAATATTTTTTTCAACTAACCCCACCATCAATTTCTAATATATCTGAGTATAGCGACTGGCTTGAAGAGCCTAATATGAGATTTTGGAGTCAACAACTTAACTTTGCTGTATGGTGCGCAACGTCTGGCTGTGGGGTTTTCTATGATATGATCAAGCCTGATACCCAAATTGGATGTATTTTAAGATTCCATGTTCTTTACACAATTCGATCGATTCTAAGTCAACTAGAAGTACCACTACCATGGGAAAACACCTTTGTTTGGAATGGCACCCGATACAACCATAATGCTTTGAATAGGCTTTGTAATGAATTTGGTGTTAATCCCTCCAATCCCGATTTCCGTTTTAAAGGCGAATCAACCGATGCTGATAAGTTCAGCTTCCATTATACAAGCCCTTATAAAGACTCCCTTACAGCATACTATACATCAACACATCAGAATAGGAGCCAATATAATTGGTTTGTTCCAGAAAAATCAAAGGGGTTAACAAAAGCTGGAGTTGCTAGATTAAATAAAAGTATTGAAGCATATGTATATACAATACTTGGCTGCCAGGTTAATACTCGAAGTAGTATTTTAGGTGCTTCGGGAGCTGCTATAGAAACTCAACAAGTGTTTTTACAATTATTTGAAAGTTCTATTATCGAGAGAGATATTTCTAAAAGCATCCAAAGATATCAACTAGCGATTCAAGAGGCAAAAGTGAGGCTTGATTTAGCCATTTCGCCCGGTTGTTGGTTATTACCATCAAATCTTGTAATAAACACAAATTCAATCGTTGGATATAACAATAAAATTATTAAAAGCAACTGCGAATATGAAGTTCGGTGTGAATGACATTAATGCTAAAACAAAATCAACCGGCCCTCAGACTAAATGGGTTTCAAAAGTGGTCCATCAAGCTCCAACAATAAAATATTCACCCCCACCACCCCCCAAAAAAAAATACACCCCAACCCCAGCACATGAAAATAATCTAGTAGCGATAACAATAGTGGTCGCAGGAATTGCTTGGTATTTATTTAGGTAAATAATGATGACAAGCCTCATTCTTTGAATGCCAAAATATTTCATTACAATCAAATGTTTTATAACTACAATGAAAACATTCGTATTCCTGATCACACGGTGTTTGTCTCATGCTAATGTGCAACTTCAACCCTTTCTTTGTTCTAAAAGCCCTTTTACAAATAGAACAAGGAAATTCTGTAGGTTTAGGACCCTTACACCATCTACTGGTATGCAATAACAAATTCCTATTACCAATATATACCCTTCCACATGACCCGCATTCAAGAGCCTCTTCTTCATCCAACCATTCCAACAACTCCTTTATTGATACTCCCTTCATATACTCACCAAACCCATGTTCTCAAATACATACCCCCCAGCGCCCTTTGTGAAACATACCTAAGTAGGGTAGCATATCTCAAAAATCAAAAAAGCGCTAGTATGCTAAAAATTAGATTTATGCGTTGAAACAAACCTATCTACCCTACTCGCAAGGCGTATTGCATGCACATCGACAATCAGTTATTTATCACGTCAGTATGAAATTGATTTCACTTCACAACAACAGATTAACGTACAGCGAAATTCTTTCTAGAAGTCATTACTGATTCATCGTTTAGAAATAAGTTCAGAAGTAAATTAACTCAGTGATTATTTAAATATTTTTTGTAAGGCATTTAGTTCGAAATTCTGCGCTATCACGTAATATTTAATTCGCGCTTAAGCTTAGATTAAGCTTAGCTTAAGTTTAGCTTAAGTCTGGTGAATGATTACCATAATTAAAGGAAAGGTTTTGAGTCAGCGTCTGTGGTTGTTTGGGGTGGCAACAAGGGACCCGCATGTGACTTTGTCACACTACAACATCATATATTTTTAATAATCTCATTGACAGCGGAATTCCTACATCCTCAGTCACAGATGATTCCGAAGTGATCCCTGGAGACAAACCTCTGGCCATCTTGAAATAGTACAGCTCCCAAAGCGCGCGTAGAGGCGTCACAAAAAAGGGGAAACCGCACATGATGCTCTGAACGTCAAGGCAGGCAGTCTGTCCACTCGTCCAAAACAACACCAGCATAAAAACTCTGCACAAATATTTCCTTGAATACCAACGACCGGTTTCGATGAACGGCTGATCTGGGAGATAGCTCTGAAATTCTCACGGTCGTACAAGTTACAGCCAGAGCCAAACTAAATGAAGTTACTTTCCCCGCGAGTCTCTGAAGTGTTTCATAACGACATTGCGGGAGGCCAATATCTCCTCCCTCAGGGCCTTCAAGTTAAGATTTTATCCTCTGGGACGACAAAGGTCTGCCGAGAGGAATCACAAATCAACCCAAGAAAACGAACTGCTGATACGGGAACCCACTGCGATTTACTGATACTGATAAAGTAACCGGCCTCTACGAGCATGTGACACATAATGTAGGCGGCGGCCTCGGCGAGCACTTTACCAAGGGGTAAACTTTCCCAAGTCGGTGGGAAAAAAGGCTGACTCACGTGACGACCATCTATGTATTGCGGCACAGGAATCCCGAGCAAGCGTCCTTCACCGGTGGTATACACATATAATTTTATACAATTCTGGCCGCCTTCATCGGCGGAATGCACATATAATGTTTAACAATTCGGTCAATCCTTTCCATACCATTACAAATAACTACATGTAAGCGCTAGCCCGCCTTAGCCGTTGATTACAGATGCAACGGCCGATGCAGCTTTAAACGACTCTAAACCAAAATTTACCGTATTAGCGCTTAACACTCAACAAGAACTGCAATTAGGTTAATGAGCGACGCTTGGATAATAAAGAAAGGAAGGCCGTACAAGGTAATTAAACCACAATAGGGCTATGGAAAACCGCACCCCATACTGAAATACACGAGGGAACCGAAGGAAAGGCAAACATACCACGAGATACTGATAGTAGAAAACACATAAACGCCCCAAAATAACAAAATGCGAGAGAGAAGAGGTCATGACCAGAACCAGAAACAATTTCACATAACGTAGCTGACCGAAGGGCATTTCGAAACTTACTAAAACGGCAAAGAACCCCAATAAAAAGTAACTAAATACTTAGAAAGAAAAAATTACCTCATAAGCCGGCCCTTGAAAACCGCCGAATATACTAACGAGCCCACAAAGGACTACTAAAACACGCCGAGTACAAAGACGCCAATAACCAAACTTAAACTAAGTACCGATAAGAGAGAACAAATAAAAAAAACCCGCGAGCAAAATAAAGGACACTAGCTGAAGTGAAAACAAACCGAGGCCGAGAAAAAAACGTGTACAAAGCTAGAGAAAGATTCTACCAAACGGGATAAAGCTAAATTACACTTAACACGAAAGACTATCAAAACTACCAACAAATACCCTTTTTTACAATTCCCGGCGCCATCTGGAAAGGTAGCCGAGCCTTTGCATCGAAGCGAGACCAACGGTGATCTTGCAATGATAGAGACATGTAAATAATAGACCTCCTTAGCTTGTATGCAAATTGCCCATTTCAAACCACGTGATGTAAGCATGATATTCTCTGCAGAATTGTTCCTTTATATTTCTGAAATGTATTCCTTCATATTGAAAGGACTAATTCTCCAGAGAAGACCATGTTTACATCACATGGTTTGAAATGGGCAATTTACATACGAAGCTAAAGAGGTCTATTGTCCAAGGTGTTAAAAAAGGTCTCTATCATTGCAAGGTCACCGGTGTCTTAGTTAAATTAATTTACATAATATGTAAACTCTGGTTTACTTGCTTTTTATGGAAATATTTGTTATTTGTAACTTTCCAGTGACGATCGTAACCGGCAGGTAAACTAAATATCCTTTGAAGATAGATAATTCTTAGTATTTTCTTTAATGTGCATGGCTGCTATTTGTCGTGCTTGAAAGACCAATTCACTGAGTGATTCACAGAACACAACCCAAGCGAAACCCCTCTGGCGATTGAACTGGAACAAGTGTTATTGGTGTTGGCGTGAGATAAACATTATTCAAGTAAACAATTTATACAAGATTCATCGATAGCCATGTCTCCGTTTATTCTATCCCCTGCACAAGGAAGTCAACAAACAACGAACGAAAATATTAGAGGCGAAACTTAAAGCATCAAGTGGCGTGATTAAAGTTGAGTGAAACGACGCAACTACATGAAGGGTGGAACCGTAATATCACAACACAATCAAGTGCAAAGTAAGCTAACAAATGTACATGGCTTCAAAGCCCACATTTGATTGTAAGAATCAGCGTTAGTGATCCAGTGGAAAGACTAATGAACTGAATGACTCCATGGACACAGCTCTGCCGGTTAAAGTTCACATGTCATCAGTAAATTTGATTCAAATGTATAATATTAGTATCATCTAAAAAGTATCTCTCGTTTTACTGTTCCCTGCAATACGAAGAACAAACAACGAACGAAAATCCTTCAGGCAAACTTGCAGCTGATTATAGCGTGATTGTGTACGAAATGACGACATTCTTCAAAAGGGCGTAACCGTAATGTCTGTAAATATCGGCATAGATCAATCAAATATATTGAACACTTATTCACAATCAATAAATAATCCAACTTCACTCTCCAGAGAACTTTTATATTTATGTATGACATTTTCTGCAGCTTTATCCCCCAAACCACGAGATCGATGCACATTACGAACATGCTGGTGTTGAGAAGTATCTTTGGTACTTGCACAGTAGCTCCTTTAACGATATTAGTCATGATTGCTATTTTATTTCAACCCGAATGAAGTAGCTTCGAAATCATTTTTTTAATTATTGAGAATGCTCTGCCCTGCACATTTGCAATTGCAGATCTGAAGCTGTGTTAATCGGCGGATAATCGAGCAAAATTCTGATTTCGAACGATAGAGGAAATCTTCAGTGGTAAAGTGTGTTGCTGCTTCTCTGCCGCCTACGCGTCTCTTGTGACTTGATGGAACACTTGAAACTTCATAGCGCAATGAAACGTTTCTTGGCCCGCGTACACGTCACGTCCATGAAGACAGAACTGGTAAAAGTTGTGATGAAAGAAACTGTGTTTGATGTTAAAATAACTTATGGAAAAAGGTTCAGGTTGTCTTTTCAAAAAAGTATTTGAACACAATCTTTTTAGAGAGGAACCATGTTCTACATATTTCTGTATGATTGGACTGGGTTCATTGAGTACTTGTTGTCTTGTGACTAATGACAAAACATAATGGACAACTCTGATAAATGCCAGTAAGAGTAACGAGTTCAGTGATCACATTGTCTAGTAATATTGAATACGAGTGCAAATGCTTGACTTAACAAACAACGCTACAGACAACACGTACATGCTGCTAAACATGCATTGTGAAGTTGTCAAAATTGCAAGTTAATTGAAGATAAGCTAAGATAATTGAAGTATTTGCGTGGCATCCAGTCAATATCTACTGGCACACTGTGGGAGGAGCCAATAGACTATTTGATTGACACCTCTAGACAATAAATAGTTCTACGCACTACGATCCAAACACTAAGGTTGTTGGACTTTTTGAAGACGAAGACAAAACGACGAGCTGCGCAACAAGATGAAACTCTGCTTGATTTGGGGAGTGTTAGCTGTACTGGTGGTGCCTAGTCTGTCTATATGGACGCCACGCTAGGTGAGCTGTAAACACAGTGTTTTAAAATTGGCTTTATAGCTAAAACTGTATCATGACATTGTAATTTTATTTTTAACTTTTAGAGAATGCAATTCCAGCTCTTTTACAGCTCAGCAACGATGTTTCAGAAGGTAAATGAGTCGTCGATGTCAATCTGTATTGTAACCATATAATAATAATAATAATAATAATAATAATAATAATAATAATAATAATAATAATAATAATAATATAATAATGATAATAATAATAATAAGAATAAGAATAATAAGAATAAGAATAATAATAATAATAATAATGATAATAATAATAATAATAATAATAATAATAATAATAATAATAATAATAATAATAATAATAATATAATGATAATAATGATAATGATAATAATAATAATAATAATAATAATAATAATAATGATGATAATAATAATAATAATAATAATAATAATAATAATAATAATAATAATAATAAAAATAATAATAATAATAATAAGTAGTGGTAATCATTAGTGTGCGAGTGCAATTAACGATTAATAGTGTGAGTGATGTTTAAAAATGCTAACAAAATTGCACGAGCCGTAGGCGAGTGCAATTTGTGGGATTTTTAAAACATCACGAGCACTATTAATCGTTAATTGTACGAGCATACTAATGATTACCGTTTAATAATATTGATGCAAAAATTGGCAAAGCAAATATATTACGCGCGGTTTATGGGAACCCATTCGATAGTAAATAAACAAAACATCAATGTCAAACTGGTGAGTTTTTATTGGACAAAGCCGTGACAAGCAACCGTGTTGAGATTGTACAAGAACTAGGTAGACGATAAAAAGAGCCGAGTCGGCATCAAACAGTGTTCTATAACTTAAAAGTCCTCAACGAAAGTACCTGTTTATCATGTACTTCAGTATTACAATATTTACACTGTGACAAGCTGGTAAACAATTTAAGTGAATTGAAATTTACAAGTTTAGATCGGACCTCGTGCGTTCAAAATCACCGACACGGCCATGAATCAAACTTCCATCAAAGAAACACAAGTCAGTTGAGTTAAAAAAACTACGCAATTCACTCAGGAAATCGACTTCTGTCCGACTTTAAATGTGACAGTGCAGTTGTAGCACTGGCTTGGAAAAAGTGATGTCAGTCTATCATGCCTGTTTTGGCCGAAAAAACTGGTTCAAGAAATTCTGCCGATCGAGTAGCATTTCGGCGTTGGCTCTTTCGTTGCCGAACGACATGATGGACAACAACAGGGTTGATATGATGGACTGATATGAATGGTGGTTTATCAGTTGGCATTTGCTTCAGCTTGCTCTTCTGGTAGTAGATGACTGATGTAGTGGCTAAAGGTAAGCTCTCTCAATTCACATTCGTCGCCCTCTTCGTAGTCATCGAGCTACCTTTCCCTAATAATAATAATGATGATGATAATAATAATAATAATAATAATAATAATAATAATAATAATAATAATAATAATAATAATAATAATAATAATAATAATAATAATAATAATAATAATAATAATAATAATGATAATAATAATAATAATGATAATAATAATAATAATAATAATAATAATAATAATGATATATAAATAATAATGATAAGAAGAAGAAGAAGAAGAACTGTGATATATGTATTAATAATAATAATAATAACAATAATAATAATAATAATAACAATAATAATAATAATAATAATAATAACAATAATAATAATAATAATAATAATAACAATAATAATGATAATAATAATAATAATAATAATAATAATAATGATAATAATAATAATGATAATAATAATAATAATAATAATAATAATAATAATAATAATGATAATAATAATAATGATAATAATAATAATAATAATAATAATAATGATAATAATAATGAAATTCAAGAAAGGCTGATACTACGTAGAAATATGAGCCAAAGTTCTATTCTTGCAAGTGTTGAACTTTTTTCACGGCTTCCCGGCTGCAATTTCCAACTTACAGCGAGTCATGTTTTAGAGTGCAGACACTAACTCCGTGCATCATAAATAGAATATTCTAATAACTAGTCATTTGTTTAGCCATTATCATCTTTATTTTCAACTTATTTGTCGCGTTTTGACTGAATGTTCAGTACCACCTCAATTGTTAAAGAATGGAGTTTTAACGAAAAATTACTGAGTTTCTTTATGAAGTTGATTATTGGACATTTTTTTCAATTGAATGGCAAGATGGATGAGCTAAACTTCGCTGAACATGCAGTTCATTTTGATAGTATATTTTCTGTCGATTTCACGGTACCTAAAGTTTGCACAAATTCAATCATGGTTCATTGACGTCCTTTCAAACATGTTTGCTTTCTTCAGCTGATGTTAGAACTCAATCATGGTTCACTAAGTTGATGAAATTTCTAACATATTTGCTTTCTTCAGCTGGTCTTAGAACTACACTACTATTGATAAATAAGGCATCATTATTTCCAGTTTCAAATTGACAAAAATTAGTCGTAAACAAGTACGTGTAGCTTGTCTAAATAGCTACGAGCGCAAGAGCGTGACGTAGTCGTCAAATACAAAGTTTCTTGTCAAACCGGTTTTCAAACTAGTTATGTATAAATACTGGCAAGCCATTGTAGTGTAACGCGCGCTTGTAAGATGATATGCAAAAAAGGGAGTTAAATTTTATTTCACTAAAAGTGGTCATATAATAAAACTCTTATAAACCGAGCTTGGTCGGACTGTATGAGAGAATCTTGACTTTGGTCAGGTACAGACCTCGGAGATAGAGATTACTGCTTTTGGATGACTTTTGGGAACATAGCATCTGTTGAAGAGCCAAACACCATTGTTTTGAGCTTTTGATGAAAGCAAAGCGGCAAAGCCTCGTGCTCTTCCTCCTGAATCACTCAAGGCAGATCTTCAAATCATTTGGTAGTTTTGTTAACGTTCAAAATCCAGCTTTTCCTTACAGTCAAACCAGGTCAAGCGTACCCTTCTATAGAGTCCATTATTGACTTGATTATTACAAAAATGTAAGCATTATTCTTTTGAACATTCGATTCCGTTTGCCAATATGTAGACCGATATTCAAAGCATTATTCGACTAATAATACGAGGTGACACCATCAAATCACGAGAGATTGTATTTTTCGAACATCCACGATGAAACGACTGAATGATCTCTTCACAAAATGACATACGGAGGGGTTTCCCGGGCTCATAAACACGCCTTGTCGATTTCTGGCCACCATATTGAATGAGTAACAAACAGTCTTATGGGGTTCCTGTGGATATTTTCTAAATAAGGAATATCCTTTGTTTGTACGTTTATCCAATCAGTAGTCGAGTAATGATATGAATACCGGTCTGCGTATTATCAAACGGAATCGAATGTTCAAACGAGTAATGCTTTCATTTTTACAATAATCAAGTCAATAATGGACTCGAGGGGTGCGCTTTACCCGGTTTGGCTGTAATTCATGAAATTATGACAGGAGCCGATAGTCTTCATAATATATTCAGTATTTGACTGATCAAACTGAAATACTTCTTTCAAAACCTTGCAAGTAGCATTCAATTGCTTTACTTGTCAAATTTCGACCAATCAAAATTGTTAGATATTGTTTACATATTTTATCAACCAATGAAAAAGCGAGAAAATACAATCAAGCTACAAAACAAAATCAAAAATTTACTCACAGTTAATTTTCAAGTTGTTCTTTTTTGGGGGATATCTGTCACTTGTGTCGTATACAGTCCTTCTCAGTCCTTTCATTCTGAACAACTACGTGAACTGATTGTATTCCTACACTTGGGCATTGGCTGAGTTTTCTCGGTGAACCGAGCAGTGAATCATGTTTTTCTATTTTATTTTCAGAAGCAAAACGTGGTGGCGGCGATGTTCTCGTTCCCGTTCACTGCCTCGAGCTGCACAAAGCTGGTTACTGCAAATACGATCTGATCAGAAACAAGTTTTGCCAGAAATCATGCTGTAAGTAGACTTGTGCCCCATTTATCACTAAACTTGCTTTGCAGTGATTTCATTAAATAGGATATGTGATCTTAATTAGCATACAATTTGTTGAACTTTAACTTTGAGTTTCTCCAATAATTATAAATAGTTTTGAGAAGCTACATGATTTGTTCCTCGTTTTTTTTATTTATTATTATTATTATTTTATTTATTTTTAACCCACTTCTCTCTGATATATCGGGTGAAACGCTCTCTCGTGTTTGATCTATTACTTCAAAAACGTTGCATATAATAACCCCGGGGGGGGGGGGGGGACTCTCCATAACAGTAGACGGGGGTGATCGTCCTATCCCTTAGGGTATAAAATTCTACCATCTGCTATCCCTTAGGGGTGTTCAAAGAGTCTGCTATCCCTTAGGGGGTCTCACGCTAATGGTGGCCCGGAACTTATATTACAGCAAACCACACAGTCAACTGAAACTGATCGCTTAATACTTCCGGCTTTATTGTCGGTAACAAATACTATCACAAGTATAAATGTCAAATTAGACAAAGGGTCCATCAACCAATGAAAACGGGCATTGTTCTTAGTGATGCTGAACAGGAAATCTTGACTGTTTATGTGAGTAAACCGCAGCATCTAAGCATCTGATCGTGCGCGAATCCCAATTATTGTGAGTTTCCTCTTCAACGCTTGGACCTTGCTCTTGGTCGCTTTTATCAATACTTCGACTGGAACGTTGATCCCACCACCTACACGCCAACGCCCGCTCTGGTCGTTGAATGGTTCACCCGTGACTGTGTTGCAAAGTGATTAAAAGTCTAAGGTAAGTAATATTAAATCAACATGCAAATAACCATAGAATCAGTCAGTACTGAAACCTACCACTCCAAGCCATCTCTTAAGCGCCATAGTGGGGTAACAAGGCCTTTTTCGAGGTGCCCTAGCTGTCCGCGACCATTTGTTACTTTGAACGCTCTACCTCGAGACCCAATCTTTTTGTGAGCATAAAAAACTTCTCCAATATCCACTTCAAACGGGCACTCCTTTGGTAGCCTTTGACGACACAGCTTATTCTTAAGCCCATGCTCTCGCTATTTTTGTCATCTTGCTCAAATACTTGAGATTTCTGCTCTGCCCCTGCCATTTTGCAAATCCTCTTGATGCGTGTAATCTAAAAGCTGTTTTAATTATGCATGAGTGGAGTGTTGAGATAGGCCACACGTGGTATTGCCATGCGACACCATTACGCGCGACACAAAAGGCATGTAGGCACCCAGGTGGGAAGGGGGGGGGGGGGGGGGGGGGGGGGGTTGGGGTAGGCTCTCCCTTTCATTATCAAATTGACTCGTTTGCCTAAAAAAGTGTTTAAAAATGTTCCTTTTCAACATAATTGTAATGGGGGTCGATAAAAGAGGCGTATCGCGAGGAAAGTGTAATGCATGCAAGTCACCAGAGATATGTGATGAATTCGTAATCGGGAGTACTATGGTATGTGAGTACTGCTTGCACTCGCCAGTTCAGCATGATCTGCTTGAACCATCACCGAAACGTAGAAAAACGTCGGAAGAAGAGAAAAAAGATAATTGTGTTATTGCCGAAGACAACCAAGACAACACTCAGGGGCCCGCTCAGGAACCCGCCCAGGAACCCGCTCAGGATCCAGCTCAGGAACCGGACATCATTTTCTTGAATGTGGTGACAAACGAGTCTGAGGAAACGGCTTCAGCAACAGCAGCGGATGAAATTGCAGAAGAAACAAGTTATTCGGTAAGTAGAACAAAATGATCTGGCACATATTTTAAAATGCATTGGCGATACTCACGCACTTTATTCAGGTTATTAGCAAGATTGAAATCATTGTCAACGGGGTACTGAAAAATTCGACAATAACGCCAGGGAGGGCTTTTAAATGGTTGCTATGAATGGGGGGATTACGGAATTGCATTGTATTTCCTTTTTTTTCTTTAGCGCTTAGTACAATAGCAATGATATGGATATTTCTTATCAAGATTTTGTTTCGGGCTAAATGTATAATTTATAATGAGAAGAGGTGAGCGCGCGGTCAAAAATTTTGGGATTTGCGCATCACGTTTGTGAGTTATGAGGGTTTTAAAATCACGATATGCTAATAAGATGACGTCAAAGTAGGCATCATTTATTATACAAAAACGGCCCTTGTACAAATTATGAATAATTTTAACTTGAAAAACTATTTAACTGTCTATAGAAATGATTTTGTATACGTATTTTCCTTATTTCGGATAAGTGTACTACTCTGAAACAATCAAAGAAGTTGTAGCGAAGCCTACTTTGACGTCATCTTATTAGCATATCGTGAATTAAAAAACTCCATAACTCACAAACGTGATGCTCAAATCCCAAGATATTGAAACCTGTTGATAATCAATTTATATATAATCGATTTTCGTAATAAACTCACAGGGGGGATATGCACTTTAAGCAATACAATAAAAGAGTTCTAATATGACTATTTCTTTTATCCCGTTAGGCTGAATTTGAATGGCTCTTCGAGTCGTGTCAAGAGCTGTCAGTAGCTAGAGCACGAAAGGCTGTATTCTGTACCTTGTGCATTCGAAATGCAAACAGATACAGACAACCCAATTATGATCCACTGCCCAATCTGCGATGTTATGATAGCCGCTGGCCCCAAGAAACAGCGGTTAAGTAATATACGTCGGCATTTAACGAATTCATCATCCCACCAGTCTAAAGTAATATCTTCAAAAGGTAGGGATAATATATCATCCGAAAGTGTCGCCAACCTGGAGATAGAGGAGGCTTGTAAACTGAAGTTTATCGCAGAAGCTGCACCTGGCGTATTTAAGCGGAGGGGGGACGTTTTTATTTGCAACTATTGCATCGGTCCGAACAAAACCCTCTTCGTGCAACCAGAACACGGTTCCATGGAGAACAATGTAAAGTCCCATCTTAACTCAAAGCAGCATATTGCAGCAGTGAAAGGGGGCAAAAAACAAGGCACTCTTGATGCAATGTTTGGCGCCACCCCACGGCAATCGTCGGCAACCGCTACCGACAGTAAATGACCGGTGCAAATACCGTGCTTAGGATTCTACCTTGACAACATCAAGTATGGCAACAAACAAATTAACCCCAAACTTTTACTTGCCGATAGTCATGTGTCGTTGGAGGATGGGAAACTACTGTGGTATGCAGAACCAAACTTCCAGCGGGAAAGTTTAAAAGGAACTTTTCGCCATGTAAATTGCAAGAGGATTATAAATAAGGATTCAACTAGTGATGGAATTTGCGTGGCATGCAAAACTATCCCCAAAATTGATTCATTTAGGTTAAAGTTGCAAAGACGAAATAAACAGGGTGAATCTACTTCGGAAACGACAAAATATGCCTATCTCTCGAGAGATGAGGTCTTGAATAAACTAAAGGAAGCAAAGGAACAAATTTCATGCTTTAGATCTAAAGTGTTTTTACTTGGCAGCAATTTAGCGCGCCTGAGACAGAAAGCTTCTTCTCTGCGAGACACAGTCAAGGAATTTAGTAGAAGGGGGGACATCAAGGCTATAAGCTATAATATAGCCAAGGCCTTCGATGAGGGGAAGTTAAAGGAAAAACAAGGACTTGTCGACATTCTTAGCACAATTTCACGAAACCTTAGGAAGAAGAAAGAGGGAAAGCGATACAGCAGCTCAACGAAAGACTTCTATGAGGTCTTGCTGACGATGGGGGGCCCCGTTTGTGCGACTTTGTGGCGCAAAATCTGGACGGCCCGCATATACACTCGACAATGGTGTGGCGGAAAGAAGAAACAATCGTGTATGTCTTGGGAGGACACATGGAAAACATCAAGGCTATCGCAGACCTTTACAAGAAAGCAAAGGAGAATATGGACATTAAAACAGATGTTCCCTATATCAAAGCCGAGGATGAGACCGCTATTATCCCACGACCTGAGTATCGTGCAGAGAGTGATGAGGTGTGGGGATTTTGTGGAAAAAAGGGGACGGCCACATCTGCGAGGAGAATTTTGTTGTTAGCGTTGGTGATGATGACCATGCGTATGAACGTCTGGTCGAAGCTTTTGCGACTTGCCAAGTCGCAACTCATTCAAGGGTCATCATGATAAACCCCCTACACAGATGCCTCCCTAGAGTCGTTCTCCTACTCCAGGCAAATTGCAACCGCTTCACCCACAACGAAGTATTGCATGAATGGCTCACCCTCGACACTCTCTGTGAGAGCATCCTCGATCCTGTTCTCGGGCCTGGGATTGGTCACGCGTCTGATGGCGATACTCGGCGGCGAAAGCTCATGCTAAATCAGGCAATGTCCGGAAACCAACACCGCTACCGCCCAGTATCTGTCGAGCTCGGATTTATAATGTCAGCTAGGATAGAACTGTCTCCAGCGGGAAAAAGAATCGTCAAAGATCTATACGACCAGGACAGTATCCATAACGATAAGAAAATCATCAACCCCCTGGATCACCCCACTCGAGTACTGAGGCTTGGTCGCTACTCCGCCCACATGAACCATCTGCGTCTTGTGATGACAACCTTCCCCCCCTCCATTCATGGGTTGCGCGCAGATGATGTGTCACGCAAAGACCGCCAGAAATGGGAAGTCGTTCAGCGACTGAAGTTTTTGTCAGTACAAAAGTGTCTACTTGACATCGTTGACGGGAACAATGATGCTACCAAGCACATTTCAGTTTATGGTACATGGGCCTTCTTGTACGTCGCCTGGCACTATACTGAACTATTCTTTAGCCTTCATGCCTCCCTTCGAGAACGCGTAAAGTATGCTGCCTTTGTTGTTATCTTCTTCAGTTTATGGCGCAACTGGGTCATTCTCACTGATGGCTTGACCCTTAAGGAAAATTTCCTTACAAGGGAATGCTTTCAAGATGTCCTTCTTTCATGTCACTTCGCCGTTATCCTGATATCGTATTTCCGTGACGAGTACCCAGACCTCGAATGCCCCTTAGATCTGACGGGAACGGATTGTTGTGAGCGGTATTTTTCCGAAAATGGAAGTTTTGTGAAGAACCGCCATAACTACACGTTTCTGGATATGCATACCAGCCTTGGTTATATGAACAGGCTGCAAGTAATTAAGGCTACGAACCCCGATATCAAGTTCCCAAATCGCAAACACAACAATGACTTTATCTGGGATAAGCAGTTCCAACAAGATCAAAGGAAACGTGTTTGTGATTTGAGGGACTACCCTTCTGCTGGGCAGGTGATATGTGCATGGGAGGAAGGCGTTGTTATGGCAAAGGATCTTGCCAGGCAACTAGGCATGCATCCTGATGACGAGAGAGAAGAGGGCGATGACGACGACGATGACGATGACAACAAGTGGTTCCATAAACCAATGGGACACGTAGATTTCAAAAAGTCGTTACAGGGGATGCTAACAGAAGATCAACAGGAAGTGCTCAGAAGAAATGCGTTGGGTGTTGATAGTGAAGAAAATGGGAGCTGCGACGATGAGGAGCCTCCCTCTTGTAGCTCAGAGGCGCATGTCGACGAAGGTAACTCGCACGATATTGGGGTTGAGGACATTAGGCACATTGTGAATCCCCTATTAGATAACATCAACCATCCAAGTTCGAAAAGTAGTCCAACTATGCTTGTTCCTGGTGTTGGAAGCCGATACAAGAGCACCGTGATTGCAGAGCTCAGGAGCAATCCTGACCTATCTACGGACCGTCTTAAACGGATAAGAACTGCAGCTGCTTTATCGAACGCGCAAACAGATGCTTCCCCTGCTGAAGATTCATTTGGTCTTTTTGATGATTGTGCTTTATACGATTCTGAGTGCGCATCCGGGTTTTTACTAGGAAAGGTACAAAGAATTCGTAAACAAGGCAGCAGAGGTCTCGTAGAGTATGTTCGCCCCGTAAGTCTAAATGACAGGCCAAAAGGGATTGAAGTACTGGTCACCAAGTATCTGGTTACAGAAACTGATGTCTACTCTCACACAGAAACATTTGTTTCAGTGCCCCTTGAGTCCCTTATTTGCAAGGTCAATTTGCTAGTTACGAACGATGGAAACACCTTCCAAGTGAGTCCGAGGGACGTCCTAATAGTACAGGGTTTTTTAAAATCAATAGAAGTACGTCCGAGGTCGTCCGCCCAGCCATCTGCAGGTACATCAGTATCACGATGCCAGAATAGAGAGGGCATGGAAGATGAAGGAAGGCGAGTAGACACTGTAACAACCTCGAGTGGACGCCGGAGTCGTCGTGTCAGCTATCTATTCTAGATAGATTCGATTGCAACAGTTTCCGTGATGTTACAACACACGCTAAAGTTGGAGCATTATAATTGGGTTACGAGTGTCTGAGATAATTGCATAATTGTTTTGTGCTTAAAATAGAACTGATTACATTTACATTTCCACACACAATCGAATAGCCAATCTCATACAATGGCGTTTTACGTATTTTTGACTCCATAAATTTAAAACATCTCAGTCAAACAAAAGCAAAAGTGAGCCAGGCCAGGCAATTGCTTGGATCATTTACTACTATCCTTTTTAAACCCATGGGCTTGCACTATATAAGAGGTCACGTGACCCCATTCACCTAAATCAAGCAGCAATGTCAAAATGAACTACATAAATGAAAAGAGCAACTCGAAATTAGTAAAAGGGCGGACTTTCATCTCATAATGTCTGACACAGGAGAAATGACGTTAAAACAAAATCGAACGTTTTCTAAGATTTTTGACACTGATTTTAAAAGGGGGTCGAGTCACGTGACCTCTTAGTCCAAGTTCCATATTGGAAGGATTTATTGGAATTTTACGGTATCTGAAAGGTAGTTGTTTGTTGTAATTGTGAATATAGAACTATATATTTTATCATGTAACTCAGATTACTTGTGTGATCAGTAAAACAAATCAAGGAACTGTTTTCAAATATTTAAGGTCTCTTTTCATCTTTCAATGTCTTCATCAACAGTGAAACCGCCATCTTTAGAAACAGTGAAACCGCCACCTCCATCAGTCAACAGTGAAACCGCCACCTCCATCAACAGTGAAACCATCAGTACCCCAAGGTAAGAAAACAAACAATAAATTCTAACATTTCACGTTCGTTTTGGAATTCCAAGTTTGATTATTGGTTGGGCTCCACAAAGTGCAAAGTAAATATTTACTGTGGCTTTTCAATATATTTTGTCAGAATGTCAAAAATACACCGTCTTGAAAGATGCAGACCGTGCAATGGAATATGGCATGGAAGTTCGCTTGTGTGATCATGACAGGAGTGGGTTCCGTTATAAGAAGTGGTACCGCTTCACGGGCGCTGCAGGATCAGCTATGTCAACCAAGTGTGTTCCAGGGAGACACTGTGGATCTCATGCACCTGGATGGCTGAGTGGATCTCATCCTACCCAAGCCGAAGGGATGGTGACTCGTAAAGTGTGCTTTACATGGGGCAACAACTGCTGTCGTTGGAATAACAGCATTCGTGTCCGAAACTGTGGAGAATTTTATGTGTACGAACTGGGCAAGACGCCACTGTGTAATCTTCGTTACTGTGGAAACGGTGGATCAGGTATTTTCAGCACCAATTACATAAAATTGTCGAATTGGTACTTATGCAGCAATAGTCATCTCCAAACAATAACGTAAAACTCTGATTATGAGCCCTGGGCGTATTTTCCTTCAAAGGACCTTTTTGTGGACTTATTTGGTAGGAGGATTTATATTTTGGAGGAGTTTATTATTGGAAAGAATTTTGCGTCTGCAATTCAAAGGCCTTTGCAAATTAGCAAAATAGCAGCATCAAATTAAACCAATAGGTATATCACACCCGTTTGTAAAAACGTCATAAACCCAAAACAGATGGAAAAGAAAGAAAAAAAAAGAAAATGATAATTAACCATAACTTGCGCCCTCTGTTCTCACTCTTAGGGTGCGTTCGATTGACTCTAATCCAAAATAGGAATACACAGAATAAACACTTGGATGCTTTTATTTCAGCACATTTAAAATTCCAAACTGTTCCTTGTAACTTTATTACAATACAACAAGGAATTGTTTTATTTTACAGTGGACAGTAGCTGCGTGACAGCGATTTAGGGATGTTCTTTTGTGTATTCCTATTCTGGAATAAGGTCAATCGAACGCACCCTTAGGGTGCGTTCGATTGACCTTATTCCGGAACAGGAATAATTCCAGATTCTGGGGAAGACGGATGACGTCATTATTCTAAGTATTCCTATTCCTGAATAAGGTCAATCGAACGCATCCTTAATTGATTCTAGACAGAGAATGACCGTCTTATTAACTAACCATTCTTTCTACTGATTTATTATTCCTCAGGTCGCTAACGGACAAGACAGTGCGTAGATCCAAGTGACGTAGCTGGTTAAGACAAGACATTTCAATACGACTTCTAAAACTCGTTAATAATTCATGAGCAATTGGTCCAATCAGGGTTGTCCAATCGATCACATGCATGGATCTTTATAGCCCGATAAAACACTGATAAATTAAACATCAGTGTCTTCATAGCCCGATAAAACACTGTTGAATAAAACATCAGTGTCTTTATAGCCCGATAAAACACTGATGAATAAAACATCAGTGTCTTTATAGCCCGATAAAACACTGATGAATAAAACATCAGTGTCCTTATAGCCCGATAAAACACTGATGAATAAAACATCAGTGTCTTTATAGCCCGATAAAACACTGATGAATAAAACATCAGTGTCTTTATAGCCCGATAAAATACTGATGAATAAAACATCAGTGTCTTTATAGCCCGATAAAACACTAATAAATAAAACATCAGTGTCTTTATAGCCCGACAAAACATTGATGAATAAAACATCATTGTTTTATTCATCAGTTCTTTATCAGTTTCCTACTTTCGAATACAAAACCTCTCTCCAATGTGGGATGAATAGAGGTGTATCCTGCGCACAAGAAATTTTTGTATTCTTTTTGTATTATTTGCTTAGAATTCGTGTAATATTGTTTTAGATAAAGGTAAATTGGGATGGAGTTTTAGAAGTCGTTTATAAAACTCGACCCTGTTTTTTATGTGCCGATAAAACACGGTCTCTCGTTTTATAAACTTCACTTAATGATTGTATTAAACTCTTGCTTCTAGAACTACAAAAGCAAATACAGTGGAACCCCGCCTAATGGACACCCCGGTAAAACGGACAATTTTATAGGTTCCGGCGGAAAGGTGATACATTTTCTGTTAAAAAGACCCCGTTATAACGGACATCGGACACATTTTTACAGCCCGAACAGCAAAATTTAATACAAAATCAACACCGTTTTAACGGACAGTCTGAGGTCTGTACAATCTTTCGTCACACCATTGCGCTAATGGCTCCAAAACGCAAACGCAAAAGCCAAAACACAAACACAAAAGCCAAAACACAAACGCAAAAGCCAAAACACAACCGCAAAAGCCAAAACACAAACGCAAAAGCCAAAACACAAACGCAAAAGCCAAAACACAAACGCAAAAGCCAAAACACAAACGCAAAAGCCAAAACACAAACGCAAAAGCCAAAACACAAACGCAAAAGCCAAAACACAAACGCAAAAGCCAAAACACAAACGCAAAAGCTAAAACACAAACGCAAAAGCGAAAACACAAACACAAAAGCCAAAACACAAACGCAAACGCAAAACACAAACACAAAAGCCAAAACACGAACGCAAAAGCCAAAACACAAACGCAAAAGCCAAAACACAAACACAAAAGCCAAAACACGAACGCAAAAGCCAAAACACAAACACAAAAGCCAAAACACGAAAATAGAAATCAAAACACAAAGTCCACAAACAAATGTCAAAACACAAACACAAAAGCCAGCTGGGCTTCCTGTGTTAAAAAAGCCTGGGGCAGACAGGATACTTTAGCCGTGTGGATTTAAAACAGATCTACAGATCTGCTTTTACGAGACTCCTGAATCTGGAAATTCCAATATTTGCAGACTTCCATATGCATCAACTTGTGCAATGACCCTCTACTTACCCTTAGGGTTGGAGAGCTATGATGAATTAATTCACAACACTAATTGAGAAGTCTCCGGTATATGGGTAATTTGGGAGTGTTTGAAATGAGTTTGTAAAATATTTTTCTATGTTCTTTGCATTCTGAGAAACACTTGGTGAGAGTACACTTTAAAAAAAGGCTTTCATGACTTTCTTTATGGTTTGTTATTCTGTGAGCACAAATATTATTTGGTTTCATTTGGCCATCAAAGTTTTATAAAAGCCAAATCATTAGTTATTTTATCAAAAGTTAACATTAAAACAAATGTACTGTATTCTTGTTCACATTGCAAAAGTTGAACGTTACATTGGCACACTGAGCAAGATCAGGGCTCGTTATTCAAGTAATCTTTGTTGACAAATACAAATAAAAACAACAATAAAAACCTAAACATTGATTTGCATAAATGGTCCAAGAGGTGAATCACCACACAGTACGTTAGACAAAACTCAGATTTCAAACTTTACAGATGTGCTTCATTTAATTCATTAGATCAAATAAGATCACCTAATATTATTCACTGTCTCTCGTGCACTGACATGTACCGTGGCTAGTACATGTAAAGTTTGATGTATGAATTTGGGCATAAATTATTTTGGCATTTGCGTTTGTGTTTTGGCTTTTGCGTTTGCGTTTTGGCTTTTGCGTTTGTGTTTTGGCGTTTACGTTTAAAACTTTGAAATAGAAATTTATGCCGTAAGTCACACTTAGGTTCCTTAATATTTTAAGCGGGACAATGTTGACTTCCGGTGATCACGTGACATTAAGGCGAGAAAAACAGAAATTTGCAAATGGGCTGATGATGGGTGTCTTTTGTTTCAAAGTTCTTTTGATGTGAAATTGTTAAGTTCGATGAGCTTAATAACAATCTGTCCGGTATGGTTGACTTTAGCGTGTTATTTCTTAAGAGGATATTTTTTACGAACGCGCGTATTGAGCGCCAAACCCCAATAGCATGGAGAATACGTTTTGTACAAGGCTAAAACTGCTTTATCAAAGAGTTCAAGGTATTTGTGATGGTTTTTGGCCGGTAAAAGTGAAATTAGAGTGTTAATCCAAAGTGAAAATTTGATTTGAAAACTGTCCACATGGGCTAGATCAGTATATTTGCTAGTATTGCTGATGTTTCCCCCTGAATTACCTCAAATTTGAAACAAAAAGCAGGAAAATGGCTTTGTACAACGCTAAAACAGCTTTAGGCAGACAATTTACTTTGTTTTTAATAGTTTGTGCTTGGTTAAAATAAAATTAGAGTGTTAATCCAAAGCGAAAATCGAAATTCAAACTGTCCAAAAGGGCTGGTTTTTGGCGCTTTTGGCGGATATTACGCGATGTTGAAATAAATATCCTCTTAAATTTAACAGCTGTACCATCAATGTTTCCTTTAAATAAGAAAGGATTACAGAACGAAATAGGTGATAAAGGTGTTGGTTCTATGGGTTATTTGTGCTGTAATTTTATTTATTTCCCTCTTTATCTGCAGTTAACGTTACTAACAATTATTGTATTTGTATTATTTGTTTCTCACATAGGCCACAGGACGTTCTCGTTTGTCACCGACGTTGGGAAAATTTTGAAGGTTAGAGTAACAAACATGTGATAATGCAAGTGTTGATATTTTTTTTTTGGAATTTACGGGGTAAAACGTTCTTGCTCTTTGGCTAAATTTTTCGTACCTGGAAATCGCTTCCAGAAACGATATTTATGCAAAGGAGTAGTAACTGTATCTGGAAAAAATTCCCCGCAAATTCCCTTTACCCCGCAAATTCCCACGGCTTCAAAGCCCTGCCCACTTGCATAATTAAATTTGTTGTTCTATCCTGGGTTTCAATAAACCAACATGTGACCTAAAACGAAAACGCTCATTGGCCGATGCGATATGAATGGCTAATGCTGTATGAGAATTAGTCTTAAAAGTCTTTAGATTACGATTAGCGCCATTTAGATACTCAAAGTACTAGTAACATAGGTATTTCTGCATTATATCCTAGTTTTACGGTCTTTATGTTCATAGAATCAAGCTAGTGAACAACATAAGACTTAGTAAAGTGGTTCGTAAGTTTTCATCAAGCGTAAAAAGACTCAGAAAATACTGAGCCCAGACGGGAATTGAACCCGTGACCTCCTGGATACTAGTCTTTTTACGCTTGATGAAACCTTACGAACTACATTACTAACTATTAGAGTTGTTTTCATTAACCCGTGAAACAAAGTGTACTAATTAGCTAGAGGTGTAATAGTCAGATAAACACAATAGAAAACAAAAGAATTAGAGTGACACACAAGTACCTCGGCGAGTCCACCATATGCTTACGTTAAAAAAGACAGACACACAAGTACCTCGGCTAGTCCACCATATGCTTACGCTTAAAAAAGACAGACACACAAGTACCTCGGCGAGTCCACCATATGCTTACGTTAAAAAAGACAGACACACAAGTACCTCGGCTAGTCCACCATATGCTTACGCTTAAAAAAGACAGACACACACACTGTTATTTTCAAGGAGTTGTAACTACTCGCCTATAAGGGTTATAATGACTCCACCATGTGGAGTTACTAGTGTGGAGTTAAAGTAACCCCTATATGGGAGTTATTTTAACTATATGGGTAGAGTAAATATGACCCGTGTGGGAGTTATTTTAACTCCCAATAGAATATGAGCTAATATCTTGATATTTTACTCCCCTTTAAGAGTTAAATTTACTCCTGTGATACCACACACAGAGTTAGATTAACTCTTTGTTTGGAGTATATTTTGATGGAGTCGAATCAACACCTTCAATTGGAGTAAAATCTACCGTCAGGGGAGTAATATTCGGGAAGGAGTTGTTTTAACTCTCCATTAAATTTACTCCTGTCAGAGTTAGTTTAACTCGACATTGTTTGGAGTATATTTTGATGGAGTCGAATCAACACCTTCAATACCCATTCTTATTGGTTTATACTATTCATGACCAATAGTGAAGTGGTTATATTTCAATCAAGAATCAATGTGTTACATTTAAAAGTACCAATACAATATGAATGGTGCATACACTAATATAATTTATTTGGAGTCCTTTATTTGGAATTTCCGTGAGATTATCAACCCTGAATATATATTTTCGATGAAAACCACGACAAACATGCAACATATGCATTTTAACATGCTCCCTTGCATGAGCTTCACATTTATATTTAGATTGAGAAATACCTTTGTATAATATACATGTATTAAAATAACAAACATTCTATAAGTGTCCAGTTGAATCAGTTAGAGTTTACGATCCTATTGAACTTGCGAACAATAATATTATCATATTAAAACTCGTGTTACTCGGCCAAATGAATCGTATTGATTTTAAAAGGATCAAAGGATTAAAGGATTAACCTTATTTGGAAAGCTGTCGGTAGAGCTTCACTGTGATTGGCTAGCAATGTCTAATTTGAATTTTAGGCGGGCAAAGATTCATACCGCCATTCTGTTTCACGTTGAACGTTGCAAGACAGAATAAGTGACTTTATTTAGTGAAATAATCGACCATTTCTACTATGAAATGTTCTGGAATTGTCGTGGAACAGTTCATGTATGTGTTAGGATCATTACGGCCAAAACCTGAAGCGAGGAACAAGGAATTACACATCGTTTGCGAGGTAAGATCAGTTGACTACTCGTACGCGCGTGTAGACCTTCGAGAAGAGTTGAAGTTTGATCGAGTCGTTGGGGCCGCGAGAAAACGAATCATATGCATTCTCTTGTGGCCCCAACGACTCGAACGAACTTCGACTGTTGTCCACGGAGTTTCGCGAAGAATTAGGAGCTATTTTGCAGTCTCACTATTCCTCGTGAGATCTGATATATAAACGAAACCATATATTAAGTTAAAACGATTGATTCATTCTTTACCTCATACATGCATTTATCAACCTCTCTGTAACAAAACATGATGGATGCTAATACATGTACATTATATACTATATTCCTGCGAAGCCAGTGTAAAAACATGGAAGTTATTCTTACAATCTGAATCTGATCAGTGATTTGGCCATGAATTTTTTTCACTCGCAATATGACATTCTTGTAGATCAGGTGGATAGCCGTCGTTATATCAATAGGCAGCAGTCATACTTGGGTACTTGTATACCTGTATGATTGTTTATATTGTCTACTTGGATCACTGTCTGTGTTTTGTAATAGATCTGTAGGCAGCAGTCTTACTTGGGTACTCGTATACCTGTATGATTGTTTATAATGTCTACTTGGATCACTGTCTGTGTTTTGTAATAGATCTGTAGGCAGCAGTCATACTTGGGTACTTGTATACCTGTATGATTGTTTATAATGTCTACTTGGATCACTGTCTGTGTTTTGTAATAGATCTGTAGGCAGCAGTCTTACTTGGGTACTTGTATACCTGTATGATTGTTTATATTGTCTACTTGGATCACTGTCTGTGTTTTGTAATAGATCTGTAGGCAGCAGTCATACTTGGGTACTTGTATACCTGTATGATTGTTTATAATGTCTACTTGGATCACTGTCTGTGTTTTGTAATAGATCTGTAGGCAGCAGTCATACTTGGGTACTTGTATACCTGTATGATTGTTTATAAATGTCTACTTGGATCACTGTCTGTGTTTTGTAATAGATCTGTAGGCAGCAGTCTTACTTGGGTACTTGTATACCTGTATGATTGTTTATATTGTCTACTTGGATCACTGTCTGTGTTTTGTAATAGATCTGTAGGCAGCAGTCATACTTGGGTACTTGTATACCTGTATGATTGTTTATAATGTCTACTTGGATCACTGTCTGTGTTTTGTAATAGATCTGTAGGCAGCAGTCTTACTTGGGTACTTGTATACCTGTATGATTGTTTATAAATGTCTACTTGGATCACTGTCTGTGTTTTGTAATAGATCTGTAGGCAGCAGTCATACTTGGGTACTTGTATACCTGTATGATTGTTTATAAATGTCTACTTGGATCACTGTCTGTGTTTTGTAATAGATCTGTAGGCAGCAGTCTTACTTGGGTACTTGTATACCTGTATGATTGTTTATAAATGTCTACTTGGATCACTGTCTGTGTTTTGTAATAGATCTGTAGGCAGCAGTCTTACTTGGGTACTTGTATACCTGTATGATTGTTTATAAATGTCTACTTGGATCACTGTCTGTGTTTTGTAATATATAGATCTGTAGGCAGCAGTCTTACTTGGGTACTTGTATACCTGTATGATTGTTTATAAATGTCTACTTGGATCACTGTCTGTGTTTTGTAATAGATCTGTAGGCAGCAGTCATACTTGGGTACTTGTATACCTGTATGATTGTTTATAAATGTCTACTTGGATCACTGTCTGTGTTTTGTAATAGATCTGTAGGCAGCAGTCTTACTTGGGTACTTGTATACCTGTATGATTGTTTATAAATGTCTACTTGGATCACTGTCTGTGTTTTGTAATATATAGATCTGTAGGCAGCAGTCTTACTTGGGTACTTGTTATACCTGTATGATTGTTTATAAATGTCTACTTGGATCACTGTCTGTGTTTTGTAATAGATCTGTAGGCAGCAGTCATACTTGGGTACTTGTATACCTGTATGATTGTTTATAAATGTCTACTTGGATCACTGTCTGTGTTTTGTAATAGATCTGTAGGCACTTCTTGATTTTCCCTACAATATGGTTGCTATGAGACCCCTCTACCTGACATTTAACTAATGCTGAATACATATATATATATAAGGCAAGTGACCCTTGCCTTCTGCATGTATATGCCTGGCTGAGGTTGTCTTATGGACAGCCTTGCTTGGTGCTCACATCTGTTCTTTGAGATTGTTTTTGTGTGTGTGTGTCAATTGAAAATATACTGAGTGTTTATCTGCAAGTTGTATTAGCAACATGTAATTCCACTGGCTTAATAACAATTATTCATTCATTTTCAATTTGTATATTATCATTACCTAATTATAGTTTATATTAATATATACATTATATAGTGCAAACCATATGTCCATGAAACAGTACTAACTAATTAGTACTAAATAGCACTGATGAAACAATAGAAAACAATGGAGATAACACTATTTAGAACTATTTAGTAATAGTACTGTTTCACGGACATATGGTTTGCACTCTATTATGGGCCTAGATGCAAATTACTTTGTAATTCTCGTTATTACCCAATAAATTGTTATTTATTTATTTATTCAAATAATCAAGGTTATTCATATATTTATGTGAAGTCAGTGTAATAACATGGTGAACGCTATTCTTACAACAGTAAGTCTGTATAGTGTAATTCTGATTTGGCCATTTTCTTTTCACTCGCAAATATGACATTCTTGTAAATCAGGAGCCGTTGTTATATCAAGGCAAGTGATCCTAATTGCCTTCTGGTATATGCCTGGCTGAGGTTGTTCTTATGGACAGCCTTGCTTGGTGCTCACAGTCTGATTAATTGGAATTGTTTATATGTGGGTTGATTGCTTTGAACTAAAGTTGAATTTGGATTAGTAACATGTTATTCCACTGGCTCTGCAGAAAGCAATTTTTGTAATTCTTCATGCTGCTGTTATTACATTATTTCCAGTTGATGGCAGAGAGCAGTTATCCCAGTTCAAGTCACAGTGTACCAATCAATCAATGGTCTTTAGTGTAGCCGCCTATACATTCTGTACATGTACATGTAGTTTGTATCAGTAACTCATTTTCAAATGAATATTTCAGCAAAAAAAAATATTTTGTTTTGTGACTTTTACCTTTGTAATTTTGTTAAAATGACCATTTGGGAAAATGGTTATAAATTGTACCCATTTTCAAATAAATATTTCAGCAGCAAATCCATTTGAAAGTATGTCAATTTGTTTTGTTTTCAATTTAAAATATCAAATAGCCTATGTTTGGTTTGGGGTGTTAATTTGTGTTAAAATGACCACTTTGAGAAATGGTTGATTCTACCAATGTGTTTCAACCAATAAACATTGGTTGAAATAACACAGTTTAACCATTTTAAATCGATTACCTCAGATCCATCCAAGCTACAGTTCTAAATTGGTTGAAATAACATAAGAGAGTGTGGTTAAAACTACCATTTTTTGGTTGTTATAACCAAAAGGCAATGGTTCATTTTACCACCATATTGGTGGTCGAAATTACCAATTAATAAATTAATGGTTAAAAGTACCAATTCTAAAATAGTTACCTCAGATCCACTTATTAACCTTTTTTGGTAGATTTAACCAATCCATTTTTACAGTTTAACTCCTGAAAAGAGTAATTGTAACTCCAACACTAGAGTAAGTTTTACTCCTGAAAAGAGTAATTATAACTCCAACACTAGAGTAAGTTTGACTCCTGAAAAGAGTAATTGTAACTCCAACACTAGAGTAAGTTTTACTCCTGAAAAGAGTAATTGTAACTCCAACACTAGAGTAAGTTTGACTCCTGAAAAGAGTAATTGTAACTCCAACACTAGAGTAAGTTTGACTCCTGAAAAGAGTAATTGTAACTCCAACACTAGAGTAAGTTTTACTCCTGAAAAGAGTAATTGTAACTCCAACACTAGAGTAAGTTTGACTCCTGAAAAGAGTAATTGTAACTCCAACACTAGAGTAAGTTTAACTCCTACCAGGGTTGTTACGACTTCTTAAAAAGAGTAAATATAACTCTAACACTAGAGTAAATTTTACTCCTAGAAAGAGTAAAATATGACAGAGTTAAATCAACTCCAGAAAAGAGAGTCATTCTGTACCTTTTTTTTTAACTCCCTTTTTGGAGTTGAACTAACTCCTTGAAAATAACAGTGCAAGTACCTCGGCTAGTCCACCATATGCTTACGTTAAAAAAGACAGACACACAAGTACCTCGGCTAGTCCACCATATTACGTTAAAAAAGACAGACACACAAGTACCTCGGCGAGTCCACCATATGCTTACGTTAAAAAAGACAGACACACAAGTACCTCGGCTAGTCCACCATATGCTTACGCTTAAAAAAGACAGACACACAAGTACCTCGGCTAGTCCACCATATGCTTACGTTAAAAAAGACAGACACACAAGTACCTCGGCTAGTCCACCATATGCTTACGTTAAAAAAGACAGACACACAAGTACCTCGGCTAGTCCACCATATGCTTACGTTAAAAAAGACAGACACACAAGTACCTCGGCGAGTCCACCATATGCTTACGTTAAAAAAAGACACTGAGACACACACGTACCTCGGCGAGTCCGCCATATGCTTACGTTAAAAAAGATACTGAGACACACACGTACCTCGGCGAGTCCACCATATGCTTACGTTAAAAAAAGACACTGAGACACACACGTACCTCGGCTAGTCCACCATATGCTTACGTTAAAAATAGACACTGAGACACACACGTACCTCGCATTGCCAGAAATATGGGACAAGATGGCCGCCGCGCATGCGTTTTACGGCAGAAAAAATGCAAAATGGTTGCCGTTCTGTATAAGAAAATGTATGGGAAAAATTGACTTTTCAGAATTTGTAGCGTTCAGAGGTTTAACACACTCGGTGCACATCTAGAAATTATTAAGGTATCTATTAATCGTTGCACTCACCATATTACCGATCTACAACGAAGACCAGGTTTTCCGCCCGAGCAGTTTGTTTTCTTCACATTGAAGCTACCAGATTCCCCATACATTTCTTGTAAGATCGTCCAACCCTACGCAGTTATCGGTCAGTTTGAGGTAGTAGGCCTTGACACAGCAGAAGTGCACATCTCGATGCCAGTAAAACACTGTTTAGTGCGTTCAAATCGCCGATAAAATATGTTATATCGCAATTCCATCTTCCGCCCGAAAGCTCTGAACTTTAGGTACAAATAAATGGCAAAAACGCCATTTTGAAATCTAGTTTTGAGTCAAGATGGTAAGAAAACGAACCAAAAAACTCCGATATCTTCATCATCCACCATTTTTTTGTTTGCATGAGTTCTTAATGCATTGTGGGAATGCACACAGGTAGTCCGAGAGCTTGAATGTTATAAATTCGATGTTTTTTTCGTGTAGAGACTTTGGAAAGTTCGCGAGGTTGTGTGTGCAGTTGTTTGAGTTTCCACCCTTATTATTTTGCGTTTGTTGCGATATACCACAATGTTTAGTGTTTTAATAAAGAAAGCTTTAAGAACAAATCTCGAGATACCTGTGCCTTTGCCTTTCCCTTGGCCCTCTCTGCTCTCTGCTTTGAAATTCCCGCCAGAATTCAAACCTCTGTAAGTTTCGTGAATAAAACTAGTCGATCAAGACTCATTTATACCAAAATTCTTACACTATGTCTGACCTGCTTGAGGATTACAAAGCAAAGAAGATTGAATGGGAGCTAAAAATAGGCACAGAACTGCCCCTACATTATATAAAGCAGCAGTCTGCCTCACTGCATGAGTATTTATTTTGTTTGGATATTCCTTTTCCATTGTTTCACCTTTGGGGAAAGTTGTTAGAAGGTAAAGCCACACAGGTAAATGTATCCCACATCGATTTGATGAATGCAACAATTGTGGATGGTTGCTTTATGGTAAAAAGAGAGTGCTACCGCATAGAAGAGCTTCTGCGAAAAAAAGCTTCCCTGGTTAAAAATTCCTACAGAACATCAGGCGGGAGGAAACGGAAAGATTTGGATGACAAAGTCTATAAAGTCTGTATCAGAAGAGGAGAGGTAGAGTCGGTAAATGAACTGAAAGCTGAGGTTCAAGAATGCAACAACGAAATCGAAGAATGGAAGCAAAAGTATAGGAACTTGTCAGAGGAGAAAAATAAATTATATGATGACATGATAGAGGAGATTAATAACCTAGATAATGAAATAATCGATTTGGAAACTGCTAATAAGGAATTGTCTGAATATATAGCAAACCTCACAGAAAACAATATTTTAAGTCCCCAAGAAAAAAAGATACATGAAGTTAGCAAAAAACAGCAAGGGAGAAAACTGCGCAAGCTAAAAAACAAAGCACAATGTGCCCTGTGGTTTTGTGAAAGCTATGGCTTAGAACTTAAAGAAATTAAACTACAGTCAGTTGATGGATCTGTTCATGCCTTGGACTATGGTACCCCGTACACTGCAAGAGGCTATGTACATCTGAGCGACGATGAAAAAAGTAAAGTGGAACAAATTTTGTTTTTAATGGACAAATTTTGTGTTGGGGATGAAATATACCATGAGCTGTCAAAGATAACAAATGGACTACCCAGATCCTATCTCATTAAGCAAGCTAAAAGTGAGTTAAATAAAACCTATCATATTGAAAGAACTCCTGGCAGATATCATGGGGCAATGCTAAATTTCACCTCCACCCTTAGAAGACACATCAGGGAGCTTTTGAAAGAGCAACCACAACTACAAAATGAAACAATACAAGTTAAATTAAGTGGCGATGGGGCTAAAATGTCCCGCACCACTAATTTTATGATGTTTTCATTTACTCTACTTCAGTTGGGAGAGAGAGTCATGTCGTCAAAATACAACAGAACCATTGCAATAATAAATGGGCCTGAAAAATATCACACACTACAGGCATCATTCACTACACTGTTTAATGAAATCAATCAGCTGATTGAGAAAGGCACAATATCTGTTGATGAGCAAGAAATCAAGTTAGAAATGTTTCTTGGTGGTGATATGAAATTTCTTTTGATGATTATGGGTTTATCCAATGCCACAGCTAATTATGCCTGCCTCTGGTGTAAAATCCATAAGAATGAAAGATGGGACACAACCAAGACATTGGATTACTTCAATTGTGATCCAATCAGGAGAACCCTTGATGAAATAAATATTAATTATCAACTAAAAGAGAACTTTGGCTGCAAACATTTACCATTACTTAATATTGACTTGACTAAAGTAATCCCTGATGAGCTTCATCTGCTGTTAAGAATTACAGATAGGTTACTACAAAATATTATTGACGAAGTTGACCACAGGGATAAATATCAAGAATTACTTAATCCAAGGGGACCAAAGCAAGTTTTCCTCACAAAGCTTGTCAATAGTATTAATGACCTTGGTATTCCATATTCTCTATATGGAACAAACCTAATGCAGATGGATCACAGAGTAATATCAAAGAATTCACAAGTCTACTAGGCTCAGCAAAGAAAATTCTAATTAATGGCTTGCCTTCTAGACTCCATGAATTTCTATATCCAGATACATGTTCCATAGTGAAACAGATCTGGGTGGATTTTCATTCAATATACAATAACATTGCAAATTTTAATTTGGAAAATCAAGATGCCAATAACCTTTTCCTTGACGCCAAGGCATGGATTGATCTCTTTTGTTCTTTGAGAGGAAAAATACATGGATATGACAAAGCTAGGGTGACACCCTACATGCATGTAATGGCTTATCATATTCCATTTCTAGTAAGTAAGCATGGCTGCCTCAAGAAGTTCACTGGCCAAGGCGTGGAAAAAAACAACGATGATGCAAAGAGGGTGATGTTCAACAAGTCCAACAAATGGGACTCAGCGAGTGATATTCTTTTATCAGAATGCAGGCAATGGGAGTTGAAGGAACATGAGCGTAGTCATGCCCCATACACTAAACGGAAGCTGGAGTGGTGGGGGAGTGAGATTACCAAAGCAAGGAAGCAGATGAGAGCGAATTCTCTACATAGGGTAGAATGACGCGACATTTGTGCTGACTTAATTAGGACGAGGGCGCGAAATTCAAATTTGGCGCTTCAACGCACACACTGAAATACAAAGAAAACAAGCAAAAACAGCAAAGTGCCTGGAAAGAAACGGTAAAATGTGTGCTTCAGTTTGGTTCTGATAAAAAGCCTGACATAGAATCATATAAAAGAGATGTTGAGTAACTATTTGCCGTTTTAAAAACTCAAATCCGATAAGATTTTAGGGTAGCAAAAGTATTTTGAATCCAAGGTAATTTCGTCAAAAAATGTATGGGAAGTAGACCTCATTGATATTCACAATCCTTTTTCTCGTGAAATTAAAAGTTGTGGACTTTTCCTGACACGGGAAACATTTATTTGTTTATTCATCTAGCACTATGCCGAATTTTATCAAAATTGCTTAAATATTTAAGGTAGCAAATTGCGAAGAAAGATAGGTTGTTTTGCATCTTGTGAGTGCGGCAAATTTCAAAGTTCCCGCCAACTCGAGATCGAAGCTAAACTCCGCCCCCCGATAATTCCCTGAGGAATGATAATTTCACGACTGTAATCGGCCTATTGTGAAAGTTAATCAGAGCACGTTATCCAAGTTCATAGAGCGTTGAAAACTTTTGAGCGCGAACTTTGAAAAGTTCATAGAGCGTTAACAACTTTTGGGCGCGATCTAAAAGTTTGAATCAAAGATTACTGGAATCATTGTTTGTTGCTTTATTAGGAGTATGATCTAAAGTTTGAATCAAAGATTACTGGAATCATTGTTGTTTGAGTGTTTATCTCGACAACCGACTAAAGCGGCTTTATTAGGAGTATGATCTAAAAGTTTGAATCAAAGATTACTGGAATCATTGTTGTTTGAGTGTTTATCTCGACAACCGACTAAAGCGACTTTATTAGGAGTATGATCTAAAGTTTGAATCAAAGATTACTGGAATCATTGTTGTTTGAGTGTTTATCTCGACAACCGACTAAAGTGACTTTATTAGGAGTATAAAGTTTGAATCAAAGATTACTGGAATCATTGTTGTTTGTGTGTTTATCTTGACAACCGACTAAAGCGGGTTTATTAGGAGTATGATCTAAAGTTTGAATCAAAGATTACTGGAATCATTGTTGTTTGAGTGTTTATCTCGACAACCGACTAAAGCGACTTTATTAGGCGTACGATCTGAAAGTTTGAATCAAAGATTACTGGAATCATTGTTGTTTGTGTGTTTATCTTGACAACCGACTAAAGCGGCTTTATTAGGAGTATGATCTAAAAGTTTGAATCAAAGATTACTGGAATCAACGCTGTTGGAATGATAATTCAAGTAAATCAAGTGATATACAATTCGCAAGCTCTGTTGAATCAGTTTTGCTGAACATAGTGTAGTTAATAATCAATGGGATTAGTCTGATTACTGTTGAGATTACTGTTTGGATTACTGTTGGGATTTGGGGACCACATGTCACTTTGAATGACAGACGTCAAAACTTGTGCGAGAACCAGTTGCTACCCATGGGATTAGCTTCAAACCAATCAAATTCATATCCATAAATCGGATATGCTAATTATGCCAATCGTTCATCCGTTACTCGACCGTAACTAGATGTCGTCACGAACAATATAATTCTACCCTATGACCTATGAATGAGCCCGAAGAGGAAAGTATACATGATCCTACTGAGAAATACAGAACAATGCATGTAAAGGAACTTAAGGAACAGATAAAGGCAAAGGGCCTAGCACCAAAGGGCCTAGGTAAACTTAAGAAAACACAGCTAATAGAGCTGCTTATTAATTCAGATTAAATTACTTACTTACTTATTATTTACTTAGAAACAGCTAAACATACCAGTTTAACATCCAATGTCTTGGTTGTGTACCATCTTTCATCCTTATGAACTACAGAATGATGTTACAGTGTATCTTTTATTAAGGACCCATGTTCTTGCTTAAAGGAAAACTGATTGAATTCTCGATATTAATTATATCAGTTTTTATTTGAGTAAGAACACGGGTCCTTAATAAAGCATATTGTGAGCTTCTCAGTATATGCTCTCGGTACTACAGTTAGCTGATCCCCACTTAACACGAAATGTTTGGGAGCTGGACTTAAAAACCAACGCATTTTGATGGGATACTTAATAATCTTGCAGCCATCACCATGTTGGTTGTACAGGTAGTCCCAATCAACAGGCAAGTACTTTCCAGCTCGGTTCAAATCACATCTGTTTAACAAAGTCCAGTTTCCACTTTTTTCTCCTTTTCCGTCAAATAATATTTTATACACATCATGTCTGAATTCCATTGATATCGTCTGTATCACAGCTTTTGCACGTAGACTTTCCATGATATTTCTCCTCAGACGATCAATCAACATTTTCTTGTACCAAGTCGCTTGTAGGAGTTGGCTTGTAATAGCAACTAGAAATATGCAAATGTTTAAGTGATACACATATTTTTTTTATTTTAAAAACTACTTTAGAAGATGAGAATAAAGTAGGAAGAATTTCCAAACAGTATAACTACAATGTACACTCAATTGTATATTTATATTTGTATATTAACTTATTATTTCATTGGAGAAAACTAAGAAATAAATAAATAAAAAACTCTCATACTCATTAATACATTTAGAGGTGACAATGGGTGCAGTAATTATTTCAAATAAGGTAACAATAATATAAGCTTGAACATAAGGATTTTTCGGCAATCTGTAAACCAAAGTTAATTTTCAAAATTGAATTTGTATAAATTTTGTCCAAAACATCGTACGATGGTCGATATCGTTTCCTCGTTCTCGTTCTTGTTGTCGCCATGTTGTTTTATGGTGCTTAACCGCTAAAACAATATACCGCGGGCGTGGCAAAATCTGAGCCCGAGGAAACCGCTGGCTAATGTCCCATATTTCTGGCAATGGGTGAGTCCGCCATATGCTTACGTTAAAAAAGACACTGAGACACACACGTACCTCGGCTAGTCCACCATATGCTTACGTTAAAAATAGACACTGAGACACACACGTATCTCGGCGAGTCCGCCATATGCTTACGTTAAAAATAGACACTGAGACACACACGTACCTCGGCGAGTCCGCCATATGCTTACGTTAAAAATAGACACTGAGACACACACGTGCCTCGGTGAGTCCGCCATATGCTTACGTTAAAAAAGACACTGAGACACACACGTACCTCGGCTAGTCCACCATATGCTTACGTTAAAATAGACACTGAGACACACACGTACCTCGGCGAGTCCGCCATATGCTTACGTTAAAATAGACACTGAGACACACACGTACCTCGGCTAGTCCACCATATGCTTACGTTAAAATCGACACTGAGACACAAGTACCTCGGCGAGTCCACCATATGCTTACGTTAAAAAAGACAGACACACAAGTACCTCGGCGAGTCCACCATATGCTTACGTTAAAAAAAGACAGACACACAAGTACCTCGGCGAGTCCAACATATGCTTACGTTAAAAAAGACAGACACACAAGTACCTCGGCTAGTCCACCATATGCTTACGCTAAAAAAAGACAGACACACAAGTACCTCGGCTAGTCCACCATATGCTTACACTAAAAAAAAAGACAGACACACAAGTACCTCGGCTAGTCCACCATATGCTTACGCTAAAAAAAGACAGACACACAAGTACCTCGGCTAGTCCACCATATGCTTACGCTAAAAAAAGACAGACACACAAGTACCTCGGCTAGTCCACCATATGCTTATTTACGTTAAAAAAGACAGACACACAAGTACCTCGGCGAGTCCACCATATGCTTACGTTAAAAAAGACAGACAAACAAGTACCTCGGCTAGTCCACCATATGCTTATTTACGTTAAAAAAGACAGACACACAAGTACCTCGGCGAGTCCACCATATGCTTACGTTAAAAAAGACAGACACACAAGTACCTCGGCTAGTCCACCATATGCTTATTTACGTTAAAAAAGACAGACACACAAGTACCTCGGCGAGTCCACCATATGCTTACGTTAAAAAAGACAGACACACACGTACCTCGGCTAGTCCACCATATGCTTACGTTAAAAAGACAGACACACAAGTAACTCGGCGAGTCCACCATATGCTACACTAAAAAAGTATTTAGTTCTTATGTAAAGTCACATCCATTGGAGAGAAAATATTGCTCACCCTCCACAAGTTATCAGCACAAGCGCTATAGGTATGACAGTGATAGTGACCATGGTGCGGACAGTCCGATGTACCACAGAAAACGAGTGAACAAAGACAACAAATCTATAAGAAAGAATTATTCAGGAGAGACAGCACAAAGCCTAAAGCTACAGTATCAGCAACCGAAATGGGCGCGATTTGGAGACAGTCCTTACCACAAGAACAAGATCTGGGATCAGACCTCAGTGACGACGACCCAGTGGGAACCTCCACTCGAGTGTCCACGCCCATTAGCCACTTTAGAAACGAGTGAAGGACTGGGAACGAGTTTTAAGAATTAATCTCATTAAAAAATGACAAGAAAGAGCATATCACAATTAGCATTATTACAAAGTTTCAAAAGGTTTTGTTAGATATTGAACGAGTAACAGCTTTCCAAAAATCGCAAAAATTACAAAGAAATGTATGTTTAGTAGGGACGCTTGTCCCGAGTAACCATACATTTCTTTGTCATTTTTGCACTTTTTAAATGTCTGCAGTTCAGTTGCTGCTTCTCCAAACCCTATCAAACTCCTGAAACTTACTAATTCTGATATGCTCTTTCTTGTGATTGGGGTTCATTTTTTAAAATTAGATTAATTATTAAAATTCGTTCCCAGTCCTCCACTCATTCTAAAGTGGCTAATTGATGTTTCATCTGTGCATGATACTCAAGATGAAACGGAAGAAGCGGCATGTGTGTTAGTTGAAATGCAAAATAAAGCATGCAGTTCTAAAATGAGATAAAAGGTCAAAGTCTGTAATTGTAATCATGAACTAATTATAAATTGATCGTTGGGTTGAGAAAGTTATTGCTTATTGCTTAGAAATAATCACCTGATTACAATTAGAACATTTTCCCTTAAAGTGTATATGCAGTGAAAATTTTTATTGTATCAAATCATCCGTTGTTATGTACCTTTCAAGGAAAAAATAACACTTTTGGCTAATTACTCGGGCCCTTCCGAAGGAAGCCCGAGTTATAAAATGCGTTTTTCGGTAGTAGTAGTAGTCGTAGTAGTCGTAGTTTTGTTCGGCTAAAGAATGACGAAAGTATGCGACGTATTTAATCGTATCGAGTTTCAAGATTACTCAGCAGATAAGAAAAAAACAAACGACACACAGGAAGGACTCAAGTAGATTTGAATCTTAGTTTTGAAAGCAGCTGTAGATCTTCAAGCTATTAAAAGGTCAGGATTCTAGTTCATCGTTCAATGACTAGAAGTGGTAGAAGGACTAGAAGCTCGCTTAAAATATATTTAACAAAAACAAACGTGAGGGCGTTATCAGAACCATCTGACCTATGCAACCTCCAGACGTATCATGTACTTACTCACCCGACGCATAGTCTCCCTCGTCACTCAACTGTCACTGATTGTCATGACGTCAGAGAAATGATATTGTATTGAAGAAGATGTCCTTGTTTTATTCGACGTTCGAACCATAACTCGAACCCGAACTCGAACTCGATTCCAAACTCGACGTTTCGGGATCTGAAGCTAGAGAGCGGGCCTTTACACGAACTCATCAAAATCAAATCAATTGAACTCAAAGTCAAAAGGTAATCAAATGAACTCAAAGTCAAAGGCAAATCAAATGAACTCGACACATACATGTATATACATAGTCTCCCTCGTCACGCAACTGTCAGTCATTGTCAGGTCTCTCCTCACGCAACTGACATTGTCCTTGTCATAAGCCCGAGTGTACGCTCATTGAGCGTCTTGTTATAAATAAAACTCAACGAAAATCCCGGTTTTGTGAGCCTCATTTGACCCTTTTTATGTCTCAGGAGCCTGGTGACTAATTTTCGGTCTTGTGACGTACGTGGTTGTACACAAAAATTTGCATAATACTTTTTCAGCGTAAACACACAGGATTCCACAAGATTTAGTGACGATTTTGAAAGACTCTCTTGTCGCCGTAAAAAAAAACTATCACTTGAAAATGCTTTTTATGGACGAAACTATCATTGAACAGTCCATTCTAGTCGAAGGATTGACAACAGAAGTAAAACCGACTGAAGAATTAACGATCAATTTAGGCGGCCACAAGCGTAATTTCACTTCAATGAATGACATGACCGTACCACCAGTTTCGTCTTCTGCTTTACGGCATAAGCTATTATAAAAGACCAAAACAAGGACTGATCAAATCCAGGAATGTGGATGAGTCGTAAGCTAAGTGAAAATATGTAGCTAGATTGTTCGCCGACTGAGCATAATACGACAGTTTCACATAAGAAATCACGGCTCAAATAAATTTAATAGTAGCTGTCGCTAAAATGTAAACAAATCCGGACAAACTATCGAGCGTGCCGGTTTTACTACATGATTCATTTTATTATTTACCGTATTTCGATTATTATCTTAAAAATAACTTAATACAGTAACTTATTTTCTCTTCAATATTTTATAATATTAGTTCTAGGATAATAATGATCCAGAGATTTTGCCTCACACCACAAAAATACATAAGCCTTTTAATATACGAACATAATTTAGTTTCACCCATTGATACGATTGAACCAGCACAGTCCACAGTCGGAACGGCATCTCTTTTTAAAATTCGCCTCGACTTCTTTGATGGATCGATGTTGATGCTGGTATCCCTTTCATAACAACTGCTCTCAAGGTGTACAGAACACGTTCAGCACAGACGTTTAGGTGGGCACGAAATTTGCTCCGTGTCTTTGGAGAGTTCAAGAACAGTCAGAGTCCAAGAATGCCTCAAACTCTCATCCTTTATAGGGAATACATATGTGCATCGACACACTACGTGACTATTATTCGTGCAGCTTGTGTTGTTGGGCACTCTCGCCACGATACTAATATTTACCTCCTCGCTTCGTGCCGCTCTCCTTCTACACTGGCGTTGGCCATTTTCTACAACACGGTACAACTGATTACCAATACGTTCTGGATTTGATCAGTCCTTGTTTGGGTCTTTTATAATAGCTTATGCAGAAGACGAAATCGCACTAGTAGCTACTAGTAGTACTTCATTGAAGTGAAATTACGCTCGTGGCCGCCTAAATTGATCGTTAATTCTTCAGTCGGTTTTACTTCTGTTGTCAATCCTTCGACTAGAATGGACTGTTCAATGATAGTTTCGTCCATAAAAAGCATTTTCAAGAGATAGTTTTTTTTTACGGCGACAAGAGAGTCTTTCAAAATCGTTACTAAATCCTGTGGAATCGTGTGTGTTTACGCTGAAAAAGTATTATGCAAATTTTTGTGTACAACCACATACGTCATTTCTGTGACGTCACAGCGTTTGGCCGAGCGGTAAATGTCGCACTCAAAATGGCATATTCAATCGTGAATATCTCGAAACATATTGAACCGAATTCAAAAATTCTTTTTTTCTCTTAAAAGTAATACAAAAGTCTAACAATTTATTAAATAAAAATTTTCACTGCATATACACTTTAACTGGGGTTAGGAATGCAAATGAGTTTGCTAATATGCTAATCAGAACTGTATACCATACTACCAACCACATTATACCGAAATAATCTGCTGAACGTACTTATGCTGTGTTCAAATAAGCTGTAGTGGTCTAGCTTCGGCTTCTCAGCGGAACATTCAAGTGTAAGCACGCCGTACTAAGCTTGAGTTGGATAGCGTTAGTCTTGAGTGTTTACCACGTTCTAGAATGACGAGTTCTTTTACGTTAACAAATAATTTACATGCAGGTAAATTATATCAAGTTCACAGAAAGTGCAATAAGAATAACATTTGAAAATTAAAACGTCTTCACGCAGATTATTGATCGGTATAATGTAGTTGGCAGTTCGGTATACAGCTCATTAGCATATTAGCAAACTCATTAGCATTCCTAAACTTGGACTGACAATACTGTCTGAACACAACAAGTGTAATAACTCGAAAACTGGTACGCGTGACATCACATAGCGGTAAACGTAGACGACAGGTTGCACTTGGATGCCTTCAAAGACAATCGCACAACTCACAACTCAAGGTACTTAAGGCCTGGGTTTTTGCCTAAATCATTAAAATTTCGTTAATTGTGTTTGGAGCGGACAAATAAATCGATTTTTGGCTACATGATATAACTTATGAAACTTAACATTAATTGTGTTTGGAGCGGACAAATGAATCGATATTTGGCTACATGATATATCTCATGAAACTTAACATTAATTGTGTTTGGAGCGGACAAATAAATCGATTTTTGGCTACATGATATATCTCAAGAAACTTAACATTAATTGTGTTTGGAGCGGACAAATAAATCGATTTTTGGCTACATGATATATCTCATGAAACTTAACATTAATTGTGTTTGGAGCGGACAAATGAATCGATATTTGGCTACATGATATATCTCATGAAACTTAACATTAATTGTGTTTGGAGCGGACAAATGAATCGATTTTTGGCTACATGATATAACTTATGAAACTTAACATTAATTGTGTTTGGAGCGGACAAATAAATCGATTTTTGGCTACATGATATAACTTATGAAACTTAACATTAATTGTGTTTGGAGCGGACAAATGAATCGATTTTTGGCTACATGATATATCTCATGAAACTTAACATTAATTGTGTTTGGAGCGGACAAATAAATCGATTTTTGGCTACATGACATATCTCAAGAAACTTAACATTAATTGTGTTTGGAGCGGACAAATGAATTGATTTTTGGCTACATGATATAACTTATGAAACTTAACATTAATTGTGTTTGGAGCGGACAAATGAATCGATTTTTGGCTACATGATATATCTCATGAAACTTAACATTAATTGTGTTTGGAGCGGACAAATAAATCGATTTTTGGCTACATGACATATCTCAAGAAACTTAACATTAATTGTGTTTGGAGCGGACAAATGAATCGATTTTTGGCTACATGATATATCTCAAGAAACTTAACATTAATTGTGTTTGGAGCGGATAAATAAATCGATTTTTGGCTACATGATATAACTTATGAAACTTAACATTAATTGTGTTTGGAGCGGACAAATGAATCGATTTTTGGCTACATGACATATCTCAAGAAACTTAACATTAATTGTGTTTGGAGCGGACAAATAAATCGATTTTTGGCTACATGATATATCTCATGAAACTTAACATTAATTGTGTTTGGAGCGGACAAATAAATCGATTTTTGGCTACATGATATATCTCATGAAACTTAACATTAATTGTGTTTGGAGCGGACAAATAAATCGATTTTTGGCTACATGATATATCTCATGAAACTTAACATTAATTGTGTTTGGAGCGGACAAATAAATCGATTTTTGGCTACATGATATATCTCATGAAACCTAACATTAATTGTGTTTGGAGCGGACAAATAAATCGATTTTTGGCTACATGATATATCTCATGAAACTTAACAATAATTGTGTTTGGAGCGGACAAATGAATCGATTTTTGGCTACATGATATATCTCATGAAACTTAACATTAATTGTGTTTGGAGCGGACAAACAAATCGATTTTTGGCTACATGATATAACTTATGAAACTCAGTATTATGCGAACTCAGACATTCAAGCAGTCGGCTGGAACTTGGTTTTTCGCTGCCGTCAATCAACATAAAAAATCAGTAAACTTAAAAGTAAAAGTCAGAAGACCCGCCAAATGGAAACCAAATATGATTTTGAGCTAAATTATGGATCATTTGGTCGAAGAATGGATTTAGTTTTGAATTTGTTAGAGTTTTGAATTTGATTGACGGCAGCGAAAAACCAAGTTGCAGCCGACTGTTTGAATGTCTGAGTTCGCATAATACTGAGAACCGCAGTAAGACACGAATTCATTCTTATTGGTTGTTGAAATCAGGGAGGTATGAGTGGGAAACCGGTTACAGTACCGTGACAATCAAATGGCTTCCTTTCTGAACCAATCAAAAAGCGTGTAGCTGCATCTCATCCAATCAAACTCTTTCAGTGCGGCAGTGTACGGTACAATAGTTTTCTAACACATTGATTACAACATAATAATGAATATTTATTATAATATTTGACATGCTTGTAAGAGTAGATTGTGGCTGTGTTTTCTAAAGAGCTTCCTCTATCAAGATGGACGTACATTCCAGTGACCGTTTATCGATAGTGTGTTTCTTCATGTTGGGTTTATGGGTGTTTCTTCCATCTCTAGTAGTCATGTGGACAGCTACTGAAGACATCTTGGCGGGATCTACTTTATCGACAACAGTCATCCTAGTCTCATTCTCTGTTCCCGATATCTTAAGCAAAGTTTGCAGTCCACTAATTGTCAACCGAATTCCTTTCATCTGTTCCATGGTTGTACAGAGTTTATTGTCTGCTGGGTCACTGGTGATTATTGTATTAGTGGATAATGTTGATCTTAGAATCATTGGAGTAGCAACACTTGGTTTTGCCTATGGTTATGGTATAATAACATGTCTACGAATGGCTGCGTACTATGACAACGCTGATGATGTTAGTAGTGCTTTTATTTCTGGTTCAACCTTGGCTTCCACAGTAACCTCAATCGGATATACTGGTAAGGCTGTAATGCGAAAGTCAACTGAGAAAATGCTATTTCAGGCCTACAGCAAACGTCGAACTTAAAGTGCATATGACACAATTTTTTTAATTTCATTTTATAACATAGATTAGTGATGGAAATAATAATATCACAAATAATTTTTGATTAAATTATTGCCTTTAGAGATATTTGTGAAACATGTTGCGAAGTGTGACGTCACGTTGTTTGATCGCACCCTGGTTTAATTGAAATCATGGCAAATATCGATCGCTTTTTGTGCTAGAAAACGAAAAGAACAACAAACAATTTGAAGTAGATTAAAAGTACAGATATAATACTTTAAACACCAAAAAAGAAAGAAGCTTTACCTGTTTATGTTTTTGGTCGGACAAAAGTATGACTATTTTGGTTATTTATTACACCGAATCGAAATATGGCGACCAATTTGAATAACTATTGTTCTAGACTGACCAACTTCTCATTCATGCGAAAACGCTTTTGTGTTTCCACGTGAACACGAGGTTGGTCAGTCCAGAACAATAGTTATTCAAATTGTCCCCATATTTCGATTCGGAATCACTCTAAACCTGGGCACTACTAATTAGCTGTCAGTGTTTATTAGATCATAAGGAGCTGCAGGTCATCTATATTTGTACGTGCTTACAATCTTTGCAGGCTTCTTTGAATTATTTAGTGGAGATTAGCGACCGCACGGTGGGATCATCACAGCAGGAATTAATCCCTAGACAAATAGCTGTGTACTATGTATGTCAACACGTAGGTCACGGTCATGGTAGCGTACGAGACATGAACGGTAGTAGCGTGACAAACTCAATGGCAAAATGATCTCATTTTTAATCTGAGGATCATTCAATAGCTGGCTATTAGGGTAAATGTGTTCGTTTTACCGGGATTCACGAGTTATATCGGGGATCTGCTTAGTTCGATCTGTTCCATACATTTCACCGTGTAACTAACAGACAGAGAATGGACAAGCATAAGCAAATTTGAGGATAAGCTTTTTTGGGAGACGCGGCATCATTGGGCCGTACAGGGTAGTGAACATGAAATATTCCACAGGACGACGGGCGATTCACCTGGTAATCCTGCTGCCTTCGGGCGAGACACCTGGAAAGCACGAGGGAATATTTCATATGATCAAAGAAAGACTTTTCACAGGTCTACGGGCGAAGCACCTAGTAATCCTGCTGCTTTCGGGCGAGACACCTGGAAAGCACGAGGAAAAGTCTTACTTGATTTGGGGGTTTACTTAAGTGACGATATAATTATCAAACTTTCCACAAAATTACGGGCGAAACACCTAGTAATTTCGCTACTTTCGGGAGAAACACCTGTAAAGTACGAGTAAACGTTCAACGATTATTACAAGCATGAATTGGGAGTATCTCTGCTGCTCTGCTTCGTCCATTCCAATATTTTGATCAAAATTCTCCATGCTCAAATTGCCATGAGAATTTTGGCAATGCATGAAAAAGAAAAGTCATACTTACAAGTTGTCATAAATACTAGTACCTTCAAAAATATCGATATTGACCTGTGAGGTCAATTCTGTTCATTTGATGTACAGCATTGGTCATATCAAAATCCTTTATGACCGATAGTTAACGTTCTTGATGTCTTAGCAAACCTGACACCAATCTAAAGGCAGCGACTAACACTTTCTTCTTTTTGCTATCATATTTTTTAACTGATTGAAACTGCTGCCATCACGTGAAATCCTAGACCTCAGAATGATTGTATTTCTTCATTAAAAATTGCATTTTCCTTCAACCTTGACGACTTGCAGCATCAGTACGATCTATTAGTAACTTACCAGACCTTTGAATTCTCAAACACTTGAATAAGAGGAACAGAAACTGCTCCAGCACCGATCATAGCGACGAGCCGACGATCAGTCCATAATAAAAGCGCGAAAAGTTGTACGAATATAGCGCCAAAAGAAGACTTCTTCCAAATATGGAATAATCCTTAGTACGTAGTACATTAGATCTGTACATAGGATGTCATCATGTGTAACGCCATGAGTCAAGTGGGATTAACTTTTCAAAACCGCAGCCTATTGTTTATCGCACAGCAGGCTCCGTACAAATAAAGTGGGTCTGCAGCTCGTTATGCAAAGGAACAAAAGAAAACAAGAGTGAATGTCTAATAGTGTGTATTGGTGTAGTTAGTAATGCCCAGGTTTATTGGAATCACTCCGGCTAAACCTGGGCACTACTAATTAGCTGTCAGTGTTTATTAGATGCAAAGGAACAAAAGAAAACAAGAGTGAGTGTCTAATAGTGTGTATTGGTGTAGTTAGTAATGCCCAGGTTTATTGGTGCGGCAAACGCCGTTCTTACACACGCCGATCTAAATTCATAAATTCTGTAAAATCGTAAATGAATCATGCAAATCTTATGGATTGTGTCAAAGCCGTGAAATCCACGTCTCCCTCATCTCCCAAACATTGATCCCCCCTATTGAGCATGTGCTGTGCAAAGGCGAACTGCCTACAATACATTTCTGTTGATATTTCAGGGCTCACCACATGGGTTTGTTTCGCACCGCGTACTGTCGTAGCTTGCAGCATTCCATTGTGTGTTTTGCCAATTGGCATCTATGCTTTCCTTGACAAAACACCCTTGTCAAGTCATTCTACTAACACCACCACCACCAGACTCCAGAACATCGAGTATACACCTCTGCGAGAAGAGTACTCTAAGGACAACAATATAGCAACAAAGATAATACAAGAAGTAGTCGTTCTCTACAAAGTATTCCCAGTTCTTACATATTATTTCATCACAAACTTCTGTTTGCATCTCTCTCTCACGGCTGTACTGACGACCCTTACATTTCCCACGTCACCTTTCAGCCCACGTGATCACTACCAGTACTACAGACTAGTGAGTGATGCAGGTATTGTGTTTGGGGGAATGGAGCTTGTTCTTTTCTCCTGCCTCTGCGCTAAGTGGGCGGAATCGTGGAAAATCAGAAGAGTTTGGATCATGGTTCTATTCAATGTCAGCTGTTTGATATTTTACATGTTCGCTTCGTGGTACCGCTTCCTGCCAAATGTCTACGTAATGTTTGCATTGGTGTTTGTCCAGGGAGTCATCATTGGTTCCATTCTCGTTCGCGGTATTGCTATAGCCGTCAATCTTTTTCATAATCAAGACGATAAAGGTACCGCTATGGGATTTGTAGAAGTTGGATTGTCTTTTGGACGACTTGCTGCAGGATTCCTTGGTCTGTTTGTTGAACAGTATTTAAGAGAACATTGTACACACATATTATTACTGGGTAGATTCTGTTTGGCTCGAGCTCCATCACTAAATGCATGGGATGATAATATACACTGCAAGTAGTAATCACTAAATGCATGGGATGATAATATACACTGCAAGTAGTAATCACTAAATACATGGGATAATAATATACACTGCAAGTAGTAATCACTAAATACATGGGATAATAATATACACTGCAAGTAGTAATCACTAAATGCATGGGATGATAATATACACTGCAAGTAGTAATCACTAAATACATGGGACAATAATATACACTGCAAGTAGTAATCACTAAAAGCATGGGATGATAATATACACTGCAAGTAGTAATCACTAAATACATGGGATGATAATATGCACTGCAAGTAGTAATCACTAAATACATGGGATGATAATATCCACTGAAAGTAGTAATCACTAAATACATGGGATGATAATATACACTGCAAGTAGTAATCACTAAATACATGGGATGATAATATACACTGCAAGTAGTAATCACTAAATACATGGGATGATAATATACACTGCAAGTAGTAATCACTAAATGCATGGGATGATAATATACACTGCAAGTAGTAATCACTAAATGTATGGGATGATAATATACCTCTATATAACGGTCTTCAATAATACTCGATAATGATAATAATACAGTGCAACCTCTATATAACGGTCTTCAATAATACTCGATAATGATAATAATACAGTGCAACCTCTATATAACGGTCTTCAATAAAACTCGATAATGATAATAATACAGTGCAACCTCTTTATAACGATCTTCAATAATACTCGATAATGATAATAATACAGTGCAACCTCTATATAACGGTCTTCAATAATACTAGATAATGATAATAATACAGTGCAACCTCTATATAACGGTCTTCAATAATACTCGATAATGATAATAATACAGTGCAACCTCTATATAACGGTCTTCAATAATACTCGATAATGATAATAATACAGTGTGACCTCTATATAACGATCTTCAATAATACTCGATAATGATAATAATACATTGCAACCTCTATATAACGATCTTCAATAATACTCGATAATGATAATAATACAGTGTGACCTCTATATAACGATCTTCAATAATACTCGATAATGATAATAATACATTGCAACCTCTATATAACTGTCTTCAATAATACTTCAATAAAATGTATCTAAATGAGCATGGCTTGACTACTATTGGTCAAAAACCTGACAAAGAAACTTAAGGCTATTCGGTGTCATTATTACCGACACAACAAAGAGACTGAGGATCGACGAGCTGTCCTTTGCGAATGAAGATGACGTGGAATCGGAGAATGAAGAATTCTAAAGTGAGATAGAAGAAAGCGACAATGATGGACAAATAACGACAGTTGTCAGTTGTTCAAGCTCCATGAGACCGTAAATAGCATATGATAAATACTACCTGCATCTTATGTTAAAACACTGGTATTGTTGGTGGCTTATTTGTGGGGGTGGGGTGGGGTGCGGAATTAAGAAAGTTGTCACCAGCAATGAGGGGGGATCGCTAAAACGCTATAATGCTTTATGGGGGGATCACGAAAATGTTACGGTGTCGCAAATAAAATCCTCCGACCCTGCCAGACGATAAATAATGACCGGTCCCTTAGGTAAATTAATTTACATAATATGTAAACTTTTACTTGCTTTTTATGGAAATATTTGTAACTTTAAAATGACGATCATAACCAGGTAACCTAAATATCCTTGGAAGATAGAGAATTCTCAGTATTTTCTTTAATGTGCATGGCTGCTATTTGACGTGCTTAAAAGACCAATTCACTGAGTGATTCACATGAACACAGCCCAAGCGAAACAGCTCTAGAGATTGAACTGGAACAAGTGTTATTGGTGTTGGCGTGAGATAAACATTATTCAAGTAAACAATTAATAAAAGATTCATCATTAGCCATGTCTCCATTTATTCGATAGAGGAAATCTTCAGTGGTAAAGTGTGTTGCTTATCTGCCGCCTACGCGTCTCTTGTGACTTGATGGAACACTTGAAACTTCATAGCGCAATGAAACGTTTCTTGGCCCGCGTACACGTCGCGTCCATGAAGACAGAACTGGTAAAAGTTGTGATGAAAGAAACTGTGTTTGATGTTAAAATAACTTATGGAAAAAGGTTCAGGTTGTCTTTTCAAAAAAGTATTTGAACACAATCTTTTTAGAGAGGAACCATGTTCTACATATTTATGTATGATTGGACTGGGTTCATTGAGTACTTGTTGTCTTGTGACTAATGACAAAACATAATGGACAACTCTGATAAATGCCAGTAAGAGTAACGAGTTCAGTGATCACATTGTCTAGTAATATTGAATACGAGTGCAAATGCTTGACTTAACAAACAACGCTACAGACAACACGTACATGCTGCTAAACATGCATTGTGAAGTTGTCAAAATTGCAAGTTAATTGAAGATAAGCTAAGATAATTGAAGTATTTGCGTGGCATCCAGTCAATGTTGGCTGTACTGGTGGTTCCTGGTTTGTCTATGGACGCCATGCTAGGTGAGCTGTAAACACAGTGTTTTCAAATTGGCTCTAGCTAAAACTGTATTATGACATTGTAATTTTATTTTTTACTTTTAGATAATGCAATTCCAGCTCTTTTACAGCTCAGCAACGATGTTTCAGAAGGTAAATGAGTCGTCGATGTCAATCTGTATTGTAACCATATGAGCCAAAGATCTATTCTTGCAAGTGTTGAACTTTTTCACGGCTTCCCGGCTGCAATTTCCAACTTACAGCGAGTCATGTTTTAGAGTGCAGACACTAACTCCGTGCATCATAAATAGAATATTCTAATAACTAGTCATTTGCTTAACCATTATCATCTTTATTTTCAACATTATTGTCCCGTTTTGACTGAATATTCAGTACCACCTCCATTGTTAAAGAATGGAGTTTTAACGTAAAATGACTGAGTTTCTTTATGAAGTTGATTATTGGACATTTTTCCATTGAATCACAAGATGGATGAGCTAAACTTCACTGAACATGCAGTTCAGTTTTGATAGTATATTTTCTGTCGATTTCACGGTACGTAAAGTTTGCACAAATTCAATCATGGTTCACTTAGCTGACGACCTTTCTAACATGTTTGCTTTCTTCAGCTGGTCTTAGAACTAATACTAACAATTATTTTTATTATTTTATATTTTAGTTATATTTTTATTTATTTTACTTTCACTCAGTTGTAAAACGCACTGAGATCAATATTTAGTGCGTCTAATTAAGAATGTTATTATTATTATTATTATTATTATTATTATTATTATTATTATTATTATTATTATTATTATTATTATTATTATCATCATCATTATTATTATTATTATTATTATTATTATTATTATTATTATTATTATTATTATTAATACATTTTATATAGCGCTACTATCCATAACAATGACCAGAGCACTTAGAATGCTAATTAAAACCTAAGGGAAAAAAATATAAAATACTATTGATAAATAAGGCATCATCATTTCTTTCAAACTGACAAAAATTGGTCGTAAACAAATAATGCAGTTTCGTGTAGCTTGTCTAAATACCTACCAGCGCGAGAGCGTGACGTATTCGTCAAATACAAAGTTCACTGTTTAGAAATGTTATTCTTTGTTTATAATTTCCAATGTGACTCGTGTGATGCGAGTTATGTAGGGTACACCTATAAATAAAGATTATTATTATTATTACACCTACAGACACCTGCACGAGCGCATCGAAGAACACAGAGGCATGACTTCCAGCATCGGCAAGCACTATAGGATGGATCATGACATTGTCTCAAGAGACATTAATAATAACTTTAAGATGTGTAATCTTCTCCTAGCCCCCTAAGAAAATGGTACGGATCGTACGAATCGTACGGATGGTGAACGCCAATGTTTGATGGTGAATGGTGATATCTAATGGTTCGAATGGTGAAAATTCAGGACTCTATTGATCTACCCTTCTCAAATATATCGAAAACTGTATGTATTGAGTATCTGCATTATGTTCGATGGTGATTAATATACTGTATGTATTGAGTATCTGCATTATGTTCGATGGTGATTAATATACTGTATGTATTGAGTATCTGCATTATGTTCGATGGTGATTAATATACTGTATGTATTGAGTATCTGCATTATGTTCGATGGTGATTAATATACTGTATGTATTGAGTATCTGCATTATGTTCGATGGTCATTAATATATCATGCTATGTTCGATGGTGATTAATATATCATGCGCCGTTCTCAAATATATATAAAACTGTGTGTATTGAGTATCTGCATTATGTTCGATGGTGATTAATATATCATGCGCCGTTCTCAAATATATATAAAACTGTGTGTATTGAGTATCTGCATTATGTTCGATGGTGATTAATATATCATGCGCCGTTCTCAAATATATCGATCCACTGATATGCGTATTGATCGTACGAATGGTGAACGCCAATGTTTGATGGTGAATGGTGAATGGTGATATATAATGGTTCGAATGGTGATATTGATCCACTGATATGCGTATTCTTTACTGGATTACTACTGATGATTTAAACTGTTTCTACTATTGACTATAATGGTGAACGCCAATGTTCGATGGTAATTATAATCATTAGCCAATGTTCGATGTTGATTAATATCATATCATGCGCCGTTCTGAAATATATCGATGCACTGATATGCATTACTGATGATTTAAACTGTTTCTACTATTGACTATAATGGTGAACGCCAATGTTCGATGGTGCGGATTATAATCATTATATACAGCTGTATATAGCCAATGTTCGATGGTGATTAATATCATAGTTATTCTACAGATTGTGAAGCTACTTTGACTATATCTTCTAAATTGTATGCTTTTTATATTGTTACTGGATTATTGATGATTTAAACTGTTTCTACTATTGAGTGTCATGGTGAACGCCAATGTTCGATGGTGATTATAATCATGATGTTTATCATATCATGCAGATGGTTTGTTGTGATGTGGATTATTTCGATGTCACATTGTCTATCTTCGCCACAGCTAACGATCGAGTGAACGATGGCCGAATGTTTTTAGAACTTAGTCGTTTGAATATTATTAAATGGGCTTATGAACATTTTATGCAAAGATATATAACTTATACATCACGCGCCGCTGGATTACTGATTATTTATACTGTTAACATTGTTACTCTTGACTATAATTAGTTCGATTTACGTATAGTTTTAATAGAGTGATGGCACTTAACCCGTGAAATAGCAATATTAGCCATGTAGATACAGTCAATGTCATTAAGATTTTTATTTATGTAATCTCTCGAACTCACACCACAGAAATTCGTAAAGCACTATTAAATTGCAGAGTTTTCTCAGGTGGTTTAAGGTGACTCCAACATAATTGCGAGTGCATTCTGTGATTTTTTAAACTCGCTCGTATCGCGTCAAAAACACTCGGATATTTCTGCATTTAACACATGTAATAACTCAAACATATAGGCTTGTAAGGGTGTATTCAAAATTTTATTTTTCAATCGCGTTTGCCGTTACGGGCCGATTTTCTAACAGTGGTTTTTCATAATATTGTCCTCCTGTTCGCTCAAAAATCGTACGATTTCTACGAAACTTCAGATTCTTGTTAAATAGATTGTCATAATTTTGTCTGCCGGGTTTAAAAAAAATCTCTCGACTGCAAGTTGCGCGGCCTAAAAACTGACCATAAAAATAATGCCGCGCAACTTGCAGTCGAGAGATTTTTTTTAAACCCGGCAGACAAAATTATGACAATCTATTTAACAAGAATCTGAAGTTTCGTAGAAATCGTACGATTTTTGAGCGAACAGGAGGACAATATTATGAAAAACCACTGTTAGAAAATCGGCCCGTAACGGCAAACGCGATTGAAAAATAAAATTTTGAATACACCCTTACAAGCCTATATGTTTGAGTTATTACATGTGTTAAATGCAGAAATATCCGAGTGTTTTTGACGCGATACGAGCGAGTTAAAAATATTACAAAATACACTCGCAATTATGTTGGAGTCACCTTAAGGCTTGGCTGAGAGACTAATTACTCATAAAATCACAATTTTTGAATTATTGAGTCAGGCATTTCACCTACCAAGCTGAAACTCGGCTAGTAGCTGTAGTTCGTTGAAACAGATAATATTATATGGAAACTACTGGACATGCCGTATCACGTGACAAACCACGTGGTCACAAATGTACGAAAGACTCAACAAAAAATGGGGTGTACAGAGACTTTTCTTAGAATAATAGATTGTGTATTAAATAAGGACAATTCAATAGGTCTTTCCAAAATAGCCTTTGCTCGTTGTCCATCATTGTTAGTTATGGAGATAATTGACAAAATAGGTCACGTGACCAAGCTGAAAATTATATATTTTCATTTTTCTCTTTACCGTTTGCTGCGAGAGAAAGTTCAAAACCCTCTACTCGCTTTTAAAGCACTATGACAATCGACATCCGGAATCGGACAATGGGGAAACAGCTCACGAGTTCTACGGCTGCGATGGTCGTCCAGTGGAGATCCCTAAACCAGAGCCTATTCCAGATAAATACAACGAAGAATACTGTCTGTGGGTTTCTGGCCTAGCTGAAAGGATAAACGCCTCCCTTCACCCCTGTTTACCTGGTAGGTTTAAACAATATTGGTCCAGTACCCGTAAGTATCAAATTATTTTAAAAACAAAATATTAATGATTACTGGCTCTCTTTATAGGAAAGTGGTACAAAATCGATTGCCCTCAAGTCCCTAACGTGTATTTCCATAGCCTATTATACCGATTGTCTTGTCCGCTGTATGGTATACGGCAGGCGAAGCACCACCAACCAATATATTCACGGGGCACTCTAAGGCTCTCATACAAAATGTTTGACCTGGACAAATTACTGGAGGTTTTTGGAGAGGCAAACATTAACTATAACCAGTTATACTGTGGTCTCAATGAGCTGGCAAATGAGACAGTATCAAGAGGAGCTACCGCTCGTGAACGGCTGGAGGCGGCAAAACAACGAGGAAAGACGAATTATCAAGAACGTGTGCGACCTACCTCAAGATCGGAGATAATTGTTGGCTTAGGGGAAGGAAGGGCTACCAGGGAAATAGAACTTATCTGGTGGCCAAATTTATACAAGTCAAAACACGGTAAATTAACCCTTAGATTTTATGTTGGGAAGGCCAAAATTTAATGGCAATGGTACGTACAGTTTGGGTGTATTTTTACTGACAGGCGGATCTGGGGAACCTCACTTGTCCAAATAAAATACGTTTTTTAAGACATACAGTTTTTAAGATATCAAATTGATTACATTGCAAGATTGTGTCAATTTTATAACTGAAAACTACAGTTGAACCTCTGGTTGCGACCACTTTCGTAAGCGACCACAAAGCTTGACATTTTGAGTGGTCGCTTACGGGAGGTTTGACTGTATATATTGCTGTAAGAATACACACAAAGCCCAGTGTTGACAGTTTTGAATATAAGTTTAATGTAGAAATAGATCATGATATATGTACATATTTACTCTAGAAGATGTCTCCCTTAGCATAATAAATATTTAAATAATATAAAATGATTTAGAATTAGTTGCTTAATTACATGTATGTTTATTTATAAGTGTACTATACAGTAAAAACCCACATAAAAGAATCAGTGATTTTCTGTAACAGGCTGAAGGTGTATCTTTTCCCTTCCACCGGTACTTTTACTGGTATATTCCCAAATCACCAAATTACATGTTTTTTCCTCATATGTCCTCAATGAATATAATATGTGTAACTTCGTCATTATATACAACCTTGTTATACAGGTTTCTGGTTATCACTGATTTAGCCAAACTAAATTAACAAACTCAACTTATGTATTCCCTGAAAAATAGGATTTCATAATATTTGATCCATTAAACCATACAATGCACCTGTTTGTATGTACATGTACCAATACTACCATTTTATATCAGAGAACTTGAGTTAAATTGGTTATGTTATTGTTTATCAAAAAGAGCACTAAAGAAATTTAATTATAAGTTCCTTGTTCCTTTGCATTACTTACAGTACATGAGTTCACTTTGGTCATCTACACATACAACTTAGGACCTCCCTGAAAATCACATTACTAGCTGAGTGGAGTATCCTCATTAACATTATTACTGTACTTAATAATAACTTGATTGGTGATATATGTTGCAAATAAAATAGTTGCCTATGTACATTATCATGTACACTGTATTTCTCATAATTAATTGCCCTATATCATTATGACGTAACGGCTTGTTTATGAGCTAGGGGAACATAATTGTGAAGAACAATAGAAATATATGTGAACTGGCTGAGTTGACTTGATTCCAAATTGGCTAGTTTCCAGATATTATTGTGCATCGATGCTTTTCCCGCAATATTTACTAAGTGTTTGGTGACTTTTATCTCTTTCAGATGGTCTGTAAATATATTTATTTGGGAAATCCTTTGTGTTGTTGCTGTTTTGTCCCCCTCTCGTGACCATAATCCTTTGCATTTAACAATAGATTGTTTTGAAGACAGTGATGTCATAGTGATATAGGGGAATTGAATACAATAATTTAATTATCTAAATATATCGTTGTTTACAGCCCTTTGCAAAAATTATGTAAATCAAGCATATCAGTATATCCATATATCGGGTGCATTATGGGTAATACTATTTTAGAGTTTTTCTACAAAATATGCAGCAGAGACTTACAAACAACAAACTAGAGACTAAAACACATAACATTCTAGAGTTTCATCAATGTTGCTTGTGTGAAACATCATTTAGGAGACTTTTTCAATTACCCATAATGCACCCGATATATAGATATATACTGATATACTTGATATACACTCAATTGCAGAAAGGTTGTAGTATACATTTATACAAATATCTAATGAGATACAAGATATCTAATGAGATACAAAGTGCGAAACATCACTTATTTTCTTCTAATCTATCAGAATCATCTTCTAATCTATCAGAATCATCAATTTTAGATTAGTATCGCATCCAACAAGGACAACACAATAATATATTTTCAGCACTATTTTGCATTTGTGCTTAAACAGTTGTATTTTAGCATGTCTAACATTTTGCATCTCATTAGATATTTGTATATTTGTATAAATGTATACTACAACGTTTCTGCAATTGAGTGTACGTATTTTTTGCAAAGGGTTGTATATAAAAATATAAAAATACTGTACAAACTCGTTCGATTCGATTGAGTGTGTTGCAAATAAAGTGATATTTAAAAAGGAATTAGACGTATATATGCATGCATGTACATCAGTATTTCTCAAATTTGAATACAGTAATTAATATATCTCTTGAATTGTTTATAAAAAAAAATTATTGTTTCTTTCTAAAAAGAATAAGCTCATTCATAAGCTGTGTACGTAGGGTACTACTTTTTTGAAATGACCATGAAAATTTTGCCATTCCCCCAGAACTAACTTGTTTGATGAAGTCTCTCACTGCAAACACAACACCAATCCCACAGCTGGAAGAACCTTCACCTTGAGAAGGTTGCAGAGGCATGCCAAATCTTTCAAGGTTAGGTGTCCTCCAAAGGTGACCACCCAGCTCTGCACACTGTGGATAAGCTGCCCTTAATACCACCATCACGTTATGAAATATAAGGGAGATGTTGTTTGGGGGAGCTAAATGTAAACCATCATCATAAAACAATCTTTTTTCTGTCACATCTACACAAAGAAGTCCCCAATGCATGTTGTTGACATGAATAGGACATAAAATCATAAGGACTGTCGAAGGCAATGGAAGGTCTGGCAGGAAAGGAGAGAGTTTCTTTTCCAGAAATTTTGCTCCACAGGAAGCCCAGGTTGGAGTGTAACTTGGAAGATAGACAATGAAACCTTCCTTTGGTTTGTTTGCCTCAAGAAATAACGTGCATGATATATCAATGGTGTAGCCATCAATGTATCGTTCGCAGGCAAGATTACTGAAATCTGCAGCATCCATCATCAATCGACCTAAATTTATAAACTCTTCATTTGGTCGTAATGAAAGCAGGACATCTGTAATGCTGTCCTCTTTTGACCATTTCATCTCAGCCATTACTTTTTGTTTTACATGCGCAGCTTTACAAAATGCTTGGCAAATTTCTAGCGAATTGTAGTCAAATGTACCAAGTGTTCCCAGCTGAACATAATAATTATTGGCACCTGTCACAATATTGGCATTTCCAGCATTACGGAGTAATCGTAGACCTTTGGCAATCACATTTTCTGCTGGACGATCACATAGCTTGAATGGATCTTGTACTATAGTGGCTGTCTTCACCAATTTCACTTGCCTTTCAGATATGTACAATATAGGGGGGAGATCAAGAGAAGAAAGTTGACCTCGTGTTGTACCTGGAAAAGTACACAAATGTAAACTGGGCTCTGCAGATGAATGGCTGGTAGGGCTGGTAGGGCTGGACGGTGTAGATGAATGGCTGGTAGGGCTGGACAGTGTAGATGAATGGCTGGTAGGGCTGGATGGTGTAGATGAATAGCTGGTAGGGCTGGACGGTGTAGATGAATGGCTGGTAGGGCTGGACGGTGTAGATGAATGGCTGGTAGGGCTGGACGGCGTAGATGAATGGATGGTAGGGCTGGACGGTGTAGATGAATGGCTGGTAGGGCTGGATGGTGTAGATGAATGGCTGGTAGGGCTGGACGGTGTAGATGAATGGCTGGTAGGGCTGGACGGCGTAGATGAATGGCTGGTAGGGCTAGACGGTGTAGATGAATGGCTGGTAGGGCTGGACGGTGTAGATGAATGGCTGGTAGGGCTGGATGATGTAGATCAATGGCTGGTAGGGCTGGATGGTGTAGATGAATGGCTGGTAGGGCTGGACGGTGTAGATGAATGGCTGGTAGGGCTAGACGGTGTAGATGAATGGCTGGTAGGGCTGGACGGTGTAGATGAATGGCTGGTAGGGCTGGACGGTGTAGATGAATGGCTGGTAGGGCTGGATGATGTAGATGAATGGCTGGTAGGGCTGGATGGTGTAGATGAATGGCTGGTAGGGCTGGACGGTGTAGATGAATGGCTGGTAGGGCTGGACGGCGTAGATGAATGGCTGGTAGGGCTAGACGGTGTAGATGAATGGCTGGTAGGGCTGGACGGTGTAGATGAATGGCTGGTAGGGCTGGACGGCGTAGATGAATGGCTGGTAGGGCTAGACGGTGTAGATGAATGGCTGGTAGGGCTGGACGGTGTAGATGAATGGCTGGTAGGGCTGGACGGTGTAGATGAATGGCTGGTAGGGGGCTGGACGGTGTAGATGAATGGCTGGTAGGGCTGGACGGTGTAGATGAATGGCTGGTAGGGCTGGACGGTGTAACTGGACATGGAATGCTGTATTCTTCTTCCCATTTATCATGACAATACTTAAAATTGGGCACATCTTCAGGTTTAACAATGCATTGGCCATTCTTGGTGCTTCCATCAGGAAACACAGTCTTCTTGTACACATAGTGAAGGTGGTCACTTGAAAAGATTGAAGTGAATAGATCATCCATCTTATATATCCAAGATATGTCTTCAGTGGACCATTTGATCTTTTTTAATCTCCAATGGCATCCTGGAAAACGAAATGGCAAACCTAGAATGACCAAAAGTTAAGAAAATATAGATTAGTACAATGTACATACAATATTGTGTAGTGCATAACTTGATTTGCATTATACAGTGCAAACACTAAATCCGTGAAACAGTGCTAACTTTAATTAGCACTAAATAGTGCAATGTCTTTTGTTTTCTATTGGTCCATGGGTTCTATTTAGCACTAGATAGTTTGTACTGTTTCACGGTTAATAGTGTTTGCACTATGTACAATCACTTATTAAACTTACCCTTTTCTACTGCAGTAATTGCTTTACGAAAGCATAGTCTCAAAAATAGAAGCAATTCACTGTACTGGTGAGTTATCATCTGGTCCACTAAAAACGAAAGTATGGATAAGCAAAATATTAAAGGACAATAGAGATCAAAGTACAGAAGTACAAACACATCCAAACAGTCCATAATGTGAGCTATTTAACAATCTTGAAAACGACAAGTCCAAGTGTCAATATGATGATCTACATTTGTATGTCTTTATGCTTTTTCCATTTTTGGTTCTTGAGATTTGTTTCTCGATCTATTTTAGCTTGTTTAGCAAGATCTATCGGGTTGGTGTGCCATCTTGCTTCATCACCGTTCATGGCAGATGCAAAACCAATGGTTACCATCAGGATAGCAGACCCGTAGCCAGTATGAGGCGAGCCGAGGCAGTTGCCTCAGTAAAACATTGCTGATTATATTTATCTTTTAACTGAATTGACAAAAAAGGCCGACTGTCCACTATGTGCAGCTATAAAATTTTTGTCTGTGCCTCGGGAGAGATTTTGGTCTGGCTACAAGCCTGGATAGTATTCGCTACTAGGGGGCTATCACTAATAGCGTAGCCATTCAAATTGCAGGAAATGTGATAGCTTGAGTTTATTTAAATGTGTCCTAAATATAGTACTGTTGAAGATATATACTTCAAAACTAAATCCAATGAATAAAGAAATAATTGGAGTAACAGTACAATATTTATTGAAATTATTGAAACTTTATTCATACTCACATGATGATGTATGACCTGGGGAATCATGAGATGTTGCTTGTGCATAAAGCTGTCTATGCACTTTATGGCTGGCTTCAAAGCCCTGATTGGACATCTTTCCAATTGATCTATGTTCTCTGAAAAGCATTGAAGCATGGTCTATTACCATATATGGCCATAATCCCCAGTTCCGAGCCTTGGCCCAAAGACATGCCTTAGGAGGAAGCCCCACTCTTTACACTGTGAGCAGAAAATAATAAACAGTAAATTAGTAAAACTACATTTTACTCAACAGTATAGTCACTTGAGTTTGTTGACCAATCAGATTACAGATTGAAAACAATATAACCCAAGTTACAAAAACTAGTACTTTTGTTGTGTATATATAAATCAAACCTATATTGGATTTTGTTTTTTGATTCTTAGTGATTGATCAACAAACTACGGTTAGAGAACAGGCCCCAGTTTCACGAAAGGCACATAGCAATATTCACCGCCGGGATAAGTCTTATCCAACGGATAAAACTGATGCAGATCCGTTGGATAGGACTTATAAGGTGAATAGCGCTATTCACCTTCCGTGCAACCAGGGCCAGATGTATATATATATATACACCTTTTTCAAAAAAACATTGTCTCATTCAAAGCAACAAGCATCAAGCCAAGACCGAAATGAATGCTGGTTTTGTGTTGGCAAATTATTCAAATCAGACCTTTTCATGTGAAAATGTTCACATTTTGTAATTAGTCCTCATAGAAACAATTGTGATTTAATTATTGTCAGCACATAACCAGCATTCACTTCGGTCTTGGCTTGATGCTTGTTGCTTTGAATGATCGAGACAACATATTTTGAAATAGGTGTACATGTATATAATTAGGCTGTACATGCATGCATTATTCACTACAAAGTTATATGTTCTGTACTGTACATGTACCTTTAAATCAAATTTGTCGATAAGGTGTTCCTCGTCTTGGCTAAACTCTTCATTCCTTATTGTTAACGCAATACACTTCCATTCAGTAAATACCTGTTAATATAAAACATTAATTTTATTGGTAATCATTCAATCAACTGTCTCCTTCTCTACAAGCACATTATTAGTGTGTTATTATATGTAGAAAATAATACCTTGAAATATTGTTCAATCATTAACTCTGCAGCTAATTCGCGTAGAAGAATATCATCTGAAGATGCATCATGGATGGTTTCCAAGTCCTTTTTTTTCCTTCTCTTTTTTACTTTCTTCTTAGTTTGAGGGGGGGATGTATCATTACACAGTTTCTCAAACTTTTCAGAGATGTCCTTCATCTTCTCAGACCAGTAGTTAAATAACATTTTAACATCTATTCCAATAGCTGGATAAAACAAATTATTACATAATGACTCATCTTCACAAACATACATAATTTGAACATTATCATTTAGATCAGATCTACTCTACTACATGTTAGTTCATTATTCAACCCACAGAATATCAGGCGTGCCACCCGACCATTCTTCCCTGCTTTCAGGCGTGCCGCCACAAAGCAAAGGGGCTGGTTTATAATTGTATGATTTCAAAATATCTTCAAATCAGATAGTACAATTTTATCAATAAGCATGCATACTTAATACATGTACCTTCATTATCAATTTCAATGTCTTCTTGATAGCTACCAAAGTCACGAGTAAACCTTCCTTTCTCTATTAAGTTCTGATAGTACTAAAATGGGTGGAACAAAAACAATCTAAGAACAATATTATTATAATAACAAGAACAAAACCAATAATAAATTACTATAATATCATTATTATACTTATGAGGAAACATGAGGAGCCGCAGCGCTTGGATACGCTCAACCTGGTCATTTCAAATGACCAAGTTACGCCACAGGGAAGCTACGCATACAATAGAAGTGTGAACAGAAGAGATCAAGGATCCAAGATATTATGAGAAAGATATGTCATCGCATCGTGTTTTTGATATTTCTATTTACATGATTTACTAGTTTAACGGAGGGTCAATTGTTGAAACAAGATTTCAAAAGAAAAGTGTATGTACGTGGATATGAACTAAACACTTTGCCGGTGTCATTTGAAATATTGTCAATTATAATTAGTGTATGTGAATTTAAATCTAGCTCACAAAATCACAGGCATGCCACCCAAGCAATTCTGTTGCAAAATCATTGCACTTAGGAGTCTAGATTATAATTAGTGTATGTTTATATCAGTCGATGCAGTCATGTTGAATGCCTGAATGCTATATATAATTAATAGTGATATTAAATGGAATCTAGCTCACAAAATCACAGGTTGTAGCCTAAGCAATTAGTAGCAATTATGTACATAATCAGTATATAATTATTGCATACATGATTAGTAAGCTGAGTTGCATTTCCAGGACATAAACATTGCACAAGCGATCGAGCTACCTCATTGTCTATCGCGCCAAAACACCTCGAGTTAATCTCCGCCACCAGGGCGAAGTAAATACATCCGTACGGTGAAATTCACATTGGTCAAAGGATTTTAGTCGCAGGATACCAAGAAGATACCAAGAAGCAGCCCGAACGGAGTGGTCACATATACGTATACGTTTCCAGACTTGTGGAAATTATAAAACCTTGAATAATCCAGGACAACATGTCAACATGACATGACAACATGTCACAAATTTTAATCCAATTTAATTTTAATTTTATGAGATTTATTTTTTTGAGAAAATATTTAGTGGTCTGTCATTATAACTGTAATTATATGCATGATACTGATATACATGTACAAACCTTCACACGGTCTTGACAATATTCAACTTGGTTCAAGATAAATAACTCAGCAGTCTCTCTACTTTTGAACTGGGTTTCAATCATTTTATCCTTTGGAAGGGACTCTTGGATAATTTCCTCACAATTTTCTAAGAATGCTCTCTCAGTGGACCCTACAACACATTATAACATAGGTATGAGAGACAATAGTAGAGTAGAGACAATAGTAGAGACAATAGTATATGCTCCGAATACTTATTATTATTATTATTATGATATAACGTGTGATCTGATTGGTTGGCTACGGACACACACTCACATCAGCGCCATAGTGAGTGCTCTGAAATCAATAATTGTATGTATGTAATTAGAAAATCAAATTGTTTTATTGGAATTTGCAGTGACTATATTGTTGGGGGTCAATGCTTTAGCTGTGCGTCCATCGAGTTATGGAGCACTTTGAAATTTGGGAGAGCACTCGTGAAGCTTAGAGAGTTGCTCTAGGCATAGCTGAGAGCATCTCTAGCTTCTCTCATGCTCTCCCAAATTCCCATGTGCTGCATAAAACTCGATGGACGCACGCTAAGTGTTGACCATTCCTTAAATGGACAATAAATTAAAGTATAGGGGTGGGTTGTTCGAAAGGCGATTAGCACTAATCCTGGATTAGCGTCAATAGTTTTCATAAGATTTAATCCTGGATTAGCGATAATCACCCTTCGAACAACTGGGCCCTGTAATACATACTTGTATAATATACTGTATATATCATATATTATGTATACAAAATTACATGTACCTGTGAATGAACACACTTGAACATTATGCTTTTGGACAGCTGACAGCTGGCCAGGTTTTGTTTTGATCGTTATTCTATCTCCTTTAAAGGTCTGAGGCCCATAACTAGCAAGTACTTTATTGCATTCCTTTAATGAGCCAATCTCATAACTAAGGAGTCCCAATGATGCCAACAGATGTTCCATGTTGCGCAATTCGCAGTGAAGAGCACATATGTTGATGGAGCTCATGTCCTCATTTAAAAGGAAAGTTAAATCATCTCTTATTCCTTGAAACCTAAAGAAACATTAACATTACATGTACCAATTATCAATAACTACTTGTATATATAGTTGCATAATAATATACAGTCATTCTCAAAAAGGTTGTCCAGATGAAAAGACTACAATACTACAATAAAGTCACGTGATTCATTGTGTTTTCAACTTCCTCGCGTGGAATTTCAATTTGAGATGCAAAAGTGTACGGCATTGAGATAAATGAATGTAATGGTGCTGCATGTACAAATGTAGTATCAACTAAGTGCAGTTCCACGCGCAGGAAAATGATTAGAGTATTATATGTTTTGATCTTGTTAGTTAGTAAAAACAGTGGAATTTGAAACTGGAAGAGTAAAAAGATCAGTGCAGAATTATCAGTTATATTTGATAGAGAGTAAAAAATTCCAAGAGTTGTTTCACTTTTTTCCGGCTAAAGCTTGTTGTGTAACATGGCTGCTCGATCACATTATGCTAAATATTGTATTAATAAGTCCTTTCCCGAATTTACAATGTACTTCAGCGACCACAGACATTGACTTTAAAACGAGGTTGACACTGAGCTTGTACTATACATTAATTTACTGCATTTTATCAAGCTCAACCTTATTTTGGAACATTTGTTTGTGGTCACTGAAGTGAATTCAGGAGGGGCCTATTAAAAAGTGTATAATGTCTTACCCTCCAATATTGGCTTTGGTCATGGAGAAATGTTCAAGACAAACTTCATTTGGGCCAAGGTCACAGTTGGTGCATAACTACATTATATAAAAATAAAAACAAGATACTATAAGGCAATCATGACGTATTGATAATCAACTCTTTTTAGCAGGACAACGTTAATGACATTGATTGCATGCATATGCCTGATTAATTTATTGTATTGTATATATAATAATGATAATAATAATCAATAAAATAATAATAATAACAATAATATGAGATGTAAGAAACAATACTGTGACTGCATGGAAAAAACATGACATATATACTACTACACATCAAACTTTGTGATTAGAAATAATAACTGTTTCCAAATAATAATGTACAATGTATATACATGTACATATTATGCTTCACATACAGTCATTTGCAGAAATTCTGGCCGCTATGAAATATCAATATATCGGGTGCATTGTGGGTAATTAAATAATCGAAAATTCCCCTTAACGCTAGCAAAGTTGGTAGAAATATTTAGTATGTTTATTTTAGTCTTACGTTTGTTGTTGGTAAATTTTGCTTCATTTAATAGTATTAGTGATGCACCCGATATATTGATATATATTGATATATCGTGGCGGCCAGAATTTTTGCAAATGACTGTAAGTACATGTACTACATACAGTACAGTATGTTAATGTATGATGATTTTGCATACCCGCATTGCATGGCAAAACATGCAGAACTCGACATCCAACCCTTTGCCACCAAGCTGAAAACATTCATCCTTCTCTTTGGCCAGTAGAAGACAGAAGCCTTTGTAGTCAAGAATAACTAAAAAGAATAATATTATTTAAATTTTGTTACTGACAACAATGATTTGGCTTGCCTTACATTATTGTATCAAAATAATAACTTGTTATGTAGATATATCAGAGTGTATACACCTATTTCAAAAAACGTTGGCATCTGAAATCTGAATCTAAATCTTTGACCAAAAACACTCGTAGCCACACTACATGTATTTGCCAATGCAGGTCTTAGCCTAAAGGTTGTGTAGGCATATTCCAGTAATTACAAGATAGATCACAACTCATACCCACAATAATAATAACATTTCAGATTCAGATTTCAGATTCAGATGCCAACGTTCTTTGAAATAGGTGTATATTAAATACAGGTTCAAGGGTCCATTTTCACTTTATAAACCAACCACCAACCTTTAAACTTGATCTGGTATAATTTCCCATCAATATGAATACCATTTGTCTTTATGTGGTCTTTTTGGGCATTTATATCTTGAAGCATGTCTTTGATGTTTTCTCTATCAATTTTGAGATACATATTAATCACATTCTGTTGTTTGGGATACAATTGACTAGATTATACATATACAATTAAATGTAAGTAACATTTATAAGTAACATATATTTATGTACCATGTATAAAAATATATACTGTAACCATGGATCTGTCAGGGTTTTTTTGCTTGTATATAATATGCATGTGCAGATTCCCTACATGCAACATGACTGTACATATATTTGTGAATGAGGTGCGGGATTGTGGGAAAAAATATGCAAGCTCAGTTAATTTATTAGAAAATGACAAACAAAGTTAAGTGAATTTCCTTAATTTGCATAATATTTCTGCAATACTGCACCTTAGTGATACAGTATACATGTATGCAGTACTCTTTTGAATTAAAATAAATAAATTTAAAATGCATCTGTGTGCTGTTTTTGAAAGGAAAATAATTAGTAATTACTTATGCATGTAAGTGATTAAAAATAATAGTACAGTACTAGTCCTACCAACCTGTTTTCTTTACAGTTTCCAATGGCTAGTGTAGAGACAGCTTTGGAACTTTGACTGGGCAAGTATGGGTGTTTCGCAGGCACAATTCCTATGCTAATTTGTTCTTTGCCTAAAGTATAATAATATAAGATATTCAGAAATTACAAAGTTGGGAGAATATACAGTTTTTAAATTTAGATGTGATAGATATAAGGATCGCAAATTACCGTATATCTATCAAAAATACAAAAGTAAAATGTACTATAAAACTGTCCAATCACATGATGTGTGGCTCTAAACTCACAACACATTTAATACAAAAACCATGTTTAATTTAAAATGTTACTTTACCAAATAAAGGACGCCCATCTAGCTTTAGATGGAATTCCATTTCATCTGTGGCACAACCATGAAGGCGTTTCTCTCTTATTGACCACACAAGAGCTGACATAAGGTTTACTTGAAAACCAGGGACCTCTTCTGGGAGTTCTCTTATGTCAGCCAAATCCCTCACAATATCGAAAACCATTCTTCTCAAAGCTTTCAAATGATTTTTTAAGGGCATAATTGGTGTGCCATCCTACAATTAAAATTCAAAACTGTAGTTGTTTTTCAATATAAAGTTGCATAATATAGCATATACCACCTAATATATATTACCCCCGAACCCACTGTAATGAAACATTTCCTTGAATCAATGAATAACGGGTGAATGATTAACATTTATATTTAATATCGACATTTTAAAATTATCGTTGTACATTAGTTTTGTAGTTTTCTGAAAAGCCCCATGTGGAGAATTAATAAAGTATTATTATTATTAAGGATAAAAACTAGTGATATTAAACTACTACGTTTCGATGACAGTGTCATCATTTAATATTACTATTATTATTTATTATTAAATATTATTATTATTATTATTATTATTAAATATTATTATTATTATTATTATTATAAACACACAATGGCTAGAACATTACATGTAAAATAAATACATTGTAGGTAAAAATATAAGTTATTGTACCTTGTTCCTCCCCAGCTTCGATCGATTAATTATTGTTTGCCAACTTTGATCCGATGTCCTTGATTCTAGTTTCAGTAGGAGGTATTGCCAGTCAGGAACTCGCATGCTGGCAAATTGTTTCTCTCTTGTTTCTTCGGAAACAAGATCGGTGAAAGCTCTTTTCACCCCACGTTCTTCGACAACGTTGTCGAACACTTGTGATATCGTTTCTCTTGCAAACGATTTCTTTCGTAAGCAACACTCGCTGAGCACATCAGACAAACTTTCATTTTGGCTGTTGCAAAGATCTTGAATCTGAATAATCACTTCTCTTGCTTTTTGTTTAACTTTTCTTTTCTTTACAGCAGGGGTTAAATTAGATGTCTTGATTTCAAGAATGCTGAATTCAGAAGATGCAGTTGTCGTTGATGTAAAACTACAGTCTCCACTCAATGGGGGTGTGCATTCAACTTTTGGCGGGCTTTTTTCGATTGACTTAATTTTACTTTTTAGATCTGCTACATTTCTTTTGAGATCTGAAATATAGTGCTTCAGCTTTAGGCTTTCATCGTTATTAGGTGCTGGTTTTGCAAGTCCTTCTTTGCCTGAATTTGGCCGCCATCTTGATCGTCGAGTCTTTTCTTGTTGATGTCTTCAACAATCCAACGAAGAGAACTTAACGTATCCGTTTTTTCATTCTTGCATGTACTTAGGACACCAGCAAAAACCCCAAAGGAAGAAGCAACGAACACATCTCCAACCCTGTTCTTGTTTCCATTTGATTCGGAGCTTACAAACCATTTGGCGGGAGCTCGATCGCCATTCGTGGTTTCCAACTCGTTGATGTTCACAACATTGATGTCTTCGTTAAATAATTTAAATACGTTGTACTGAATAAATTTCCTCGGGGCAATACCACAAATGTCTGGATTTAGAGCGTACCAATGTTTTTTCGAATCAAGAACTGAAGAGACGACGCGATTGAATTCGATTAACATCGTGATCCGACATGCTGACCGACCATTTTGAGGTCGAGCAAGAATGAAACACAATAACATAGAGCATCGAATTTTGATTCTGGCGCCAGAATTTATCCATTACCTTATAAAGATTGATCTTGTTAAGGAATGACAACTCGATCTGTGTAGTATTATCTATTATCGTCCATTTTGCAAAGCACGTACACACTTCTTCCGCTGTGTACACTGTTGTACGTGTTGACATAAAAAATCACTCAAATCATTAGCATTGGCACCTTGGTAACCGCATTGACCACACTGATGAGGGCTTATGGGTATCCCGTCGGGACAAAAATTTACGGTCAGGGGCTCCTCATAGTATAATTACAAGTATATTACGTGGACATTGAGAAATATTACTAACGTACATCCTGAACGTCAGGTATCCTCCTAAAAGTACGTGGTTCATACATCTATCTTACTTAAGAGTGAGTGTCTGAGAAAACCAGGCAGTGCCAAAAGATGGGGGTCGGCCGATTTCCTCCAAATTTAGTACATTTATAACCTATCGAGATTGATTATCAATGGTGGTATTTACCGATTCGCCTGGCTTTTTACTTCCGAGTTTGACCACCCCCTCTGTTTTTGGCCAAATTTCATTCACAAATTTGAAATTTTGAAGCATATTTAATGAACTAAAATAACCTCTTCTATTCACGGTAATCATATCTTGCTTTCGGTATTACCTTTTCACTTTTAGAAGAAGCAATAAACGGCTAGTACTGTTGATTTGATCAAATATTCATTGAAATAAATCGAGCCGAACTTTGTGTTCGAAACGATACCGATCGTGGTTGCAATTTTGACCATTTTCAAAACGACTTTTCTCAAAAGTGCGGCAGTCGATTTCGAATATAAAATACGTTTTGGAAGGTCTTATGGTCGACTTGAAGGATATGAAAAGTTACAATTGGCATCGATTTTATTTCAAACGCGAGCGGCTCCCAAATCTCGGACATTTTACACTGACGAAGGACGTCGATTTCATGTTTTAACTTCCGGTCGGACCCAGTTTTTTCATGGCGCGAATACTGATTTTGCTCAAAACGGCTTTAAAATCATGTACAATTCTCCCTGTTATTTTAAAGAATACCAATAAAGAGATGTGTAATTAAAACTCCGTGTTTGACTGTATTTTTAACAGTAAATAAGTAGGTTTTAGGTTTACAATTACTGGCCAGCGATGTATACATGTATATGTTGTGGTTTGAAATTTTCCACTGGTTTAGATTTTTCTGAGGGTTGCCAGGTTCGGATTAGGGTTTTATGGAAGGTACAAGTTATGTGTTTAGGTTACAAAATGTAGTTGTAAAGGATTAAACTGAAAGGAAGTGAATTAAGAAACGAAAACAATGGACTAAAAATAAATAAACAATAACTTTTTACGAACGCGCGTATTGAGCATCAAAAACCAGTAGGCTGGACGATACGTTTTGTACAAGGCTAAGACTTATTTCGCAAAGAGTTCAAGTTATTTGTGATGGTTTTTGACCGGTAAAAGTGAAATTAGAGTGTTAATCCAAAGCCAAAATCGAAAGTCAAACTGTTCCGAAATAAAAGGGCTCGTTTTGGCGCTTTTGGCGGATATTTAGCTATAATAGCTATTATAACCCACAATAAATTTTCGCGCGCGCGCCCATTGGTTAAAACGGGTCACGTGGTACAATTTCACTGGACGGATGTCAGGTAATATCCCCCAGCTTTGAGATGATATCCCCCACTTTGGAGAACAATGAAATTATCTGACCTTTTTTAAGACTGTAATGTATTTTTAGTAGGTAAATTAGCTTGTACAACATACATGTGGTGTACTTTTCCCCTTTTGGGGGATTTTAACGTCCATACGACAGGTATTTGAGGTATTTTTTATAAATTTTCGATCCTTAAACTACGAACAAACGTCAAAATCGATGCCCAAAAAGTCACTCAAATAAAACCCAAAATATCAAGAAAACCACTCAAAAAGCTTCAAAAACTATCAATCTTTTATTTTCGAATAAGTTTTTAGAAGTTTACACATGAAAATATCTCAAACGGAACGGATATTTGAACTCGATGAAACTTGTTTTCTTCATCCGTCATTTTGTTTCCGTTTCTTCAACATTGAAGTCGACGTAGAAAATTTATCGAAGGGTTATAAATTCGCTTCTCGGCCAACTGTTCATTTTTCGGACCATCTCTCAGCCGCGGACATTATCAGCCGATATACCAGCCGCCAGAAGGGGTTTATTTACTAATTATGCAAGTATGGAACGATAAATTATTCGTTCGAGGACACCACAGTAATGCACTATTCATCACAAAAAATTGTAACAAAATACAAAATCAACATCGATCACACTTCAATGTCGAGACATTAGGGACCTTTCGCAATATAAGTCGTTTTCGTATGAGTAGCTACGGTACGGGTCGTGCCATACCGTGACCGAATCGCGCCATCATCGTGCCGTATCCAAGCATTCTGATTGGTTGAGCGATGATTTTGCGCACGCAATGTCTTCGATTCCGTAACATGACCGTAACTCTGTGCCGTATGTCAGTTTCCGACTCATACGACTATATGATGACGCGAGGACGCCGACGCCAAAACATCGAGATAATAAAAATAATCGCAATCAAACTGTATGTTGGACATGGCGGAGCAGACAATGTATGAGCAAGAGACCATAATACTAAGAGAGCGAATTGCGTGGAATGATGTTGGGATATCGGCTCGTGGCACTAAATCTATTTTTAGTACCCGGAAGGTGAGCACACTTGAGGATTCGGTTGTGTTTTTAAAATAAAAATTGCAGTCGTGCGCATGCTACTGACGCCACCCACTATCCACACTATCTTTGCTGGTATTTTTGTGACCACCTCTGCTATTCTGATCGGCGGTCTGTTTTTAAAACGACCCCTAAAAAGGTACGCATAAATTAAAAGAGCTGTTGAAGCAATGTTGATTTTAAAAGGTACGACCATATATGGCGAAAAAGTGATTGTGCTGATATCGTTTAATCAGTGACTGGACAACATCTTTCTTCTGTTCTTTCATATTTGTTCAATAAAGAAAATAAATAACAATTGACACTAAAAGGTACGGAGTCATGTTACGCAACTGATTTTGAGTTGGAATCCCTAAAAAGTCCACATAGGAAATATTTTCAACCCTAAACGGACCGCCGATTGCCCCTACCACTTGGACAAAGGGAGTAGATGCCACGATGTCTAATATTTGAACTCCATAAAGAGGTAGTTCCAATAAGTGCTGGTAAGTACACACATATATTTTTAGGATTGACTATACCAAATATACTATGTAAAGGAAATGGATTCACTTATGAAAATTCATAATAATAAGTAGAATAAGAGTAAGAGTAATAATAGTAATGGTAAGTGTCTTGGTATAAGACATATACTGAACATAAAAATTATATAATAAAAAATCATTATAGTCATAATAATAGTAATCATAATCATATATAGTGCTTGTACAGCGCATTATGTTAGTAGTATATCTCTCTCTCGAATGGAATTTAGAACTGCAAAGCAGCGCTCAGCTGGCAAAGTCTAACATCAGTCACCACGAATAGATAAACTGACTGCAAACATATCAATGGCAAAGTGAATCATAAGAACATGTAAAACTAAAAAGTGGAATAAATGGTCGATTTTGACTGCAGCAAGGTGTTTTGCAATTTTTACACATATTTTCCCCACAAATTTAAATTATTTACTTTTAGCTATCTGCGCTGGTTGTTGCACTATACATTACAAAATGCGAGGAAATGATAAAGTAACTGATAAGGATGAAGAAACGGGTGATGTAAGTAAGGCTCAATCAACTAATGCGAAAGAAAGAAATGCAGAAACGAAGAAAGAGAGAAGGAAGGAAGGAAACAAATCAAATAACATAAGGAAAGGAATCTAGGAAGAAACGAAAAAAGGAAAATAAAGGACATATAGACAAGGTTTTTTGAATTTGCTGTATAAACGTATACATCGCCGGCCAGTAATTGTAAATCTGTTAAAAAAATACATTTCAAACACGGAGATTTAATTACACATCTCTTTATTGGTATTCTTTATAATAACAGGGAGAATTGTACATGATTTTGAGGCCGTTTTGAGCAAATCTAGTATTCGCGCCATGGAGACTTGTCCCGACCGGAAGTTTTAAAAAACATGAAATCGACGTCCTTCGTCAGTGTAAAATGTCCGAGATTTGGGAGCTGCTCGCGTTTGAAATAAAATAGATGCCAATTGTAACTTTTCATATCCTTAAAGTCGACCATAAGACCTTCCCAAAACGTATTTTATATTCGAAATCGACTGCCACACTTTTGAGAAAAGTCATTTTGAAAATGGTCAAAATTGCAACCACGATCGGTATCGTTTCGAACACAAAGTTCGGCTCGATTTATTTCAATGAATATTTGATCAAATAAACAGTACTATAGCCGTTTATTGCTTTCTTCTAAAAGTGAAAAGGTATTACAGAAAGCAAGATATGATTACCGTGAATAGAAGAGGTTATTTTAGTTCATTAAATATGCTTCAAAATTTCAAATTTGTGAATGAAATTTGGCCAAAAACAGAGGGGTGTGGCCAGGCGAATTCGGTAAATACCACCATTGATAATCAATCTCGATAGGTTATAAATGTACTAAATTAGGAGGGAAATCGGCCGACCCCATCTTTTGGCACTGCCCGGTTTTCTCAGACACTCACTCTTAATCTATTAGAAGGGAAAGTCATAGTGTTTGACAGCTAATACACGCTAATCTCCTGAAAGCGTGGACTGACTAAGCTAATTATTAAAAACAGTTTAGAGGGACTTCGTCACATCCCTCCCTCCTTAAAATAAAGGAAAGTTTATATTTACGTAATCCTCGACATTTTTTTTGATTACTGTCTTGATTACTTGTCCGTCGTGCTAGGGATATTCTGTAAGGTCTCTGCGTTATGTCTCTGTCTCTGGGGGCATGTTGCGCGAGGTCAGTCAAGTTTCCTGGACGTTCGCTGAAGAGGACTGCGTAACTCTTCTACCAAACGCTCTAGTTCGCACTCGTTGCTTCTCTGTTATCTCCATGGTTTATGTTGAACTGTCTTTTGGATCATCTTCCCTCTCCAGGAAGCTTGATATCCACTAGTTCTTCCGCATCCTCTTCCCTTTCATCCATGCATGCTAGGAGCATTACAGTTTTCTCTTAAGGTCATCTCCCCCTCATTCCATTTCTTTAGCAATGTTCACATGGTATATATCTTCTCCTCCTTTAGTTCTTCTGGACTTGATTTAGGCTTGTCATCACTTCCTTGAGATTCTAAGTTTCCTTTCTTAACAGTCTTCTGTTTTGTTTCTGTGTCCCCGCTCAACATCGGATGCGATGTCTTTATGGGGTCCTGTAATTCCTCCCGTTTCGCTGCTTGAGCTACAGCCAAACTTGTTTTATTACTCTTCAACCTCAACTTGGTTTCAAAGTAGTCATATCACGCCCTATTAGTACGTCGAGACCACTTGGGAGCTCCGGTGCTAGCGTGGACTTTCATTGTTTTCACTGAACCGTCTTTCTCTATGTCAACCACTACTGACGGGTAACTTACGGTGCCATCGTAAAACCCGCACAGGACACTGGCCTTGTCGCTGTTGTCCCCATTTAGCTTCATTTACTACATCGGCGTGTCAACAGCTTGTATCCACGACCTTCCCTTGCCGCTTTGATTTCTTTTTGTCGCTTTGATTTCTTTCATCGCTTTATTTCTTTCACGAAAAAAATCATAGAGTTCTGTTGTTGTTTCTCCCATTCCATCTGCCAGACGTATTTGTTCCTTTTGCCATTCCATGCCTTTGCTTGTGTGACATCATTTGCATCATCTGGATCAGAGCAAATGTCGGGTTAACAGCCCCTCTGCCTAGCATGCTGAGGCTCTGGTAAATTCTGTGTTTTGCTCTTGTTTTACAAAGGATGTCTATGATTTCTTTTTTCTTTTTTTGCCTTCCACTTATACCACAGCTCTACGCCCCAGGTCTCTACGCCATCATCAAGAAGCAGCAACTTGAAAGAAATAATCCCCAAACTTGAGAAATTGTTTGAAGGACATTAAAGCATGGTGCTCAGTTAACAAGCTACTGTTTTGAACGACGCGAAAAACATGAAGTCTTGCACATTTATTCCTAAATTTGCACGATCACCTTCTACAATACCTGGTATTACCGTCGAAGACTCTGCCATTCCACCTACACGCGAGGCTCGTAACTTGGGTTTGTCTGTTTGATTCGACTCTCTCCCTGCAAGCAGCAAATCAATAACTGCACTAGAGCTTCCTTTTTTAGGCTCTATGTAACATCAGAAAGATAAGTAAATATCTTAGAGAAGTGACCAACTTGAAAGGCTGATGCATGCCTTGTAACTTCAAGGCTCGACCAATCCACAGTCTCTTTATGGCCTTCCTGATTGTGAAATCAAAAAAGCTTCAAAGGGGGTCTCAATGTTGAGCTTTACAACTGGCTTCCTGTCTGTGCCCGCATCAACTACAAGATCCTAAGATGTTGGTCTTTAAAAGTAAGGAATGGACTGGCCCCTAACTATCTCTCGCGGACCTCCTCTCTGACTTACACTACTGGACGTCGCTCTACTGGAAAAAGAACTCCTCACTATTCCAAGAACTATCTCTAAGTTCTACGGATACAGGGCATTCTCCGTGGCTGGCCCCAAGCTTTTTTGGAACGCTCTACTACCACCGATTTAAGAACTGAACAATCACTAGGAAACATTTAAAAAGACAAATTAAGGATTATCTGTTTAAACAGTTTTTTATCCTGATTGAGTATATGCTTTATTTCAACATCTTCTTTTATTGTATATATATTTATTATACTACTATTACGTAATTTTACCTTATAAGGTCAAGAGAACTCGAAAACTATGGAGCCGTATTAAACCATAGTTCTAAAAGCCGTATTACCATAGTTCAAAAAAACCGGTTTAAACCGGAACAACGAACTCGGTAAATACATGCAACTCGCTACTTTTTGCAGGAGAGGAACACTGTTTCGAGATTGACAGGCGAGCCAAATTTTTGAACATAAATACTACTTTGATGTTAATTCGATTTCGAAGTTGATGACAAAAGGAACTTTTAAAGGTTTTCCGAAAAACAGAATACCAACCTTCAATGTACAGAACGGCGCCAAAAAGCAAGAAACGCGAATCGGCTAACTGCGGTGGATGATGAAGTATCACAAGTTATCATGGAAAACCAGAAACCAAAAAACGGCCAAAAAGGACGCAAACTGACTAAACGTGTTATACAAGTGGCGCCAAAACTATCAACGAGAACCAGGACAAACACAAGATCATAACTGCATCACGACTCGACAGAAATCCCTAGCCTATTTTTAAGCCTAGTGAAAGGCGCAGAAAAAAACAAAATGGCGATGGAATATGAGCCAGATACCTTAACCTTATTATATTCCGTAGTATCGATCGGTTCCTCAGCAGAAACAAGGAAAACAGTAATCCATTGTGCTGGATAGAGAATTTAACCGTTCCCGGGAAGCCTTGGCTTGCTAAAAGAAAGCAGCTTGTTAAGTGTGGAAAAGGCCAGAGACCAAACAAAGCCAGAGGATTTGAGCACCGACCATATCCAGATATTGTACGAAAAAGAAACAACTTGGCAACAGTACTCCCCAAGTCATACTGCGCACAATTATTTGGTCTCATAACACTGGTTACTGGGTTGATGAGCGCAAGATGAACACATCGTGAAGAACGGAGGACTTTGAGGTGAAAACAGAAAGAAGGAAAAGAGTAGTGAATGGTTAAGGAAACGTGGCAGCAAAACCAGAACAGGCGAAACAAGAGTTCATCCCAGACCGTCCATCAATCCTAAAAGGTATTGCAAATGGTGGACCTCGTTTGCCCAGTAAAGTTATTCAAGGGACGTATCTCGCAACAGGAAGATATGAATACCCAGATTCTCCTTCTAATTGGCAGACAATTCAAATCATCATCAGAGATATGGTTTAAAGAGAGCCACTGGAAACACTGCTGGCAAAGTATGAAAGAGATGTGCAAAGCCGCAGATCGATGGCCGTGTACCAACCACTCGCAAGAAGAACCATGATCTCAACGATACGAAAAAAGAAAAAACGTAGAGCCTCCTGAACATCATCGCCCGGCTGGCAGAGAAACCTAAAGTCTTTGGACAGCTATTCAGAAGCTTCAACTGAAAACAGCAGATCATGTCTTCCAAAATAAGGAGCCATCGAAGGAAAGAAAACCAAGATAATGAATCATTCAGCCTCAAGTCGCTAAGCCGCTCCAAGCCTTCTCATACTCTTTAACATCCAATCATTAGTCGCCTGCATAAGAGCCAGGTACAAACAAAGCAGTTTGATGGCGCTGTTTTCAATAATCGTCAACAAAGAGTTGGTGGTTTACAATCAGATTCTTCGGAGGATGAACCATCCACAGCCGAGGTTTACAAAGAGATTTACAAGAGGAATCATCCATAGACAGTGATGATGAACAATTAAAACTTGTGAACTAACACTTCTTATTTTGGCTGGAATCTTTTCGCTCTTATTCCGACTTTTTCAATAATTTGATGTTAGTTGAATCATGATCAGCCTCTAAAAAGTGTGTCAGTGTTCTGAACGAAAAATTAGTTGACGAGTTCATGAAGCTGTCTTATATTTACTGTGTCTCAATAAGATTAAAGACATTTGATTGGTTTATCTGGGTTTACGTTCCACTGAGCGAAAGAGCGCGCGGACCTTGAAATGTTGAAATAATAGATAAATTTACTCAAAAACGGACATTTTTTTTCGTTTTAGAGTATAAAAATACACGTATTTGAGGTTTTTCCGTAATACGGGCTGATATTTACTCGTTATTCGCATTTTGCTCGTCCCTTCGGGACTCGGAAAAATCATTCGCAACTCGTACAATTCAGCCAGTATTACGGGAAAAACCCCAAAAAGATCTAATTATTCTATTTGTATTTCTTATGTTCTACCTTATTGTAAAAAAGCATAGAGGCATTGTGTAGCGTTTTAAGAAATAAATTATTAGTATTATTATTATATAGGGCATCTCTCAGCGGTCAAACGTGTATATCCGCTATTCCTCATCTTCAGTGCCTCCATCGTGTTTCTAATTACGCTTGGGTCGGTCCTACTCGATGTATGTAATGACCAATTCTGTACTTCCAAACAAGAATATAGATCACATGTCGCTGCCACCAAAATGTCACAACGCTTCTCAAAGCCCCGAGACCCGACGAAAGCAATCGAAATAAACGGACACAGTTTTATTCTCCTTAAAAATTGCTACAATGTCTTCTGAGTTTTTAACTGAAAAATACAATACAAAAATATTTGGTACCTCTATTAAGATAG
>JAUJYZ010001380.1:0-12507 GCA_033675265.1 Actinostola sp. cb2023 | reverse complement strand
ACAATATACAATATACAAATATACATATACAATATACAAATATACATATACAAGATACAAAAGATCATATACAATATCACAAATATTACAATATACAAATATATCTATGTAGTAAATGTAGTTCGTAAGGTTTCATCAAGCGTAAAAAAAACTCCCCCCTGAAAAATACTGAGCCCATAATGTGGTATCAAGACATAAAATAATGATAGTTTTCACTGATAAATCTCTGCCCCCCATCTATAAAATACATAAAACTATAAAACCTCATTAAAAAACTATGATAAAATATTATATTATTATTATTATTAAATAGAAACCCACGTGATAAAGAACTATGATAAGTATAGAATTGTAAACTTATGAGGAATATACAGAGGCAAATGTTACAGAGGCAATTCCCAGTTCCCATGAGGCCTGGGAGCAAATGTTCGGTTAAAATCAGCGTCTTTGAGCTAATTTGAACTCCACGCCACTGTAGTTGCCTCGGTAGCTCAGTGGGTAGAGCACCTGTCATGAAATCGGGGTGTCGTGGGGCTCGAATCCCGCTCGAGGCATTTGTTCTGTATATTCCTCATTTTACATGAGAATCGAAATAATTAAATTCCTTAGGGCAAATTATTCCTTTATCCTACCCCCCCTGTCGTGGCTGCCAGCAGGTGATCGTGCAAACCCTATATTGGCTGGAATTCAATATAATTTCATACACCGTGTATTCCTATGGAGTTTTTGTCTATGGACCCACTAACATATGAACTATAATTATTTCATGGATTTGAGTTTGTTTGAGAACTGAATCAATCTATTAATGGCATGTAGTTCGTAAGGTTTTTCATCAAGCGTAAAAAGACTCAGAAGACTGAAAAGAAGAAAAAAATGAAAAAATGACTTCCTAGTGGCTCAGTGGTTAGAGCTCCTGACTAGTATCCAGGAGGTCACGGGTTCAATTTCCCGTCTCAGCTCAGTATTTTTTCTGAGTCTTTATACGCTTGATGAAAACCTTACGAATCTACATTACTAACTATTACTAAGAAGAAAAAGAGAAGTAAAAAAGAGGAAAGAGTAACCCTATTAAGAAAGTTCAGAAGAGGAAGGGAGAAAGAGAGAGAAGTCCAGAGGTTGAAGGAGAAAGACTAAGAGAACTAAGGAGTAGGAGGAGGAACAAGAAGACGAAAAAAGAAGAGAAAAGACCCTTAAGAACTAGCGCGAACAAATTACTATATCAATAATCATCAATCTATAATATTCACACTTCATAGGATAGTCCGCAAACCGAAGCTGGTGCATTCAAAAACAGCCTACTGATTTTTCCTGTTCTCTATTTTTATCGAGTGCTGGATCACTCTCTCGATATTTACAGACATTGACCTCTTTATTATACATTTAGAAACAGTACCCGACTGATAGTACTTCGTCAAAGCGAGGCTGGTGCATTAAGACCAGCCTACTGATTTTTCCTGTTCTCTATTTTTATTCGAGACTGGATCACTCTCTCGATATTTACAGACATTGAACTCTTATTATACATTTTAGAAACAGTACCCAGACTGATAGTACTCGTCAAAGCGAGGCTAGTGCATTGAAAAAACAGCCTAATGATTTTTATATCCCCCTATTTTTATTCGAGACTGTATCACTCTCCCCGATATTTACAGACATTGACTCTTATTATACATTTTAAGAAATAGTCTCAAAGCGAGGCTGGTGCTTCTGGTTTTGTTGTTACCATGGATACGTGTGATGCCCAAACTTGTAGCTCCTCGAGGTATACCCAAAGTCCTTTCCAACTCCAAGGTCACGTCAGTAAAAACCGTCACCGTGGCAACCAAGGCCCTTTGTATTGCTCAATTCAAACTACACCAACACTTGCCACAGCATGACTTCTACCAAGCAAAAGGGTTTTGTGAGCTGAACAACGCTAATCACTTGTCCAACCTGAAGTCTTGTCCCCTCAGCTGATGGTGAATACATAAACTATCATGAACACCCTCCAGCCAATGCAGCAACAGCTATGCAGTGAACCGCTGGAATGTGTGATGACAGGGGGACGGAGTGGAATGTGCTGTGATCCAGGTAATAAGCGTGATCAACGCGCGTATGCTGTGTTTAGATGTCCAAACCATGCACAATGCAGCCCAACCATTCCTTTTGAGGCTACTAATCATTCCGATAAAATGATATTTGCGTCTTTTTTTTATGGGTTTCCTGTGGGTAGAGCGCGCGCGCGCATTTATATGTTGGGTTCCCTGTGTTGATAACGTATAATGTTGGGCCTTCCTGTGTGCGTCCCGCAGTACATGTTGTATATTGAAACCAAGGTATGAAACTCCAGGCACGTGAACAAATACGTTTTGCTCCCCCCCAAATTTTGTCAATGTGACGTGAACATATCCATTTTTCTTCGAATAACTAAACTTGACCCGTATTCTCGAAACAAGAATAAGTGTCAGTCGTCTACTTCACCGTACGCTGAGAAACTAATTTTTGAAATTTTGAGCCTCATGGCCCGATGTGTGCCGCATGTATATGTGCGGTGCACTTTTCCGTGAAAACATTCGGATTTTACCTTCGAGAGGACATCGACACGCGCCTCGGCAAATCTGAACTGTGCTCTTTATGGCAAGTTTTAATATTCATATTTTTCACTAAACATAAGTCAAAACACATCTACAGATATATACTTTATTTGTTTTTCTGTTTTGACCGTTGTAAAGTATTCTAATTAGGCTGCCAAATGTGTGCCAACAGTTTTCTCCGGCAACCGTGCGGCATACGCTGCCACAATTTGTGTGCCAAAGACCTTATATTTTGTTAAGGGTGTCTTAATGCGTGTCAGCCAACTTCCACAGTAATTAATGTAGTCTGCTGAAGTTTTGGGTTCGTCTGAGTCAGTAATCTAACCCAAACATCTTGCTTGATAATTTAGTGAATGTATGTTTATTATTGTGCCAATAGTCGATGTCGTAGTAGACCTCCAAATGTGAAAGTGGCTTCTAATGCGCATGTCTCAACACGAGACAGTCGCGACCTTTGGTCTGTAAGCAAACACCTCAAGGAATTTTAGGTGACCTAAAAATGCATAGTGAAAACACAACCTTAAAACAGCTTCTAACACTGATATATATTTATGTTAATGCTGTTCAAGGTTTTGCCTGAGTTTTTTTAAATTGTTCACTTGCATGAATGCCCAGAAATGTACATGTAGCTGAAGATATTCTTTGTGATTCCTTCGTAGCCTGATTTCAGACGGTCCGTGGTCCTCCGCTCACATTGTTTAGTCACGTTGTATGTCTAGTTTATTTATATTTTGTATTTGTATGGGATATATTTATGGTATCAAATAAAATATTGTAGTTCACAAAGAATTCGGTTAATGGCAAAACTTGGTTTGTTGCAAAAAAGCCGATGTGCAGGAAAACTGATGCCTGCAGTTTTTTGAGATTTGAAGTTTTTCTTAGTCGGACCGAGATTCTGTTGCTCGATAGTTTTTTGTGATGGAAGGGACGTTTTTTCCTAGACGACCGACATTTTGTCATGGATAGTAATTTTCGCGATGGGATCACCACAAACCCGTCGAATACGAAACCTCTATTCGATGCCGAAAACTCTTTCCAACGCAAAATCTCTGTAGTTCACAAAGAATTCGGTTAATGGCAAAAACTTGGTTTGTTGCAAAAAGGCCGAATGGCAGGAAAACTGATGCCTGCAGTTTTTTTTGAGATTTGAAGTTTTTCTTAGTCGACCGAGATTCTGTGCTCGATAGTTTTTTGATGGAAGACGTTTTTCCTAGACGACCGACATTTTGTCATGGATAGTATTTTCGCGATGGGATCACCACAAACTCGCCGAATACGAAACCTCTATTGATGCCGAAAACTCTTTCCAAACGCAAAATCTCTGTAGTTCACAAAATTTGTTTCGTCACTGATTCGGTTAAATGGCAAAAAAACTTGGTTTGTTGCAAAAAAGCCGAATTGCAGGAAAACTGATGCCTGCAGTTTTTTTTTTTTGAGATTTGAGTTTTTCTTAGTCGACCGAGATTCTGTGCTCGATAGTTTTTTGATGGAAGACGTTTTTCCTAGACGACCGACATTTTGTCATGGATAGTATTTTCGCGATGGGATCACCACAAACTCGTCGAATACGAAACCTCTATTTGATGCCGAAAACTCTTTCCAACGCAAAAATCTCTGTCTCATAGCTTAGTAGGGACAGTTCTTGATGGCTTAGGATCCGACTGCTCCCTCCCTCTTGTGAATGCTAAGTTGATTGATGTACTGCTCGATAGCGCGGATGGGGCCGAAATCTTCATCCTATACGTAACATACGATACGGTACTCAGCATTAAAGTCTGGGTGTCTGGTCGCTTTTTGAAGAATTTCCCGGCATGCTTTTCTAATGCAAGCAGGTAACAGACAACGTACTCCAATGTGCCGAATATGGAAGCTGCAAAAAGCCCAGTAAAGTACCCTGGGACTCTACCCTGCTACTTCGCTTCATTTCTTTTGCGAGGCCTCGGTTGTGAAGACAACTTCAAATCGTGCTATGGAAGCAGCTATAAGGGGGCCAAAGCTAATAGAATACAAAGGTAATGCTTCAAATGCTACATACACTGTAAATCTATTGCACAAGTGTTTTTCGGGTTTGATTATTTTAACATAATTCCCGGTGCTTCAAATGGAGATGATTTAAGTAGCTTTCTTTGATTATGCACTCACATGTGTAAGAAGCGATGGTTTACCTGTCTTTGTCGAGGGTGACACTGTAATTATGGATATTGTGGTTTTCATCATGGTAGGATCACAGAAACAACACTGAGGCAAATGCTTGGCATGCATGGTATAACATTATTATTTTCAGCCACCGTATTCTCCACACTTTAAACACTTGTGAATATTGTTTTCACCAAATGAAGCAAACAATGAGACAAAATGAAACTTATTCTCAAGAATACACCGAAATGGCCATCATGGATGCACTTAATGATATCTAACACTACTCAGTCACTTAATTTATTTCCAACACTGTGGATACCTTATTTGGACTGATATTTTGCAAACTATATGGGACAGTAGTCCTAGGTGGAAGGAGGACCATGTTAGATATCTTTACTGTTGAAGGAGCAATAAAAAAGCTTATCAGACTCATGGATTCTTACAGTATAAAGATCTGACATGGCATGACTTCACTCTTACTGTTATAGAAAAACCAGCCATCTTACAGCATAAAGATCTGACATGGCATGACGTCACTCTTACTGTTATAGAAAACCAGCCATCTTACAGCATAAAGAAAACTGATGATGCGCATGACGTCACTCTTAATGTTATAGAAAACCAGTAATCTTACAGCTAAACTTACAGATTTTCTCTCCTGTTTGCTTTTTCCCCATTTTTTCCACTCATTTCAACAATGATGCTTTTCATCAACATCTAAGTATAAATAAAAATAACACAAAAGAAAAGGTGAGGTACATATACATTTCGTTGGAAGTTTCAACCGTACACATACAGTAACCAAGGTCATTTTTTTTTCTGGTGTCTCATTGGACGAGAGAGAATATTTTTTTTGATGAATGCACGGAATAATAATAATAATAATAACTTTATTAACGTGTCATGTTTTCTAGTTTACAAGAAACTAATTGGAGACACCTATCTACCCCACCCATTAAAATATCCCTGATTTAGTTTTAAAAAAAAGTACCTATCGTGTTAGACGATCATATTTCAATTTTTTCCCAAGCTACGGTCTTCAACGTTTTCAAAAATACCAAAGCCGCGCCAGAACTGCCTTCGTGCTACTGTTCGCATACGCCATATACAATCTTCTTAGTGCATGTATTATTATTATTATATTATTATTATTGTTGTTGTTGTTGTTATTATTATTATTATTGATGATGATGCTGTTGTCAACCGGATGACTTCAAACTGATTGTGCAGTGAAGAAAACCATCGTTAGCCAACGCAGCGTTTCGACCACAGTTAATATATTAACTGCTATGATTGTATATGCAGTCAGATACCACGCCTTTTATCTCCTCAAGAATTAATCGTCGAATTACTGATATCACTGAAATACCGTGAAGCAGTGGACGTACTGATCCATAACGAAAAGAAACCTCCATATTTTCATAATCCGTCTTCTTCGTCCACTAACTTGACAATTAATGAGAACGCGATTCCTAGTGATATGGTCACGTGTCGTGTCACGTGCTATGTCGATCCATTAGTGTTTCTATGGTGATTTACAAACGTATCAGAAAGATCTTCAGTTTCATGTATCAAGAGGAAAAGGAAATTTGAAAATTAGAAACCTGCAGTAACAAAAGAAACTGACCCACATCGGGTAATACAAAGAAGCGAAGTTTCACAACAAAGCTGGCTTACAACTATCTCAATGAGCTTGTTTTAAATTTTCACCGAAGGCAAACGAAAATACAATAACTGGAAAGAGCATACTAAAGTTAGTAAAAGTGGAAAGTTGAAAGGAAAGTAGTAATTAATATGCATAGTTACAGGCATTCAAACTTTGCCGGTTTTTTTTTGTATGGAAATGTATGTTGGAGGGCAATGCTTGCCCTCCAAGCGAAAAACCCATATACAAATATTAATCCTATCAAAAGCGGGAAACTTTGAAAGCCTTTAACTTTTTGTCTTATTTGACTGGTTCATCCCCAAGTGGCTTGAAAGAAATCGTCCACAGTTCATTGGTAAACAGTACTAAAAGAAAAACAAACAAATATTTTTGAGCATAGTCAGACTTGAAAATATGGACTGAGGAAGATGGGTAGGCTCAGTATACTGAGCCTAGAAGATGGGTGGATGCGGGTTTGTCAAAATGAGTTTTGGAAGGAGGTAGAAGTAGGAATAGTCGAATCATTATCCTATAAATGAATACTTTACAACCAGCCAAAAACGTGAAAGTAGCCAGTGATGCAACTCTCCTCTATGCCAGACATCTTCGGGGACCAACTTAGAGTTGTCCTCTTAGAGTTAATTAATATATAGTAAACTGGACAGCAGGGACAAAGGTGTCTTAGAGAGAGTTAATATATAGTAAAACAGTCCGGGAACATTTCAGCACAATACAGTACTCAGGATACACCACGAGGCTCTTACGAAGTGTATGGACCATATATACAGCTCTGTGGAAGGATTTTCCTGCTTCGATTGGAGTGAACGTCAATATTACAGTTCTTATTCACCAGTCGTTCGATAGTGTGCCGGTCTGTGGAACAATCAGAGTACAATTTCATCGATTAGACTGACATCGTGAAAAACACTGCCAAAAATTCGCAAGGTAGGCCTTGAATGAATATTTATTTCTCAGACTTCGCATCTTCAGACTTTCAATAATTTGCATTGAATGGGGTACACTACATAATAGGAGTTAGCTTTATAGCTGTATTCAGTCAATGAAAGGAATTTTTGAGGGAAATAATCAAGCTACAACATGACGAATTTTTCATATTTTGAACATTTCCCTCAAATGGTACGAATCCCCATAGTAAAATTATCATACTCCCCGAAGAGATTTTTCTGGATTCTGTAACATCGATGTCTATAGAAGTTGTGATAAAAGTAAAAGTTCTCAGAAGTGCGTACTTTCGGAGCTATAAGCGAAACATTTGTGCCTGTTTTTTCCTGTCTGTCAAAATGGCCGACATGGCCCCTCGCCAAGTGTCGATTTTCTGAGCCGTGAAAACACAGGGAGCCAAGCATAAAATTTTTAAAAAAATCACCAGGCAGGTTAAGTTAACAGACAACAAAGGTGTATAGGGGGAAAAATACTTTATTTCCAATTTTTTTTTTTTTTACTGAATTTATGCTTGGGCTCCCTGTGGTGAAAAACAGCTAATTCCGACGCACAAGTAAGCACAAGCACAAGAAATTAAAAACATTGATCATTGTGCTTACGACAGCTAGCCTATTTTCACAGTGATATAATCAAGTTTGTATTTCTAGCATTGGATTATATATCACCTTATATCGTGAATATCGTCAGACTGTAGTGGTAGACTAATGGTTAGTATATCCATACCAGGTGCATCCAGACACAGGTACTCTTCGTGCAGGCGTGGTCTGACCAGAGACAGAGATGGGTGTCCAATCATGTCGAGACATTCACTGCTTTTGTCATCAACTATGGCCCAGCGTCTGTGTGAAAGAATATTGAAATGAGATATGAAAATGTTTTATCGATCCGGGACTGAAGATTGAGAACCATTCCAGATTTTCTTATAGATAGTAAATTCGGCATGTCGTGACCTTAAGTCCGTGTCGTGACTGTGTCGTCAGTGGTGTGCCGTGTAGCGACTATATAGTCTGCGAACAGTCCCTCCTTTTCCCTCCAATTTTCCCTCCGAAACTCAGTGAAGACGAGTTTACGCGAAATTCTCCCCCAATCCTCGCGCGTCCAGGATTGTTTTTCCTCGTTCGACTAACGGGACTGTTATACCATGTGCCGTGACTATACCGTGTGCCGTGTTTTTAAATTTACTCTATAAATGATGACATCATTGTACATCTTTTAATACTAAAGACTTCAATCCTTAGTCAAACTATTACGATTCCCCCCCCCTTCTCCCCTCCTCCGATGCATCTGGAGTTCTGTATTAAAAAGTCCCTGACGATGTCGAACGCGATATCGATCAAACACGATATTTGTTTTATATAGTGATAGTACTCGGGTTTATAGTGATAGTGGATCAAACATGTTCACGATATCAGTCGAACAGACTGCGATATCGACTAGAATTGTTAAAATCAGGTCCCATCCATTAGCAGCTGATTTACCTGTCATGTTCCAACCCTTCATAGAAACACCAGCAACTCTCCAACTGTACACCTTTACACGCCTTGACGGGAAAGTTCGTACACATGAAACGTGTCCTACGTGGCGAGGCATTTTGTGTAACAATGGCACAGGAAGCCCAAATCCTGAACTTCCGTGAAAGAGATAAAAAAGCACTATCGATAATAAATTGGAGTCCAAACATTGTTCTGATCTGTAAATCAAATATTTTTGCGAGCCATTTCGAGAATGAGTATAAAGTGCACAGAAAAGTTACGGCGAAAAATAGGGTATATTAAATCGCATATAAAAAGGTTCCTGGTATGTCATTTTTCTACATTTAAACTTTATAGCCTTAAAGTTATGTTATTGATGTTTGTCTCTAAATCGCATTCTTTCCCAATCAGAAAATCGATCGTCCGAGTACTACTTTTGGCCAGAGCGTCATACCTTGACTCTTGAAAAGACATCCAAGTGGGCCGATAAAATTCGAAAACTACTTCTAAAGAAGTCTCAATGCACAGCTATTGAAGTTAAAAGACAGCGAAATTCGAGTTCAATTTGGAAATAATTATTGTCCGTATTAACCGGTGTCTTGGTGTCTCTATTTACCGGTGTTGGCCGGTGTCCCGTATTAAATCGGTGTCCGTATTAACCGGTGTCTCTATTTAACCGGTGTTTGGCCGGTGTCCGTATTAACCGGTGCCCGTATTAACCGGTGTCTGTATTAACCAGTGTCCGTATTAAACGGTGTCTCGATTTACCGGTGTTGGCGGTGTTCGTATTAACCGGTGTCCGTATTAACCGGTGTCCGTATTAACCGGTGTCCGTATTAACCGATGTCCGTATTAACCGGTGTCTGTATTAACCGGTGTCCGTATTAACCGGTGTCCATATTAACCGATGTCCGTATTAACCGGTGTCTGTATTAAACCGGTGTCCGTATTACTGATGCCCGTATTAACCGGTATCCGTATTAACCGGTTTCCGTATTAACCGGTGCCCTTAATAACCGGTGTCCATATTAACCGGTGTCCATATTAACCAGTGTCCGTGTTAACTGGTGTCCGTATTAACCGGTGTCCGTAATAACCGGTGTCCGTATTAACCGGTGGTCCGTATTAACCGGTGTCCGTATTAACCGATGTCTGTATTAACCGGTGTCCGTATTATCGGTGTCCGTATTAACCGGTGTCCGTATTAACCGATGTCCGTATTAACAGTACCGTATTTACCAGTGTCTGTATTAACCGGTGTCCGTAGTAACCGATGTCCGTATTCACCGTGCGGTATTAACCAGTGTCCGTATTGACGATGTCCGTATTGACCGGTGTCTGTATTAACCGGTGTCTGTATTCACCGTGCGGTATTAACCGGTCTGTTATGATTTAGCCAGTCAATCAGTTTCCGGCCTAAAAAACTGGGATATCAGTATAATTTCGGAAAGATTATGTTTTTGATCTGATCAAGAAAATGGAATAAATTTAATCCCTAGAAACAAATAAAGAGAACTCAAAGCATATTTACAACTTGGTATATTTTGTTGTATTTATTTCTAGTGTTTGAACGTTGTGTTGTCAATTTCATGTCTCATTATGCACGTGTAGCGTATTACCAAATGGTAAAAATATGTTCTGTGTTTACGGCTTCCCACCGGAAGAGTTTTAGAGCTGCATCGGTACACGACATGGCATCTGGGACTTCTTCGAGTTCAAGTTCCTTATAATCTAACATTTGAAATAAAAGCGCAGCAACGTGCTTGCAACAGCCTCCTTTCCTGCTGGACATCACATCGTGCGTAAGAAATTTTGTCCTGATCGTTGCTTGAAGTGGACATACACATTATACTCGCATTTCTTCATTTGAGCGTTCACTCTACCACGAACCAGAAAATAGTCTTCATCACCCATCGTTACACGAGGTTTTACTGCAACACCATTGACATAGCCCGACTTGAACAGCTGATAACCGAGCTTTTTGTGTCTCCCGGCTCCTTTAGGTTGTCGATCGATTCCCGCGGTCAGATACAAGATGTTTTTCAAGAAATTCATGTGAAAAATCTGGAAGATCCGATATATTCTTTGTCCACATTACTCGAGAAGATTGGCTAATATCCATTTCCATTGTTTAACTTTAACTTAGAGAACAAAAGAGCGTAGTATACAGTGATTTAATGTGAAGCAATTGAAACACTTGTTTGTTTACATCGCCGCCATCTTGAAGATGATACACACATTGTCCCAGAAATCCCCGCGCGCATAAATTATAGCTGGAATGTGCCATTGGATTAACACTCTTATTTTTATTTTAACCAAGCACAAACTATTGAAAACAAAGGTCAATATAAATTAACCACAGTTTTCAATTCAAAATTAATAGCTGTTTTAGCCTTGTACAAACCATATTCTCCATGCTTTGGTGCTCAATACATGCATTATTAATTACTATTATTATTATTAATTGTAACAGCGCCATTGAACCTCGTAATTGGCGCTATATAAATCTATTATTATTATTATTATATTATTTATTTATTTATTTATAAAGGATATTGTAAACTTTTAACGATGTTTAAGTATTTCAACTAAGACCAGATTATTTTATTGTTATTATTAATAAATCATAAAAAATATCCTCTTAAAGACTTTATAATTATAAGGTAACTTGCTTGTTAATTTGATTTTTTATTCTTAATATCACAGGAAGGAGTTTACCTTTAAATACATTGCACCGTTGCAGTTCTTGCTTGGAAAGCTTTCAGTTTTGTGCCAGTCTCTGGAAGTCTTATTGTTGTAACACAAAAGGTTACTCTAACAGAGTATGTCCAATTAATAGACTGTCCAATTTAAGCTTAAACGTGTTGTTATTTGTTTATTATCAGGGCGCTTTTGATTTGGATCGCTGCAATTTTATTTGATCTGCAAAAACTGTAAAGTTACCTTGGCCCTCCTGGACAATACAGGATATTGTTCAAGCAGGATTTGGCCTGGCAGTTCCAATGTAAATTTTGGTTATGTATTTGACCAGGACCTTTTCAAGTTCTGGGATTCAATACAAAAGAGAATGCCAGGAACCTCTGAAAATTCCTTTATTAGGGCACTTGAGGATTTTTCTTAAGCAAAAGGAAGGGTGAGTTTAATAATGTACGAAAGATTATTTTGTCCCAATTAATTTTGGAGAGATTTCCATCCAATGTTCTGGCAAGGTTCCCCTGGTGACACACCAAGGAGCGAAAGGGTGATAGCGCAGCCGCTGCGGAAGCTGTGTGCGGTTTCCCCCTGGTAAGATCCAGAGTTTTTAAATGGAGGGTTAAGCGGTTGGCAACGGCTGAGCCAACGAAAGGAGAGTTCGTTACAAAGTCCTTTCTTGTCCGTTACTCGAAAAAAGATACCCATCTCTGAGGTTGATGGCCATAAGGTCGCAACAGACTGAATAAAGCTTGACGTTGCTAACAGGACAAATTTGATCATCGTCGCACTTTTTGATCTTTCAAAATGTTGGTGTCTTTGCCTCTCAATGTTTTGCCAAACGTATGACGAAAGAGAAAACAGTCCATTGATAGCTAATGACAGCTTCTGAATTGAATAATAGTTTTCATTCGAGATAGGATGGATCAGTTGCAGACTAAACATGATCTGATTAGCTTCGCTGAACGGCAATGGCTTTGAATCGCTGTCATCTAGTGAGGAAAGTTCTTTTCACTTCATAAAA
>JAUJYZ010000373.1:15000-220086 GCA_033675265.1 Actinostola sp. cb2023 | reverse complement strand
AAAATGTAAAACACCTACTTGACAATCATCTTCAATACTCACGGGCTATCTATAATCTAGCAACGTATAACCAATTGGCGTGCTTGGTCTTAGACTTGGCTTACTGTCTATTCGGTATCAGAATGGTTAAGAAAGTCAAGTAATGGAAGAATAATGAGGGCTATTGCTTTCTTGTGACAGAGTGAAGTATTCTGTCGTAAGTAAGCGTCTTCTGTATAAGTGGACCACATCAAAATAACGTCAAAGTATCCTGAGTAAATATACTCAAAGTTTTACTCAGCTGAGACTATTACTCAAGTTTTACTCAGCGAGTAATATAGTTGTGGAGTATTTTTTTTTTTCACGGACTGCGTGTTATAACATTTTGAGTAAATATTATAATTGTTATGAAAATAGTGACCGACTTTTGTGTTGACACTGGACGAGACCTCCTTGACCAAAATGACCAACATGAGCTTGTATATAATAGTAGTGCAATACTCCAATGGTCAATGGTATGTCTTTAACCTCTCTATCCATATAAGAAATCATTCTATTCTACTCTTTGTGACCCTTATTCCTTCCTTGATAATTAGTGGGGAATAACTCCAAAATGGTCAGGGGATGGTTGGCTGTGGATTATTTGCGCGCCTTAGAGCCCCGCCTTTCCCATCTACTGGGAAGTAAACTAATGCTAACAGATACATACTCCACCCTTTCGAGATAAAACGAATACAACGTAAATGTCTCATAAGTAGTCTCTAGTGACTTTAAAACTAATAAATCTATCAGGCTTCTTGAATTATCCGCCCGGATCTTGTTTGGACTGTTCCAGGGGTTCCGGAGCTCTTTCCAGGGGTGGATGCTCTATGGTGGTTTCTGTACCTATGTCATGGGTGCTGTTGTTTCTGTTGCAGATATTCTGTCATCTAGTGTTCTTTAAGCTATTTAGTTGTGAATTTTCAACCTGGAGCTGCATTCAAGCCCTGAACTCTTATTCCTCTGATATGTTCCTGTTGGACTTGTATTACGAACCAAGTAGGAATCTGCTTATTGTGGTTGTTCTCTTACTCTTTCACTTCTTTTTTCATCTTCAGCCAAACTTTCAATCTCCTTTACTCGTAGAAACTAGACTGGTTTTGCAATGATGCCAAGTTCAAAGTTCACCTTTCATGTTTTACTCGTGAAGTTTCCTCCTTGTCTTGTAGTTCTGCTTGTCGGCCTACAGTTCCGAGAATTCCGGTTCTGAGATACCACTGGTAGCTTAGATCACTGAGAGCATTCACCCTTCGAACATCAGTAACTCAGCGGGGACTGTAGCCATTGCTAGGCGAGTGGTGTTCTCTAGTTGTGAAAAACTTAGGGCAAGTGTCATGGGTCTTTTGCTGCATACAATAAGTCCTGACCGGTGCCGTCTGAGCGTTCTACTTATTCCGTTCCAGAAGCATGTTTCCTGGGCATTGTGATAGACTAAATCCGTCATCATTAGCAAATGCTGAGAACTCTTTCGATGAAAAACTGTGGGGAACTTTATCGGAAAACGAGTGTCTCTGGAAACTCCGTTGTCTTGCGCATATGACTTCTTTAAGTGATTGATAACTGACTCGCATCGTCGGTACTTTCAAGTTTAGACAGTTCAAGTTATCGCGAATAGTTAGTCAACTACCCTAGAATATGAGCTTGTCTAGAATAAATCCAATGAGATCTGCTGCGATCTTCTTGCCAGGGTCGTGTGTGGCATCTGTGAAGGTAGAAGTTTTCGGATGATTCTTGTGCTTTGTACCAGCATTACTCGCAGTTGTATATCAATTCTTTGATGTTCTTACTTACACCTGGCCACCAGGACGGACTGTATTGCTCTCTGCGGACACTTTGTTATTTCCTTGGTGACCGCGCATACAGATCCTTCTCTGCGTAGTTACCTTTTCTCCTTTGCGCGGCGAAGTGCTAGAAACAGTGCAAGCACATGAGACTCTATCCGTGATCACATAAGTAGACCATAGACTTATGGTTAAGTAGGCGGTGGTGACGTGGCCATAGACCTGTAGTATGATACGATACCTATTGAGCCTCTGTTTCTCAGGGCTCATCTATGATCTCTCACCGTGACTTGATTACCTACATGCCCACGTCATTGGGCTATAGAGCCTATGATCGTCTCGTCGTATCTGTTCATAGATAATCATACGGAGAACTTGGTCCGTACATCTGTTGAGGCATACCTTGCATTGACTAAACGTTGACAAAAAGCAGGTGACTTCTTCTTAAGATCATCATAATCATTTGTTTCTGTGATGGAGTGATGCTCTCGATAATGCTTGATCGAGCTGATGTTATTAACAATCTTTGCCACCGTGAAGGACATGTGTAAATTACGTAAAAAAGTAATACTCCATAAGTCTCCATCTTATAGTCATCTCTGTGGATGCGAGGGTAGAACAGTGGCAAACGTCGAGAAAATCAGTAGTGATTGCTGATGGACTTCGCTTCCAAGTTGAAGAGTGAGAAAGTGCACTATCGCATACCTGTGTTCTCAGTGCGCAGTGGCTTAGTGGTCTGTTCTAAGTAGTATAAGGTGGATCTCAGCTATTTTAACGTAGTCATTGGAAAATCTAGGTGATCGTGTGCAATGACCAGGTCTCAATGCCAGAGCTTTCTGTTTTCTATTTGCGCAATCCGCGGCTCTTCGCGGAGTAAAGTATTCATGCGACGAACGGAGGAGGCAAATACTAAGCTACAAGGCACTTCATCCATCTCGATCTAGTTGTTGTTTGACGTGATGAACTGCACCGAGTCCATATGTATGAACTGTCGGACTGTGAATTGGTTGGCAAGTTATAGGATACGTAGACATCCAAATAACTCGTGATTTATTAAGGATCTCATGAAGTGATAAGACGGACTTGGAAACTTAGCACTTTTCTTTATCTCGTTGAAAGCATGTCGTTGGGGGTGATCCCAACACACGTAAGTAAATGATCTGCTAGAGTAGTCCTCGTGATTAGAGGGCTATCTGTTACGGTTGCTCGGTTGGGTGCATGCTCAGAGTTGGTTATACCAATCCGAGGAACCTGCGATCGAAGCTCCACTGATCGAATTCTGTGGCGCTTCCATGTTGTACAAACGCTATTACACCCCGTTTGGGTCTGGCTTAACTCCGTCTCCTGCCAAACTATTCGTGACCTTAAGAAAATGAATCTTATTTCTGACTTTCTGAACTAGAAGACAATCTTCTCTGTTGTTAGTGTATAAATCATTATGGCTTTTAGATGCAGATTTCTTCAAGAACTTGGTTAAGTCTTTCTGTCGTGCTCTTTGCGTCTTTGCTCATCCAGTAAATATCACAGAGTATCATCGTATTAGACAAGTCCACGACCTGTCAGTGATTTTCCTAGTTATCCCTCAGATGTAGTAATGAGCTGCACTTTGGAAATATGTATTCTAGGTACCGCTGAATAGAAGCGTTGATGCCCAAAGGGTGTACTATTGTGACAAGCAGGTAATCTGCCGTAATTAAAAATACTAATTAAGCATTTTACTAATGCCATAGACAACAATTCGGAATTAAACTCGTATCAGGGGTGATGTAGTAGCGTACTATTTCATTATGTACTATTTAAAGTTAACGATTTCACGGCATATAATTATTTGACCAGCACCATATGTGATTACGTGAGTGTCATTGATTCCTCATTCTGTCATTTGATTGATGGTCCTTATTCATTTTCCGCCTACAGGTTTGACAGTCTAGCTTTTGAGAAAAACTATTGTTGCAATGTCCTGCCATATTCTCCATCGCCCTGCTATCAGAGTAAACGGGATGACATATATTCATCTTCACAGAGTTAGACTAGCGACACTCAGCTCTGATTTTGAAAAAACGCCGCCCGTGCAATTTGGACTAGTAGTGCAAACAAAAGAAAACAAAGCTTTTATTAGTATTACTCGTGATGGACTTTTTTGTCAACCTCGTGAATATACAGAGCTATGATGACTGAATGTACTTCGGCCGTCATGATTCTGTGATTAACAATCCAAGGAACGAAGTTCATAGCCAGTATGAGGAATAATCGCTCTCTTAAGTGTTCGATCTTATGCAGGCAGAGGAGAAATGTTATAATCGACCAATCGTAGGAGCAGCACCAATGGGGGGGAGACCCTCTTGCTGACGGTTTTTTCCCCGGGTTCGTTAAAAAATGTCGTGATCATTTTAAATTAGAGGCCGCAATCCTAGAATTTGGAGGGTAGTCAACAAGATTGGCAGTCTGAATGTTGCGATAAAACGGCAATGATATCTAGCATTAATTCTCAATTTGAAACTCAGGGTAGACAACGCGGGCAATAATTCTCTGCCCAATTTTTACTCGGAATTCAGGTACAATTCTAGAACACTCTTTGCATTTTATTTGAAAGCACTCATATTATAAAGAATAGGGTGCAACGCACAACCATATCAGAAAAGAGTATGCGTTACATCTTAAAAGGTCTAGGAATCAACGATCTAAAATGTAATATATTGTTTTATCTATTGCCAATTAGTACCCGTCGGGAAGTTCAAAGTAGTCAGTCCGCCGTTGGCTACGAGGCGAGTCAAACTAGACTCGAAGGTGATTACAAGTTAAAGTCGCTCCTACCGCACCCGCTTTTAGTTACCGTACTCGCCCAATGTGTCATCGCCAACCTGACAAACAGCAGATGTCTCGTGCACGCGCCTCTTCGAAAGTAAGCTTGCCTCACACCTATGTATAAAATAAAACAGAAGTTAAATATGTACATCACAGCCTCAGACTTGCCTACTAGATACTAGTTATAATTTATTACGCATTACCTCGACGCAGAATCCTACTAACCAGATAACCATACCTGACACTTTGATGACATGCAACGCCCAGCTGACTTTCTGCAATATTCATTATGTCATCCAAATAACCACTCACCGAGCGATGCTTGGTAACAACGTACCACATTACGGTCATATTCAGCTATACTTAAACACAATATCCTTGATAGAAATTAAAGTCGTGGATAAAATATCTTGCAACACTCCCCAACGTATCCTCTTCGCAACGCATATAATGATGGGACTTCGCACAGGGACCAGTAAACCTCAGTGACACTTGCTCATGCCAACACAGCAGAGATGGAGCATGCGGATCTACACTAACCATTTTTTAAATTATTTTCCACGGCCTACTGTGTCACGAAGTATCCTCGGCTTCAAAAATCACATAGAGCCTAAGTTTCCGCGGCACAAACCCATTTACAGTGATAGGCGAGACTATATCGTATAGATTCTTGATAACATCAAACTGCCAAACTCCCATACTACATAATGAGGCGAGGAATACATTCTGGTCGCAGCACATCATCTACACCTGCAGTGGCATCGGAGATGAACGTGGTATTGGTAGATGTCGTTTTTACTTACTCTGTGTACTCTCCCGAATTCCACACCATGTGGACTGAGTTTTTAATATATAACTAAAGATATTAGCTCATAAAACTCGGGATGCGAAATAAAAGCAGCCTTCATCAGAAATGTCCACGAGCATGCATTTCAATGTGAAGCGTTCCGAGATCTCTAAGAACAACATCAATGCGTAGAAAAACTACTTAACGAGTAAAGCACTGACTGTATTGTACAGATTAATACAGTTATATGTTTTTATATGCCAATTCTTAGCCACGAGTCCCTTGGTAATATTGGTAAACACACACCAAGATCACCAAGATCTTGACACATGTTAAATACATAGATCGCTGAGAAATTAATCAGTGGTGATGCAATATTTCAATAGGGCCGTGGATAAGATAACGGATTTAGTACACCCATGATTAGATCTGTTACTCACTGTAGAATTCCACAGCTCATATGCTATCTGATAAAGTGGTCAAGCCATAGGAGCACGCCTGTACATTCTTAATCATCTCACCAAATTCATAAAAGTATGTACACCTATATGTTTCAATTAGATCTACAATAGGTAGCTATGGGTCAAATGTAGTTCGGAAAACCTTCTCTTTCAACAGTAGACGACAAATACTGACTAGATACGAGTCAAGGACAGACAGCCAGTAAGCTTGATATTTAGTGCTGCGATATTTGGTCCGCCCTCGTTTGCTAGCCTTAACCCCGCCGAAATATATCTGACGAGCAAGCTTCTTAAGCCCTTTAAAAAACATAATTATTAGGCCAACAGTGCCATCTGTGAGTAGTGCCTCATGGTGCCATTTACAATTGCTTGCACATTAAAGAAATATATGACCCAATAAGTACGTGAAGATAGCCGGAGAAAAAATCAAGAGCAATACTGGAAATTAGCCTACCACCTCGTATACCCATCCAACACCCTGCCACCCCCCCCCACCCCCCCAAAATCCCGGCCCTCGTACCGATAAGAGGCGCAAAATATCTATCATAGTCAGAATTCAAGCGTGGGCAGCCATGTCCGGTTGTTTGATTGGTTCGCATGAAGGATGAAAAACAAGCCTATTTCTTGAGCTATTCGAATAATGCAGCAAGACCTAGGACTTTCACTATGAAGCTTGATTTTTTTCCAGACGCCGTTTATCAAACAAATTTGTTTACTAGACTAATTTAGACTAGCACCTAGAAAATACCACAGTGCAAACAAAACTGGTAATACCTGTCAGTAAATTTTAACTTTTGTTAGTTTAATTCTTGAGAGTATTCTGCATAACCATACCTATAACTGCTGATATCAATCGTATTTTGTCAACCCTTTTTTAGATTGTACTGAACATGACTGCCACAGGCATTTCATTAGGCGTACATGCTCTATTATATAGCTAATAGCAAGCCAAACCATTATATTATTATGAGATAACTAAAAAATATCGTACATACGAAGATTGAAAAGCGTTCTTTTAGACATGAAGGCAACATGTTCCTAGACCATTTCAGATCACGAATACCGATATACTAAAGTTATGTCTATCCCGCCGAACAGCGGCGAAGATGCGTTTTTTGAGCAGTCGCGATTAAGTCTGTCGAAGCTAGTTTCTAAGAAAGCGTCACAATATCTGATGACACTAATTTTAAAAAACACAACAACGCTACTAACTATAATAGCATATAGAAACAGATATTGCATTAGCTGCAAAACGAAATTATTTCTTCAGTAAGTGACTGACTAGGAAACGGCTTCAATGCAAACAATCATGAGACCAAACCTCAAATCACATTTAAACGCAACACACTAGTCTTATAACCCTATAACTGATTGACCTAAATCAGACCACTATCAGGCACTAAATTGAACTTTTAATACACTCACGTGTTTCTAAAATTCGCGGTCGAATTCAGCGCCTACTAGTACAAGTCGAGCGGATTGTATTGTTCTTTTGACCTAACCACTGTCCTTATATTTGGACAAGTTGAGACTGTTAGCTGTTAGACCTACCCCATTGCCAAAAAGATAATTCGTCCCCAACAACCGGATATCTAGATCGTGATGAACGCCAACTTACAATTATTTTTCTCTGTCCACCCAAAGCTTTCGCCACATAATGGATCTCTAACAGAGGTTTTCGCCAGGATGAAGAAGGAGTACTCTGTATGTGTCAATCGCATCCACTTTCATAAGCAGGCTTCATTTAAGCATTAGCCTGTAGGTGGACCAGGTATTACTACCTGTTACATTATTTCTTCAAGCTTTTGCATACGATTGAGTTGCGGCCTCACCAATTTGTCAATAGACGTGTTCACTCCCGAGTCCAACATTCAAATATCGAATCAGGGATCAGCTATCCGATCAGAGACGACTGCTCGTACGTGATACACACGCTCACCGTTACTCCGCCCGATTGACCTTAGCGGCTCCACTGCCAATACTATCTCACTTACGATATCCCGTGTTTTAATTTTGATATTGTCCCGTATGATAACATCATGAAGATGTTTTTTTCGTTATTCTTTCCCGTTGGAAGTTTTTCAATCTATGGGTGATTTGGTACTATTGTGGTCTCCACAGACTTCGAACTGGATGATCTTCGACTTCAGGGGATTATAAGCGGCCCCAGTTTTAATCTATTTATAAGCGCTCTTGGCGATGACAGTATTTTTCCCCACAAGTTGAGCGCCCACTTATTCTACTTGTCATGGAACATGAAGTTATTATTAACTATCGGGCAAAAGCTTTGCTGATATAAACTCGCGAAATCTTCTCCTTTGTTCGTGCTCATCCAGGTCTGAATGAGCTTTTGCCTGTCTTGAAAACTTATCTCAAGAACCTTTCATAAAGTGAGGATGATATTTGAATCAATGGAGGTCGGATCAGAGTAAAGTGTAACTTACAAGTAAACGGTTGAGAGATACCGAGTCCGATCCTTAGTTGATGAGTTAAACTGCTGTCAACCTTTATGAGCTTTGAATAAAAAGCCCAAACTCTCTGCGCATAACTACCAGCTAGGCAATCAGTCCTTGGTTATGTTTCCGGGCCTTTATTACGGGCTAAGAATACTTGGCACTACATGCGTACGCGTCTACGGACTATTAGACACAAGCCTGTCGGGGGTAATTAATCCTTTCCTTTACTTTGAAATGAAAACCTTAGTTTTGTTCTCCTGACACGTTCACCCAACGGGTCCAGAAGGACGCTGGAAGGAGGAATGCAGAAGAACATCAAAACTTATAACCTGTGTCTAACACTCTTCCCAGTAATAACGCTAGTATGCTAATGCTGCTAAAATCTGCGGTGTCTCTACAGGTCTTATCATGTCACATGCTGTAAAAAGCCTCATCTCATAGTTGACGTATACACTTTGATCATTTGCGAAGCATTAACAAAGTTCTTTTTTCGTCGTACCAGCATATTCTCAATTTTATAAGTCCTTGCAGGCCCTAAGCCATGGTTTAAGAGCGATGTTTGTTCTCGATGAATGTAACGAACTTTCCACAATCAAAATCAACATTAAGAAGTAGATGTTGCCATCTGATTACCTTCATGCGGAAAATACTACAAACTGCCTCACTTGCCTCAGCGTTTGTAGTCAAAAATCTAGTAATTTATGATTTTAAGCTGAAAAGTCATCACGGTGTCACGACCAATCTCACCAATTCACAACCTACAGTCTCGGCAGTATATGCCACAATGATAACCTCGTTCCTGCAATACGAGCATCAACGTTAGACCATAGGTGCTTGCTGTCTTTGTTCACGTGGTACAAAACTTGACATCACTACAAGAGTAGGTTACAAAACACAGATACGGCTAACTAGACAAGAGCGGTAAAAAATCGAACCTGCGTAGTCAGCAGATCTGCATACTGGGAACGGAATAAAGAATAGTATCAAACAGTTAAGCTAGGAAATATAGTCGTCTCTCAAACTATTAGCTGACTGTAAGGTTCCGTCGTGTGAGAAGCGCTCCAACGCATATATCCGCAGTAACTTTAGTCATTTGTCATTTGAGCTACCACCACAGGATGGGAGTGCGCACCAATCAGTCGTGGTTTCAGGTGTATTACTTTTGAATGACTGATAAGTTCACTCTAGGATACGGGTATCGGCAGCTCTTGTTATGTCACTATACGTTGGCAATCAAAAGGGAATTTGCATGACAATCCTTCGAGAGACAATATGAACATAGCAAATGGACGGTGTGGAATAACTCATGCTCACAGAAGTTTCGATCTTATATGCCCGTAATATGGCATTCGCCAAGTCCATGAACGAGTTGTAACGGATTACCTTGTAGTGGGACAATTTATTACATTAGCCCGCAAACAACATGTGAGTGACTACGAGCTGCTCTCTCATTTCACCTTAGTAGAGGTCCGTTCCTCCTTTCATGATGATAGACTATCTGAATCTGGGTTTTACGTAGTTGTTTCCCTTGGTGAGAATAGAACAACTTGATATATAGCATAAGCCTATATGGTAAATGTTCTAATGAGCTCTGGGCCTTTGAGTTTGCTTGGTCGAGGGGAATAAGGGCTTAAGAAATGAAATGATACTTGTGTTACTAGAATACCTTGTCAGAATACTAATGTCTAAGATCTATAATCAGAATAGAATTAGAATAATAAATCAAGCGAAGAAGAACACTAGAAAGCGAATACAAAGCCCAGTCAAGGTAGAATAAAGAAATACAATAAAATCAAGCACTATAGAAATAGGAATACAAGAATAATAAGCCAATAAGTAGAATACGAATAGGCCATAATTGGTAGAATAAAACTAGAATTAGAATGCGACTTAGACAAGAATTCACTGTTTACTGTATTGTAGTTCATATTTGAAGCCCTTTTTTAAAATAGCACTTACCCTACAAACTCTTGTCAGCACCTGTTGGCTAGTGTTTCTCAGCGGGACAGCTGACAGACTGTCTACACTTACAAACTAGTTACTACAGATAAAACCAGCATTTGCTTATTATATTAGTTGACAAGCTAAATACATATACTATAGTCATACACCAGTAAATGTAAGGTCTAAAATGTAGTGTTGGTCTGTTTAGTTCTATGAACACTTGAATAGATGCATATTTTTGTCAGATAATGGATGTCTACGTCTGCTCCTGTGTCTACTCTTGTTAATACAGTTCAGTCCACACCTGGCAATTTACGACATAACCATCAACTGACCATGCTCTTTTACATCTGATCCAGCACAACACGTGTATACTGCTATCAAGAATATGAATCCAGAATATGGCCTCGGCCCTCACTCTAAGCCTTTTTCGTCCATATCTACAGACAGCATCTTGTACTTAATGCGCAGGGAATATGGATGTGTAGTCTGACTCCAGGCGATGCTTCTGAGCTTGCAAGACCCATGTTTGAACAGTGCCTCTCTTTGTATCGTGTCACCGTACGAGCATGTTGTTGCAAGTGGCACTGTAGGCTGGACAGGACCTGAGTTTATGGTAGTCTATTGACCACAGAAAAAGCATTGCTCTTGGAGAGATTTTGGTAACGTACAGTGACATACTGACTATCACACAGTAAAAGAAGGTTTGTACTTCTGGTTTGTCTGGGCTTGATCTTGAGCTTTTCTTACTTGCGTTTATTGTCTCTGTTTCTCCCTTTTCATTGCATCAGCTTTCATACGGTATTCTTGTGCCCGCTTCACCCGTCTAGCGAGAACGGTTCATTGTATCTCCAATGACATCAACTCAATATCCGAGACGAAAGTCCTTTTACAACTTAAAATAAAAGAGTTTTTGCCTTATCGTATATCTTGTGCATTTCTCGTGGACGGATCCAGATTCTGTGTTGCTTATGACTTGCCCAGACGATTGCATAATAATACACTTGTTCTTCTCCGAACACGTAGCGTTTTACTTACACTAGTTGCCTTGATGCAATGTCTATTACCATAACTACCAGTATAAAAACCTCTATACTATGCCTTCTCGTTGTTATCTCTGTGTAGTGAGCAGGTAAGTCTGTTATTGAACAAATACCTCTCGATACGTGACAATGAGGCTAATCCTCTACAAGAACTCTGGCACTATAAATCTGTGCTCAAGCCCGAACAAGCATTAACGCATATCATGTACTTGTCGTGGCGATCCGTTTGCTACGCATAACGCATCAATCGCGACAATGCTATACGAGAATCGGGTCTTTGATGCCGCGCACTCAGACAGTCACGAATCGTATGTCATGATAATTTAAAAAAAAAAAATCGTCAGCGCTCACATACTGCAATATAACTGCAAGTATCCCGATGAATGGCTAACGCCAAATGTTCCGCCCCCACCTTCGGCAAAACTGAGATAAGAAATTCAACAGTTTGATTATTTTCTTCTGCCGAACTGAGCAAAAAACAGAAATCGCTGATACAGGTATCAAATTAATAATCACTAAATGTACAAGTCTAATTATGATATATAACTCAATTTTTTACCTTTCTATAGCATGTTGAGGCACATGTTTACCAAATCCCCAAGTAAGCTTAGTTCACAGCAAAAACTGCCAAGCCCTGAGGCACTGTTGTCCCTCCCTGCACTGCCTATTCACAAAAAATCAGCCGAAAACGAGCTGACATAAGTCGACTATAGGAGAACTAACCAGCGTAGTGAACTGCCAAAACTAATTGCAGTTCGCCCAACATCGAGTCAATTGACCGACCGACCAGTAAAGCTTCTTGATCACATTGTCCGATCATCTCCGAAGTTTTCTGACTTGTGTTCAAACTATGGCGTGCGGTGAACTTAGTATTATGATACGTTCACATTATTAAGCGCTTTGAAGAAGCGACTCCTATCATTATCACCAACAGGAGTCACACCAAATTGTCCGCTGACCGTACGGAGCCCTGGAATACGAATAAGCATACTTAGTGTAAGTATTGGATCAGTCGAAATAGACCATTTACCATGTAAATACGTCATGTTTGGTATCTAAGACATAAAGCCCAACAGATATCCCCCGCTATATCCCCATATTGTACACCGTTTAAAGAGTCCTTGGGATCAGACTGCCACGATAAGGACTACAGAGAATGATCGTCCGTCGCAAGTAAGTATAGATTTATCCAGAGGTCCGGGCAATTACGAATACGGAAAAAAGTAGGGTCGCTTGGGCTCCTGTGCAAGATTGATCGCGGCAAATCGTAAAAAACGATGTCTAGTATTCCGAGCTGGTCATATATAATGTTACATTCGATACCATTGAGCTCGAATATTTATACTGCACTGATGACCGAGGATCTACTGGTCCGCCATGAATGATCTTGTGATAAATATGTACTGTTTCAATACATCGAATGATGTTATAATTAAGCATCTAAGAAGGATTGCTACTACGCTGATTTGAAACGGTTTAGGAGCAATTCCACCCTACTAAGTACTCTAAACTTACCTATGCTCCAAAGTCACGGCCGTTGCGCTGACCATCATACATGCACATTCAGGATGCCGGAATAGTTGCGATGACACAGTGTTGTAGTCATAACATGTGTTGCTAACGCAATCAGCTGAGGGATCGCAAAAAAAATCAGTACAGTGATGAGCTCAGCGTCAGCTTCCATCGTTGTGTGTCGAGATGTTCTTCCATTGTTGGGAGATATTCGAAGTTTATCATCACAAGCAGTCGGCTATGCTCCGATTTACACTCAGTCTTCATTAGACGAATAGCCGATCTACCCTAGAGGATTAAGGCTTTTGAAGGGACACGGATTACATGTGTGACTAAATATGGAAGGTTGTCTTGACAATGGACAATTACCATCTGATATCAAGGCGATAACCATGTTTTTCGTGCATGGTCAACAAGCATAACATGTCAAGAGCTTGTGAGCACACTGCCCCAGTGTCTCTCTGACAATGGATCCATGCCATACAACTAGACAGAAATATAACCATCCGGATTAAGAACGAAAGTAGATCGACACAGTGACTTCCCCCCCCCTATCCCCTTCAGGAGCGAGAGTCTAGTATAGGTTCAAAGGAAGGAGAACGCACTCTAAAATGACCATGGGGTCACCACCTTTTTTTTTCACTCCAACCCATCATGTAAAACAGGGAACCCATCCTTGCAAAGTAAACAATCATGCGTTGAAACAACTACATTCAACCATCATTTGACCATCAGCAAACATCAATCAACGCATGACTAGGATTCACCGCATCAATATCATTGACCGTCATTACAACCGGTAAGGATCATTGACGATCATCTAAACGCGAACTCATCAACCAATGACTGACGTCATCAACCAGGATCAATTGATACATCATTACAACCATCATGGGACACGTCATCAACACATTACATGGGGACCGTACATACAACCATCATTGACCATTCATCAACCATCATGACCCATCGATGCAAACCGAGTCCATCGAACCATGAGTGTGACTATACTCATCATGACCATCACTTATAGACCCATACATCCACCAGCGAATCATTTGACTAGGATAGCATTAACCAATAGGATTGAACCATGAATTAAACGTCCCATCAACGCAGTGATTGAACCGTCATCAAACCATAATCCTCCATCATTCACCAACCATCAGACGAAGTGCGAATCATTGGGACCTATTCGTCAACCGTCAAGATTAGACACGCACCGATCAACCATCATTGACCGTCATCAACCACTCATTGACGATCACAACCAATCATCACAACCATGATTGACGAGTACCATCAACCATCATTGGACCATCATCAATGCCATCTTTGGACCGTCATCAACCGATCATGTGACCGTCATAAACCATCATTGACCATCATCAACCATCATGAGACCATCATGCAAGCCATAGATTCAACACATGATTTGAAGGACAAAGATCAAACCCTATCATTGGACCATCGAGGCAACCATCATCAAGGACTAGCATTTAACACATGATTGACCGTCATAACCAATTCATTGACGTTCATCAACCATCTAGTGCGCCATCATCATTCACCAGCATCAACCATCATTGCGCACAACCATCAGATATTGACCATCATCAACCATCCATCAACCATGTTGTGGACCATTCAATCAAACCATCATCACACACACCAGGATCAATCGGACATGACCATTCAAGTGGACCATCATTAGACATAATCGATTGACCATCATTGACCATAAGAGACTCAAACCATGGAATTGACCGTCATCAAACCATGATGACCGTCAATGCAAACCATCAGAGCTCATCATTGGGACCAGCAATCCAACCATCATTGTACCCCAGTCGTCAACCGTCAGTGACCATCATCAAGCATGATTACCGTCATCAAACCATCATTGACCACATGCAGTCAACCATCATAGAAACCATGGATTGACTGTCATCAACCATCCATGGACAATCATCAACATCATTGGACACATCATCAACCATCATTGGACCGTCATCAACACCATCAATTGACAGTCCATCAACCCATCATTGACAATTCCAGTCATTCCACCGTCAACCACATCAACCCATCATTGGACATCATCACCATCACATCATCTGGCCATCATCAAACCATCATTCAACCAATCATTGACCCGTCATCAACCATCATTGACCCATCATCAACCCATCAAGCATGGACCGTCAATCATCCAAACCATCATTGGGACCATCATCAACCATCATTGAACGTCATCAACCATCATCAACCATCATCACCATCATCATCATCCATCAACATCAACCATCATCAACCATCATCAAACCATCATTGACCGTCATCAAAAAACCATCATTCACTGACCGTCATCAACCATCATTGACCATCATCAACCATCATTGACGATCATCAACCATCATTGACCGTCATCAACCATCAATCATGACCAACCATCATCAACCATCATTGACCATCATTGACCCATTCAACCATGATTGACCGTCATCAACCCATCATTGACCGTCATCAAAAACCTCATTGACCGTCATCAACCATCATTGGACCATCATCAACCATCATTGACCATCACAACCATCATTGAATCATTCAAAAACCATCAAAACCATGAGTGACCGATCATCAACCATCATGGACCATCATCACACCATCATTTGACTATCATTAACCATGATTGACCGTCATCAACCATGATTCATCAGACCCGTCATCCACCATTCACCATCATCATTCACCATGACATCAAAACCACATCATCATCACGGCACCGTCATCAAACCATCATTGACCATCATCAAGTCAACCATTCATGGACCGTCATCAACCATCATGACCATATCAATCATTGAACGATCATCAAACCATCATTGACCTCATCATCAACCAAAACCATTGAATTGACCATCCATCCACCCTCATTGACCATCAAAAACCATCATGGACCAATCACCATTCAACCATCATATGTACCATCATTGACCATCAGTGCAATTACCACCTTCAACTATCATTAACCAGTCATCAACCATCAATCAACCATCATTGACCATCATCAACCATCATCCAGACCATCATCAACCCATCCATGCACCTATCATCAACCGTCATGGACCGTCATCAACCATTGACCGTCATCAACCATCATCAACCATCTTGGACCGTCAAATCAACCATCATTGACCATCACTCAACCATTCATTGACCGTCATCAACCATCATTGACATCTCAAACATTCATCAACCATGAGTTAACACCGTCATCAAACTCATCATCATCACTGACCATCACTGACCATCATCAAACCATCATTGGACCATCATCAACCATCATCAACCATCATCAAACCATCATCAAACGAATCATCAAAAATCACCCATCAAAACCCATGATTGACCGTCATCGAACCATGTCATTGACCCTATCAACCATCATATGAACGATCATCAAACCATCGTTTGACAAGTCATCATGACCGCAACCGTCATCCAACCATCATCGACCATCATTCAAGCATCATCAACCATCTACAACCATCATTGGACCCGTCATCATTGAACCATCCATCATTATTGAACCGTCAGCTACATCATGACCATCATTGACCATCATCAACACTACATCATTGACCGTCATCAACCATCAACCCATCATTGACCATCATCAACCATGGACCATCATCAAACCATCATCAAACCGTCCATCACACCATCATCAACCATCAATTGACCGTCATCAAAACCATCATTGACATCATCCAACCATCATCAACCATCACGACATCATAAACCATGGTTATCTGTCATCAACCACCATTTGACCGTCATCAACCATGGACTGACCGTCATCAAACCATCATTGACCGTCATCAACCATCATTGACCGTCATTCCACCATCATTGACCGTCATCCACCATCATGACCGTCATCAACCATGATTGACCGTCATCAACCATCATCCATCATCGTTCACCAGCATCAACCATCATTGACCATCGTCAACCGTCATTGACCATCATCAAGCATGGATTGACCGTCATCAACATCATTGACCCATCATCAACCATCATCAACCATGATTGACCGTCATGAACCATCATTGACCATCATAAACCATCATTGACCGTCATTCAACCAATCATTGCCATCATCAAACATCATCATCAACCATCATCACCATGATTGACCGTCATCAACCATGATTGGACCATCATCAACCATCAATTGACCATCATCAAACCATCATTGATCGTCTATCAAACCATCATTGACTGTCATCAAAAATCATTGACCATCATCAACGCTCACTGACCATCAAAAACCATGGGTTTAAACTGTCATCAACCACGATTGACCGTCATCAACCATGATTGGACCGTCATCATCAAACCATCATTGACGATCATGAACCATGATATTGACCATCATCAACCATCCATAATAAAATTGAACCATCAACAACGATCATCGACCATCATCAACCATCATTGACCATCTTTCAACCGTCATTGACCATCATCAAGCATGATAACTATGACCGTCATCAAGCATGATTGACCATCATCAACCATCATCAAACCATGATTGCCCGTAATCAACCAACCATCATCAACCATCATTGGACCATCATCAACCATCATTGACCGTCATCACCATCATTGAACCATCATCAACCATCATTGACCATCATATACCATGATTGACCGTCATCAACCATGATTGACTATTGACGTCATCAAACCCATCATCCATCATCATTCACCTAGCATCAAACCATCATTTGACCCATCGTTAACCGTCATTGACCTTCATCAAGCATGGATTGACTGTCATCAAAACCATCATTGACCCATCATCAACATGATTGATCGGTCATCAACACCAATCATGGTTAGCTGACCTATCATCAAACCATCATTGACCATCATTCAACCATTTCATTGACCGTCATCAACCATCACATTGACCATCATCAAACGATCACTGGACCATCATAAAACCCATGGTTAAAACCGTCATCAACCACGATGACCGTCATCAACACGCGATTGACCGTCATCAACCGCGGATCATTGACCGTCATCAACCATGAATTGGACCGTCATCAACAACCATGATTGACCGTCATCAAACCATAATTGACCATAAACTGACATCATTAACCCCATGATTGACCGTCATCAAACCATAATTGACCATAAAACTGGACATAATTAACCATCATCAACCATGATTGGACCGTCATCAACAATGATTGACCATCGTCCCACCATGATTGGCCATCATCAAACATCATTGGACCATCAACTGGGACATCATTGACCATCATCAACTGACATCATTGACCATCATCAAACATCATTGACCGTCATCAACCGCATTTGACCGTCATTAAACCATCATTGACCGTCATTCACCATAATTGACCATTATCCACCATCATTGACCATCATCAACCATCATTGACCATCATTCAACCAGTATTGACCATCATCAAATGAACATCATTTGACCCATCATCAACTGACATCATTGACCATCATCCAACCATCATTGACCATCATCAACCAGTATTGACCATCATCAAACTGACATCATTTTCCGTCATCAACCATCATTGATCGTCTTCCACAATCAGTTCCCGTCATCAAACCATAAATTGACCGTCATCAACCATAATTGACCATCATCAACCCATCATTGACCATCATCATGATACCATCATTGACCATGCATCAACCATCATTGACCGTCATCAACCATCATTGAACCGTCATTCACCATAATTGACCATCATCCACCATCATTGACCATCATCAACCATCACTGACCATCATCAAAACATCAGTTAACCATCATCAACCATCATTGCCATCATCAAACCATCATGGACCATGTCATCAACCATCATTGACCATCATCAAACTGACATCATTGACCATCATCCAAACTGACATCGCATTGGACCATCATTCAACCCCTCATTGACCATCATCAACCATCATTGACGGTCATCAACCATAACTGACCTCAATCAACACATCATTGACCATCATCAACCCTCATTGACCATTCATCAACCATCATTTGAGACCATCATCAACCCCTCATTGACCATCATCAACCATCATTGAACCGTCCATCAACCATCATCAACATAATTGGACCATCATCAACCATCATTGACCATCAACATCAAACATCATTGACCATCAGCAACTGACATCATTGACCATCATTAAACCATGATTGACCGTCACATCAAACACAATAATTGACCTCATTCAACCATCATTGACCATCATCAAACCCTCATTGACCATCATCAACCATCATTGACCATCATCAACAACCTCATTGACCATCATCAACCATCATTGACCCGTCATCAACCATCATCAACATAATATTGACCATCATCAACCTCATTGGACCATCAGCAAACTGATATCATTGACCATCATCAAACCATAATTGACCATCATCCACCATCATTGACCGTCATCAAAACCATAACTGACATCATCAACCATCACTGACCATCATCAACCATCAATTGACCATCATCAAACAAATCATTGACCGTCATCAACCATCATCAACCATGATTGCACTGACATCATTGAAAAACCATCATTGACCCATCATCAACCATCATCAACCCATAATTGATCGTCATCAACCCATCATTGACTGTCATCAAACATCATTGGACCATCATCAACGATCAACTGACACCATCATAAACCATGATTAACTGTCATTGAACCTCCACAACCCATCATTGACCGTCATCAACCATGATTGACCGTCAATTATCAACCATCATTGACGATCAGTGAACCATGATTGACCCATCATCAATGACCATCATTAATAAATGACCATCAACAAATCGATCATCGACCAGTCATCAACCATCATGACCATCTTCAAAACCGTCATATGACCATCATCAAGCATGATGTGACCGTGCATCAAGCATGATTTGACCAACCATCAACCATCATCAAACATGATTGCCATCGCATCAACCATCATTGACCATCATCAACCATCATTGACCGTCATCAACACCATCATTGACCATCATCAAAGCCATCATTGACCATCATAACCATGGTTGACCATCATTCAACCATGATTGCCCGTCATCAACCATGATTGACCGTCATCAAAACCATCATTGACGATCATGACCATGAATCACCATCATTCACCATCATTAAACATTGACCATCGTTAAAAGTATCATTGACCTTCATCAAGCATGATTGACTGTCATCAACCATCATTGACCATCATCAACCATGATTGATCGTCATCACACCATCATTGACCATCATCAACCATCATTGACCATCATCAACCATTCATTGACCGTCATCAACCATCATTGACCATCATCAACCTCATTGACCATCATCAACCATCATTGACCATCATCAACCCTCATTGACCATCATCAACCATCATTGACCGTCATCAACCATCATCAACCATAATTGACCATCATCAACCATCATTGACCGTCATCAACCATCATTCACCATCAGCAAAACTGACATCATTGACCATCATTAAACCATGATTGACCGTCATCAACCATAATTGACCTCATCAACCATCATTGACCATCATCAACCCTCATTGACCATCATCAACCATCATTGACCATCATCAACCTCATTGACCATCATCAACCATCATTGACCGTCATCAACCATCATCAAACATAATTGACCATCATCAACCATCATTTGACCATCAGCAACCTGATAATCATTGACCATTCATCAACCAACTATAATTGACCATCATCCACCATCATTGACCGTCATCAACATAAACTGACATCATCAAACCATCACTGACCATCATCAACCCATCATTGACATCATCATCAACAATCATTGACCGTCATCAACCATGATTGACCATCATCAACCATCATTGACCATCATCAACCATCATTGATCCGTCATCAACCATCATTGACTGTCATCAAACATCATTGGACCATCATCAACGATCACTGACCATCATAAAAACCATGGTTAACTGTCATCAAACCACGATTGACCGTCATCAACCATGATTGACCGTCATAACCATCAATTGACGATCATGAACCCATGATTGGACCATCATCAACCATCATTAATAAATTTGACCAATCATACAACCGTCATCGACCATCATCAAATTGACCATTCATCAATCATTGACCATCTTCCAACCGTCATTGACATCATCAAGCATGATTGACCGTCCATCAAAGCATGATTGACCATCATCAACCATCATCAACCATGATTGCCCGTAATCAACCCATCATTGACCATCATCAACCATCATTGACCATCATCAACCATCATTTGACCGTCATCAAAAGACCATCATTGACCATCATCCATCAACCATCATTGACCATCATCAACCATGATTGACCGTCCCCATCAACCATGATTGACCGTCATCAACCATCATCCATCATCATTCACCAGCATCAACCATCATTGACCTATCGTTAAACGTCATCATTGACCTTCATCAAGCATGATTGACTGTCATCAACCATCATTGACCGTGTATCATCAACCATGATTGATCGTCATCAACCATCATTGACCCATCATCAACCATCATTGACCATCATCAACCATCATTGACCGTCATCAACCATCATTTGACCATCATCATCATCGACGATATCACTGATTGACCATCATAAACCATGGTTTAACCGTCATTAACCATCATTGACCGTCATTCACCATAATTGACCATTATCCACCATCATTGACCATCATCAACCATCATTGACCATCATCAACCAGTATTGACCATCATCAAACATCTGACATCATTGGACCATCATCATCAACTGACATCATTGACCATCATCAAACCATCATTGACCATCATCAACCAGTATTGACCATCATCAAATTCAAACTGACATCATTGACCGTCATCATCAACCATCATTGATCGTCTTCCACCATCAGTTCCCCGTCATCAACCATAATTGACCGTCATCAACCATAAATTGACCATCATCAACCATCATTGACCATCATCAACCATCATTGACCCATCATCAACCATCATTGACCCGTCATCAACCATCATTTGACCCGTCATCACCATAATTGACCATCATCCACCATCATTGACCATCATCAACCATCACTGACCATCATCAAACATCATTAACCATCATCAACCATCATTTACCATCATCAACCATCATTGACCATCATCAAACCATCATTGACCTCATCAACCATCAATGAAACATGGACAACCATCATCATGACCATCATTATCAAAACTGGACCCCTGACATCATTGACCCATCATCAATCCTCATTGACCATCATCAACCATCATTGGACCGTCATCAACCATAACTGACCTCATCAAACAAACATCATTGACCATCATCAACCCTCATTGACCATCATCAAACCATCATTGACCATCATCAACCCTCATTGACCATCATCAAACCCATCATTGACCGTCATCAACCATCATCAAGAACCATAATTGACCTCATCATCAACCATCATTGACCATCATCAGCCATCATTGAACCATCAGCAAACTGACATCATTGACCATCATCAACCATCATTGACCGTCATCAACCATAACTGGACCCTCATCAACCATCATTGACCATCATCAACCCTCATGTGACCATCATCAACCATCATTGACCAATCATCAAACCCTCATTGACCATCATCAACCATCATTGACCGTCATCAACCATCATCAACCATAATTTGACCATCATCAAACCATCATTGACCATCAGCAACTGACATCATTGACCATCATCAAACATCATCATTGTTGCACATTCTATTTTTTTGTTGACCATCATCAACCATCATTGACCATCAGCAACTGACATCATTGACCATCATCAACATTAAATTGACCATCATCCACCATCATTGACCGTCATCAACCATAACTGACATCATCAACCATCACTGACCATCATCAACCATCATTGACCATCATCAACCATCATTGACCATCAGCAAACTGAATCATTGACCATCGTCAACCATCATTGACCATCATCAACCATCATTGACCATCAGCAACTGACATCATTGACCATCATCAAACCATAATTGACCATCATCCACCATCATTGGACCGTCATCAACCATAAACTGACATCATCAACCATCACTGACCATCATCAACCATCACTGACCATCATCAACCATCAAGCACATGGGCATTTTGTCTGCGGATGCGTGAAATGCCAACATGAACACAATGACCCTCTGACACGCGCATATATCCCGCCGCCATCCCGCGGTAATTTTAAATAACAAGAATAACAAACAAGATGTTTCTAGGTAGACCTAGGGTATCTATCTCATATATTTATTTATTAACTTGTCTATATGAATATATGCAACTCAAAAATGATGGATTCTATTTATTAATGCTGAAGGCATGCTGCAGTTGTCATAACAAGTATTTACGATACATTATGAGTTGCATATTAATTGCAAAGGTGAGGGAGGTCCAGACATGACAAGCTAAACTGACAATGGCTGCCGTCTTCGCCGTATACATGCACTTTGAACATCCATAGTAGGAGCTATGCATTTTTTGAAAGTCATTTATTGTGATGAATGATGACTATTGAATAATATTCGCCTCCGTAGCATTAAGCAGCTTGGGGGTCGGGTAGAAATCGAAAGATAAATTTGACTTGAATGCTTGGAGTCCACATTTCTGCTCGTCGTGCGAGTCCCGTAAATGGTAAGCAAAAATATTGCAATGCAAAACAGTGGAAACAAGTTTTAATCTTCTCAACAACTAATGTTTCTTGCAAAGTCTGTTCTCTCATTTATACTTTCAAAGACTTAGAATAAGGAAATAGACGAAGATATGATAGAACCATGGCTTCGAGAAGTAACACAAAACATCAATTCATCAATTCCGTCATTACACTGAGTATAGGGTGAGAAGAATCTATTTAATCTGACACATATACTTTTAATGGGGACACAAGAACATCCATACCTTGGTTAAGGTCTAAGCTGTCCCGACTTGGATACAGTTTAAAATGATTTTTTGCGTGATCTCCGAGGGTAAAGTTACAGAGAAATTCCCAGTTTGTACTCTCAAAAAGTGGTCGCGGTCTCCTACGAGAGGTAAAATTTACAGAGAAATTCCCAGTTCCCAGTTCTTACTCTCAAAAAGTGGTCGCGGTCTCCTACGAGAGGTGGACTCCCTACGAGAGGTTACAAATATAGTGATTTGACCAAGAGACAAAACGGTGCTTTGAGAAGCGGGTCGCTCATGAGAGGGTGGTCTCCTATGGGAGGTGGTCTCTCATGGAGGTTCAAACTGTATTATAAAAACTTCTCAGTGCCAAGGCTCTTGAACATAATGCTCATAAAATTAGCTAAAAAAATCACGCACAGTGGTATGAAAGTGTTCATTTTCGCAACTGAACCTGCCGGATTGTACAATGATCCCACAAGCAAAGAAAATATTCATGTACGATATATTACGATTTTCAAAAAGAATAATACTAACAATTTCATTGCTAACGAAGTAGTGCCTATAGACCCTTTTAATAAAACCCCACAATGCATGATTTTTCCGCGCTTGACGTCAAGCTTATTCTTTTGAATTATATTCAAAAATATACAAAGACTGAAAACAATGAAGGAAAATGAATGGGATTCAAAAGAATAAATTTGGACGTCAAGCGCGGAAAATCATGCATTGTGGGTATTATTAAAAGGGTCTATAAAGAGTGAAATTAGAGTATTCAGAGTGTGTTGCATGCAGTGCCTCCGCTTGTCACGTTTGTGTGATATCAAGACAGGAATAATTAGATTTATTATTTATTATAATAATTAGTTTATTCAGTAGTATTAAGAAATGTATTCCAAAATTGATTAAAAGTACGTTTATTTTTATTTATTTTATATTTTTAAAGTACATTTTAGATAGCTATAAATATTGTCTTACTTACTAAAAAAACCTTCTTCGAACTTGTATTTATTATTTGAATATACGATTAATCATAAAATAGCATTTTATTGACTCGTTACGGGCTTGTTGTTGCCATAACAACACCACAAAGTTTCATGAAAATTGGTCATATTCAAAGGCTTGTTTTGGAGCGCAGATACAATACCCCAAGTCAGTTTTCAAGTATGTTTTAAAAAACAACACATTTAAAGAAACCACATACCACGTTAGAAAAAAATTGGAGTTATGGCACATGGTAAAAAAAAATATATTTGAAAATTGGTCCTAAATCATAGTTTGTCAATTTGAAAATTATGCCCTTTTCGCGGACAATATTCCCTCTTCCGTGATTAAGATAAGAACAAACTATTAAGCTCTGGTAACATCCTTTTAGGGATTCTGGACTTAAAATGGTCTAGGTTTGTGTTTTTTTATGGACAACGAGACAAGTTACGAGTCACGGTTGACCAGTGTATATTATGGTCAATTTCAGGCCTGAGACGGCATATATGAACTTTTGGATTTTTTCCCAAAAAGAAAAGAAAAGTTATTTATGCAGATAAACAAATTACACTACGAATCATCCATACCCTAGGGCTACCTAGAAAAATATATTATGAGAGAAAATCGATTTTTTTTAAAACTGGCCGAATATTTACGATTTTGCTTCATAATCAGAAGAGAAATTCTCTCTTAAAATCTCTGTCTGCAAACAAAGACATTGATCTGACATCTGACAGTGACTGACTCGCCTTAGGAACTGCTATAACATGGAAAGCCCAGGTAAAAATGGCCTCTGTGACAAGTGCTACCAAACCGCTATTCGTAACGAGAGGGTGTGGGAATGCTCTGAGCTGGAAATTGAAAGAAAATTAAATTGAATAATGGCAAATGAGTATATATGCTTTGGTACTCCCTGGTGGACTACAGTGCGGCTGTCATAATGTTTAGTTTGATCACCTAGTTTTTCCTTTATGAAGAAAACATGCAACTAGCTCACTATATGTTTTGTTGAAATAAAAAAATATATAAACGATTGCAATTAGTACTGTGTTACATGTATCTGAGCTGATAAATTATGCGACGTCTTCTGTTTGTGAGCGCCATGACCAGGTTAGCAACAGCACACACCCTCCAGCGTCTATGCCTAAAACGAATTGACATACAGCAATAAATTTTGAGATCATGAATTCTATGTTCAACACGCACTCGGTAACGAGACAGTAACCGATTGTATATTTGCATAACTGCATTAAGCCTCCGGCCGCCACGCCTTGAAAATGGAACAAGAAGTGGATAGCCGACTGGGTATCCACTATCAGCCATTACATAACATTACATAACTGTTTCTTGGGAGTGAGAGAGAGGGCGGTTGTATCCCATTTGTGTGGCATCATGTGTAAGCTTGCAGAATCAGTTAAGTGACCCATAAATCCTGCTTGACCATATGTGAACATCCCGTTACAATCGCTAATGACCTGCCAGTGAATAAAATTGAAACCACAGTCTCTCCTGTAGTATATGCGCTGTATGTTTCCTTGGGGCCTATAAAATACGAATTGGGGTAGCATCAATCATTCCCACAACATCAGGAAACTCAGGGGATGGTACCTCGCATGTTGTTCCACACTTGGGGATGGGGATGCCAAACAATGTAGCGTCTCTCATAATGGAAAATAGTTATGAGAAAAATATAGTGTGCACGTTTTCAGCAGCAGTAGCTTCACTAACTCCAAATACCATTTCAAGATGTCTAAATTGGTGAAATATGACCTAAGCCATATGAAAAGCATCAATACGCGATCCATTATGGTTAAAGCATATGGCCTGGTTTCCATAATCCTTGGTCTTGGGTACCTTTTACGAACGAACAAACCTCTGAACAAACCTCTGAACATCACCTGCGATACGGTTCACAACATAACTTAGACTGATGGGGTGTCTCTCCGGTAACATGCCAAAAACTGGGCTGGATCTTCAGCTGATTGTGGCCACACTTCTTCCCGCCTACCACGATTAAGTGGGAAGAACGCCCTAATAACAATGTGTATAGGGATTTGACAACATGCAATACTAAGATCACGGCCATAAATAGATATTCTGCAGGGTATAGTGGAACCACATCCAAGTCTTCTTGTTCTACATGACGAACTTAGTGGTCTGCTGAATTCGTGGCACCCTGCCGATGTTCTGCGACTGAGTCGTGCGAGTTCGAATATTCGAAAGCCGGCTGAATTAGATTCCCAAGGAAGCACCTGGAGATCACAATAAACTGTAATACTCACAGAGATACAGCTCTTGCGGGCCAAGTTTATCTGCTGCTTCCAGGACGCCAAATTAAGCAATTCATTCATTCGAAAGCCGGCTGAATTAGATTCCCAAGGAAGCACCTGGAGATCACAGTAAACTGTAATACTCACAGAGATACAGCTCTTGCGGGCCAAGTTTCTCTGCTGCTTCCAGGACGCCAAATTAAGCAATTCCAGGTCGATCGTGCGAGTTCGAATGTTCGAAAGCCGGCTGAATTAGATTCCCAAGGAAGCACCTGGAGATCACAGTAAACTGTAATACTCACAGAGATACAGCTCTTGCGGGCCAATTTTCTTTGCTGCTTCCAGGACGCCAATTTAAGCAATTCCAGGTTGTGCGAGTTCGAAAGCCGGCTGAATTAGATTCCCAAGGAAGCACCTGGAGATCACAGTAAACTGTAATACTCACAGAGATCAATACTCTGTAATACTCTGTAATACTCATGCGGACCAAGTTTCTCTGCTGATTCCAGGACGCCAATTTAAGCAATTCCAGGTTGTGCGAGTTCGAAAGCCGGCTGAAGACACGATTTCACTTGCACTTTGTTAGAACAGCACAGTAATCTGGTCTGAGTATGAAACTACCTACGTGTGGCGTTAATCTCCAAATGAGTACACAATAATGACAAGTATATTTTGAATAGCCGATGGGTTTTACTTTTTGCCACATTCCATCCACGATTTGTCTCATTGAGCCGTTTACTGCATAAATAGTACTCCAATGTTTTACTGTAATGCGTTGGAGAGGTAGATATGCGTGCGGTATTCAGTGACAAAATGGATTCATACAAAGAAAGCTTTAAAATTAATTTCAATGCTGACAAAAGCACTTAATTTTAAGGGGGGATTAACATATTTCGTTGCCATGGTAATTCGTTGCTATGCAGAGCTTGAATGAGAAGATATTTCATCGAGCAAGCGCCCAGTGTTTTCCCGCAAGACATACACGAGTTTCACTTCAAAAATTACAAGTTATATATTTTATTGAACGTTATTCTTTTAATTTTAAGTTTGTTCAATGAATAAATATTCGACATATGATAGACTGCAGTAGTTTAAAGTCAAAGAAGTCAAAGCAAGCAAGCGGTAATTCCACTTGAAGAGTCGTTCAAAAGCAACAACACTCAACAGAGATTATTGAACTGAAGTAAAACAAGCCGACTTGTCGTCACAAAAACTTCAACCTAAGAGTAAAAAACGCCGATAAATCAATAAAAAAACAATCAAAGATTACCTACCTTACTCAACAGGTTGTTGTTCTAGACTCTGCCTGTCAAAATGAAACATGTCAAACAGTAGATGAAGTACTGTACGGGACCGCAAATGAACCCAGGCCCGCAAATGAACCCAGGCCCGCAAATGATCCCAAGACTGGATCCCAAATGATCCCAGGCCCGCAAATGATCCCAAGACTGGATCGCAAATGAACCCAGGCCCGCAAATGAACCCAGAGAGGACCGCAAGTGATCCCAGAGATAAAATCAGAAATCTGGAACGGAACAAAATGGGATTTCACACTTTTTCTCATATTAACGCCTTTGAAAATAAAAATATCCCTGTTTTGTAGAAGAACAATAGTCATTTTTTAGAAAAGCATTTGGCAGTCTCATTCAATAAAATTTGTTCTCAAATAATTAACAGCGTCGGTTAGTAGTGGTGGATATTTCCCGAGCCGCGAGTCTTTTATAGTATGCCACACATGTGAATAGCCAGCCAAATATATATACAATTTATTTTCAAGAATTAAGAAAGAGACACGCTCGCGCAACGCGAAGCCATCTTGTTTTGCTTGGAGGTGATGAATAGCAAATATATGTCGCGAAATACCAGCTAAAATAGGCTAATATCTACAGAAACGTCAGTGAACTACCAATTCAAACTCAATCACACAAAGTTGTCAACGAGTCTGACCCTGAACTGAACTTTATTCCGTAATTAACCAGGGTAAAAACATTTTAATAAATATAAACTGTTTCTCAGTTTGCCTCAAATTGGCATTTCTCAGCGTCATCATTCATTTATTTTAACAGAAACTTCATCTTCATGATTAGGCACTTTATTTCATATCTACCTTTCTCGATTAAACCTGGCACCGCTGATCAGTACAAACTTTAGACATTTGCATCGGCCTGCTGAGTTTAATTAGTTTTACTAATGATTCGCGTTTTTTTTTTTTTTATTCATTGTTTTTCACTACCTTGCAGGTCATATCATCCAAAGGCCCGGGTGTCAGTTTAGGGGAGAAAATATGCGGTATTTTGTAATTTCGTGATTAGATTAATATCAAAAATTACGGCAAAGGCCGATTGATCCAACATAATTTCGTCGAGATAACTATAAGAACTTTAACGAAAGGAAGCAAATGCTTCAGTAAAACTGACACTGAAAAGCCACTTCAGGGTAGTGTCAATTGAAACGATTTATTTGTTTATTTATGCCATTTAAAGCAACAAACGTGTCCTCAGTATTATTTATAATTAGTAATAATTATGAGAAAGTAATATTATTTAGAGAATAATACATGGACGCGCGGAGATACGAATTTATCTTCCGAGTGTTCAACTAGATATCTCACGAGTGAGCGCAGCGAACGCGGAGTGAAATAATAAATTTGATCATGCTTAGTCGTTACCAAGCTTAAGGAAATTGGATAAATTTGCACATATGGCTCAATTAAACTCATAATTCATTTCATACAAGCACTTTTCACAACATTCCATGTCATCCGAGTAGACCTGTAGCATTCCACTGTTTCCTTTGAAAACTCCATTTCAGGACTTCTCTGTGTGAAAAACCATTTTGTTTCCGTTCCAGATTTCTGATTTTATCTCTGGGATCACTTGCGGTCCTCTCTGGGTTCATTTGCGGGCCTGGGTTCATTTGCGATCCAGTCTTGGGATCATTTGCGGGCCTGGGATCATTTGGGATCCAGTCTTGGGATCATTTGCGGGCCTGGGTTCATTTGCGGGCCTGGGTTCATTTGCGGTCCCGTACAGTACGTCGAAGATCGGTGAAAACACCTTGAAAACACGACTGAAAAACTTTGCCGTATCGAAAGACTTTGCACAAATTAATTTGAGATGCATTAAAATGCTTCAAAACATGAGAAAAACACACAAATGACAAGTAAATATCGATCTTCCTTTCTGGGTACATTTTTATGTACCTTGAACCAAAAGAAAGTGCAGAAAAGACATTTTTCTAACACACCTAAATTGTCATGTGTTTGTCTTGCGAACGAAAATTGTAACGACCACAGGTAGCCCGAGTCACAAAAACGGATTTTAAAAACAAAGAAAAAATGGAAAAGCTATGGACAAAAATGTCGTTAAAAATGCAAAGAAACTGCCATAAAAAAATCAATTTTCATTGAAACGCAAAACGCATGCTCAGTCTTTTGCACCTTGATATAAATTTTCAGATTACACCAAAATATTTCTAACTCTTCAAAACCCTATTATAAACGGCGTTTTGTTACGATGTGATGACGTCATAATGACGTACCTGATGACGATCACATGTCGAACTTCTACCCTCAACTAACACATTCCAAAAGTTTCATGCCTTATGTATTGAATTTAAAGGGAACCCCGATTGTTAAAACAACTTGCCTTTAAAATGTTGGTAATATACCCTGGATTGAAAATTCGAAGAAATAAACTCCAAAATATTTTTAGTTATTTTTAAAATCGCGTGCGAGTAGGAGCCATTTTGAGCTTTGAATTTCGCGGGGGCCGCCATCTTGTAAGGTTTGCGATGTATTCTGGGTTGATGACGTTTCACGGTTGCAAGCGTTGAAGGCCTGGTTGTTTGTATACATAGTTTCACTACACAGATACACTAGTTCGATCGTTTTAACTCTCTAAAGTATATAAATATCAAGACATCGTTTTACTTCAGAGGCTCAATGCCTCATTGTGTAGCATTCAACTGTAATTTCCAATCAAAAGGAAACAAGGATTCAACTGTAAGTCTCCACAGTTTCCCGAAAGACGAAGTAAGAAGACGGCAGTGGGAACAAGTTGTTGGACGGACAAGGCTGCCAAAAGATCCACGATTATGTTCACAGCACTTTAGCGAAGAAGCCTTTGATTTGACTACAAATCAGCAGAGAGAGCTCAATGGAACTTGTAGGTGGAAGAGAAAGCTAAAGGAAGATGCTTCGCCGACAATATTCACTCATAAACCAGTGAAGTGTCTACGACGATCGAGCGAAAAGCGTGCCGAACGACGCCAGAGACGAGACACTCTTGTTGTTGCTTTGTCCACCAAATCTGACGATCCAACACCTATCCCTGAACCTTCAGATTCATTAAACATCGAAGATCAACATCTAGTTCAAGAAGAAGAATCTGTCGAACATCTGACTGTGCTAGAACCATCTGAGTTAATCCCAAAGTTTCGTGACATTGGGACTCAGACAGACCTTGTATGTCTTGAAGCTTGCAACTTGGAAGAACTTGTGACCAAATCATGTGATGCTGGAGTACAGTTCCCACAGGATGTATCTGAAATTGTTTAACTGGATCACATGTATTCAGTTAGAGGCGAAGAATCCATGAAACACCTACGTGTAGATGAACAGTCTGAAGAGAATGATAGTGAAAATGATGAGGAGTATGACTCATGACTCATAGTTTGAGCTCTTCTCTGGTAGTAACGATGACCAACCAACAGACACTGTTATTGATAGTGACAACATTTATATTGACCAAGAAGCAGCCATGGAGATTATTTTACCATTAACACAATCTTCAGAGTCAAGTCAGAGTACAGAGTACCATATGTCTGAGAATGAGGCTACGTGTAGTTCTCAAAGCACCATTGACTCAACACATGTAGATGAAAGAGAAAATCATTGTGTAAGCCTCAGCAAGCAAAGAGTTTTTCTTGTTTTTGAGGAACAATTGAGAGAACTTCTTCATTTCTGTGCGAAGTGTGGCTCACCTATTATTCAAGAGGACATGAATGAAGTAAAAAATGAAGGCTCCCAGTTGACTCTTGGAATGAATAGTATCAATGGCTGCAGTTATAGATGGCAGTCCCAACCTTCCCTTGCTGGTACCAAAGGAGCAGGTAACCTACTCCTGTCTGCTGCAATATTCTTCAGTGGCATTCACTTTGCTAAATTTGAGCGTTTTTCAGCCAACGCTAACCTCAAAACAATAAGTGAAGACACTTATACCAATCTGAGAAAGAAGTATGTCTTTCCAGTTGTCAAGAATACTTGGGAGCAAGAACAAAGTACTGTGTTTGAAGACCTAAAGTCCAGAGATGTTGGTATTGCTCTAGCTGGTGATGGACGATGTGACTCTCCTGGTCATTGTGCCAAGTACTGTACATATACACTGTTAGATGTAGAGAGCCAGAAAGTGGTGGACTTTAAAGTCATAAGTGTCTCTCAGGTGACAAGTGCAAACGTCATGGAAATCAAAGGTTTTCGGGAAGCACTACAAAATGTTGAAGCTAATGGAGTTGAGCCATCAATCATATCTACCGATAGGCCTCCTCAAATCAGAAAGGAGATGAGGGTAAATCATGTCAACAAAGACCACCAGTTTGATCCATGGCATTTGGTGAAATCAGTTTCTAAGAAACTTGGATTGGCAGCTAAGAGGAAAGACTGCGAAAGCTTGGCAAATTGGATACCATCTATTGTTAACCATCTGTGGTGGAGTGCCATGACATGTGACAGTGATGCTGAAGTGCTAAGGGAAAAGTGGATATCAACTATTCACCATGTGGTCAACAGACACGACTGGCCTGGAAACAGGCACTACCACAAGTGTGCGCATGAACCCCTAGATGCACGACAAGAACGCAAGAAGATTTGGCTTGAACCTGGTTCCCCACCTCATAAAGCATTGGTTGCCATAGTCAAGGACAAACTGTTGATAAAGGACATAGCTCATTTAACCAAATGTGTTCACACAACATCATTAGAGGTATATCACTCAATGTACCTCAAATATTTGCCCAAGCTGACCCATTTTTCACATGAAGTGATGACCTATGGAACCATGCTTGCTTCACTGGACCACAACAAGAATGCTAATAGACAACAGGTAAGGTTTTTTCTAAATAAATTATATATTCAATGTTGTGTAATATTATTTTCATAATTTCCTGTATATGTTTTGTATCAAATGATATTCCCATCCCCACAATATAATAATTAAAAGGTCATGAGTGTTGAACATTACTTAATTTAATACATATCTTATTGAATATTATCAGGCAGTCTATCAAGATGGAGAGTCCCAAGGTGAGCCACGATACAGACAGAATATCATGGAGTAAAGTCCACAAGGGATTTAGAGCACGCCCAGTACTTGAAAACAAAAAAACTACGACTACATGAGGGAGATGGTGGCAGATGTTCTAACTCTTGCTGATAGCCAGGACTACCCAGAAGTAGTAAAGAAGGACAGAACTCACATCATGCCTCCCCAAGAAAGACCATCAAGGGATAAAATTATTTTGAGAAGACTGCAATATTCACGTTTTCATTAGATCACCAATAATAGAGTACATGCAAACACTGAAAGCGTGCAACATAAATAGTGCTAAATTATGCTATTAAATTAATATATTGTTTAATTAGTGCTATTTAGCACTAGTGCAAAGTATTGCATGCTTTTAGTGTTTGTTCTCTAATAATAATAAGTAACAATTAATATTTTTTTTCTTGATGAAGTTGATCAACAGATTCATTCAGTATATTATTGTTTGATCATTCACATTAGTGATTCCAATAAACCTGGACATTTGTGGGTCAAATAATACCTGTAAATAAACCACATGCTAACTGATATATAATAATTTTATTATTTACAAATATGAATGTTACAATCTTTGTGAAGGGATGATATTTATTGCTAATTAATTATATGTACATATTTTCAAACATCACTCATTCTCATACTAATCAGAATGTTTTTAATAAAGCTGATTATTAATTAATTGGTCTGCAATCTATACAAAAAATCATTTTTACATACAATAACATAATAATATAGCTTCTACATAGCATACATATAACTCATAAATCAAGGAAGTCTCTCCATGCTTCTTCAACTTCAATTGCCATGTCATCTTCATCATCATCATCTCCCTCTTTGTATCCAACGTACACACCATCATCCTCTGGAAATACACTTCTAATCATTGAAACTGCACATGATGGAATTACTCGGTGGATCTTTTTCCCCAACCAGCCATGAATCCACCAGGTAAACTGCCGATATGAAGCATATCTGTAAGACCTGAAGGCAAAATGAACAACAACATAAGCAAACAAATAAGATAATATGTTATCAAAATAACATATATACAGTATTTACTGATTCAACTGAATTTTTTCTTATATTTGTAAAGTAATTGATCAATATAAGTTGTATTGTTTATGTAATCTAACTGATTCTATACTTAGTGCTATATAATAAATATTATTATTATTAATCATCTCACCTGTTCCTGACGTTGTTTCGGTCTGGTAGACCAGCACTTTCTCTGTCATGGAGGCTTACCAGTGGTGTCCAAAGCACATCTCGATTGAGGCATACTGCCTCAAAACTACTGTGACTTGTAACACATGGCAAATCTTTATAAAAAAATATACTACTATTAGATCCAATTGCAGTAGTTTTGGGTCAGTAAAGAGACAGAGTCCACTTCATATCATACAATATGCTTAGCAGGCTTTGTGCGAATATAAGCTTATATTGCTAAAAATTGTGAATTGAAGTGAATTGAATTAAAGAAGAAGCAAGTTACTCGAAGTCGAGGTTGAATGGTTTGTAAAGGTTGAATGGTTTGTTGATCAAAAATGCTCGTTTCAAAACAACATAATAAAAGATCATCACATCACTTTAAAATTATAATTCTACAAGTTACATATAAGCTTACCTTCAATAACTGGTAATAGAAAGCGAAGTTCCTTACAGCAAACACACTCTTTCTCTGTTGGCATAGCAGCACAGCCTCCACATTGGCACCACGATCGCTCACCTAATCGACTGACTCTTTCGACTTGTTCTGTGGTTTCGGTGCTCGATTGCGATGATACAGGTGAGTCGAATTCTTCCTCATCTGTAGAGTATTCTGGCTCGAACTGGAATGGCTGTATTTGGTCCATTTTCAACAAACTTTCGGCGTACAGACTCGATCGACCTCTCTAGTTTACAAGGGATTGTATGTATACAAACAACCAGGCCTTCAACGCTTGCAACCGTGAAACGTCATCAACCCAGAATGCATTGCGAACCTTACAAGATGGCGGCCCCCGCGAAATTCAAAGCACAAAATGGCTCCTACTCGCACGCGATTTTAAAAATAACTAAAAATATTTTGGAGTTTATTTCTTCGAATTTTCAATCTAGGGTATATTACCAACATTTCAAAGGCAAGTTGTTTTAACAATCGGGGTTCCCTTTAAGAGGTTTATGAGCCTTCAAAGTTTCCCTAGCAACGGGCCAAATAAATATGTTAATCCCCCCTTAATTTCCACTTTAGTTCGTCCTGAATATAATGAGAAGGTCCAGCTAAAAATGAAACCATAGCTTACTCATAATGAATGTTATTTTTTTTAAGAATGCATGAATAACAGTTTAGAAGGATGATTTTGTATTTGTCTAACCGAAAATAGTTTTGCGTCTGATTTCTATCACGATATGCAAATTAACCTATGAAATACAAAGCCACTATGAAAAACAAAGGATGCGAAAGAACTCTATTAGACTAATGTCTATGTCAAGGGTTAAATACAATCATTCTTATAAATAATAGACCTTATTCACTTACCATTTCAATCTTTTTGGGGTATAAGACTGTTTGAAGTGAGCAATGTTTACATACGTACATCTTATACATAATCTTTATTTCAACACGGAATCTCATCATTAATTACAAAATGCTCTTCCTGAGAGCCGTGCGTACCTATATAAATTTACACTATGTACTATATAGCTATTAGTATAGGTAATCATACGGTTTCGAGTTCAATTTGGGATTAATTCGCACGAGTGTGTTTTTCAAAGAGTTCAAATTGCACGAGACCGTAGGTCGAGTGCAATTTGAGCTCTTTGAAAAACACACGAGTGCGAATTATCCCAAATTGAACGAGAAACCGTATGATTACTTATTAATAATATAGATGCAAAAATTTAGCGAAAATTAGACAGCAAAGGGCACATGAAAACAAGCATGCACGTAGCGAAGTACTCGTTTATTTGACATCAAATTAATCGACACTACAACACAACAACTATATAGTACATAATGATTGTAGCAACAAACAGTAATAAGTAAAAAGGCTGTTCATCGTTTTTAGAAAGTTGAAACGAGTACAAAACTCTGATTTTCATATTCCCGAAAGCTCAAAAGTTTGATCCTCAGACCTCAGTTTTTAATTGAGAGTTCATTCACGCACTCAGAGAGAAATTCGACCAAACTTACTGTAAATCACTGGATATCCTTGATTACTTTCCTGACCACTCAAACTAAAGTTGAATACTCATTAATTTGTAGAAGTTTGAAGTACCTTTTGCTTACAAGAGCCAACAAAGTTCTTCATTTATTACGTACATGTAGCTTTCAGTTTTCCTTTCCTTTCTAGAGAAGGCTCCCCCGTCAACTTTCATGTCGAGTCTATAAAATGGTGAAAATGTTGTTTTTGGTGCTTGTTAACTCCAGAATAACAGGCAGCGAGTCCTTCTTTCCATTCTTTCTGTCTTTTGTACTGCATAAAATTGATTTTTCAGTGATTTTGGTAGCGTTTTTCAACCCTTTTTCGGCAAAGATCCGCCATCTTGAAATTTTTGAAATTCTGTGAATTTTCTGTTGCCATGGAAACCACTGCAATGTGATTGGCTAAAATTATTTTCTATTGTTTATTAGCCAATCAAAAGCGAAATTTTGTTTGTAATTTGCACTGTGTTACACTCTTTTGCACTGTGTTACACTTTTTTGCACAGTGTTTAGAATAAATAGCAAAGCTCTCAGCCAATCAAAATCGAGTAATTTTTGCATCTATATTATTAATTATAAAAACAATATTGTAAAAAATCATTATTAATACTATAAATCGCGCTAGATAAAATATAATATATATTATAAATATTACAGGTTCTTTTGAAATGCTTTGACGCTTGTAGTGTCATTTGATAGACTATTCCAGAGAACCGCTCCTCTATAATGGAGGCTGTGCTTTCCAGCGTCAATATGCGGTCTTGGTATAAATACATTATATCCTTAGTCTCTGAGATTGTATGAATACATGGATTTTGTATTATTGTGAATTTCGGTCAAGTAATTTGGTGCAATGCCATTAATTGATTATTGTGAATTTCGGTCAAGTAATTTGGTGCAATGCCATTAATTGATTATTGTGAATTTCGGTCAAGTAATTTGGTGCAATGCCATTAATTGATTATTGTGAATTTCGGTCAAGTAATTTGGTGCAATGCCATTAATTGATTATTGTGAATTTCGGTCAAGTAATTTGGTGCAATGCCATTAATTGATTATTGTGAATTTCGGTCAAGTAATTTGGTGCAATGCCATTAATTGATTTATACATTAACGTGGCTTTGATCTACGCGTTTATCCCATTGAAGTTCATCCAGTATCTCCTTTGAGCGCCTATCATAACTGGAGGAGGTTAGCACCCTAGCAGCCCTGTTTTGGAGGGTCTGTAGTGTGTCACGCAACCCTTTACCGCAGCTCCCCCACACTCCGCTACAAGAATCGAAATATGGTAGTATGAGGAAGTTGTACATCGTAAGTAAAGTATCATCGGGTAGAAGATGTCTGACACGCCTGACTATTGACTATTGTAAATTTGTATTTTATTGACTTATTAATCTATTGACTACTATATTTTATTGACTACTATAATTTTTATTATTCATTTTGATATTTATTTATTTATATTATTTATATTTTTTTGTTAACATCCTTGCGATACTCATGGTTTTAAGGATAATAAAGATAGATGTAGATAGAGACGCCTCAGAGCTCCAATTCCTGCTTTCTTAGAAATGTTATCTATCTGATCCCCCCAAGTTAACGATTCATCTATCTCGACTCCGAGATATTTATATGTTTTTTCCCTTACCAGGGATCTGTGATCTACTTGAATTTCAAATTGATGCTCTAGATGTTTTATCTTATATTGGCTAGCTACTATCATATACTTGGTTTTGACCACATGATTTATTGAATTAATTTTTATTTTTTATATATTTTATTTACTTAGCTTCTTGATTACAACATTTCAAACAAAGAATTCATCATATTCCCCAAGAGGATTTGAAATGGGAAAACATTGAGACAAGGGAATACTATTTTTTTAAAAATGATAGTGGTATCAGACTTGAAACTGATAGAGTGTTCCTTCCATAAAGCACGTTATATCTGATTAATATTAGGAGAAACCCTTAGAACCAGTTTATTAATGTTAAAGTAGATCAATTGTCTGATCTATATGAAGTATTTCTAAAATTAGAATTGTAAGAAAGCTTTGAAAAGCTAATATGTTATGTATTTCTAAAATAAACTTTTTAAACCTCTCTGCAGTTGTTGTAATTTAAATTTAAATCATGCAATCATTTTTAGCGTAGATCAATGAAACAAAACTCATCTGGAAACAAAACAATATTTTTGGCGCCAGATATCAGTTATAAGTCTGTGTATGCTGACTTATAACTGATATCTGGCGCCAAAAATATTTTCCTTGCCTTTTGGGTCTCAGAGAATAGCCGACCACTGTCCAAATCCATGACATTTTATACCTGCTTTAAAACATTCATCCTCTTCTGGAGGATGATTGGTCGAGCTTCTTGTCATTCTCTGCTTTGTCGTCACTCGGAAGATCTTTATTAGCCTAGAGCTAACGTCCCATTCCAATTTGGACCCATTTGCAAGTAATATGCAATACTACAAAGGTGAAACATCCATGGAACACAAACAATATCAAGAGGAAAACAAGAAAAAAACCTGGTCCAAAACGATTTAATTAACCGTACAGGATTATTGAAGTTCAAACCATCCACTGCGGTTTGTAGCAACTACTTTTAATATGGACAGCCAAGGAACAAATAAAGACATCCTTCCCTCTACCTAAAGGGTTATGAAATAAAACCTTCAGCGACAAGAAAAGTACATGTTGTATCTGACCATGTCTTAGTCTTAAGTGACAACACTAACATATAGTCAAGGTACATGTACAACAACAACTAGTACAAGTGAAAACATGAGCTGCGATGAGCATCCATCACTAGAAATATCATCAAACCCAGAATGGTCAAAAGAGGAGTATGAGAATGAGATTAGGCTATTAAAAGAACAAGTGCATATCAAAGAAGAAGAAATACAATCCCTTCATCAAATGAAGGAAATGAATCCCAAAACCTGTTTTGGCATTCATCATATTAAAAGTTGTGACAATCTTGTTAAGATATATACTGGCCTTCCAATTTATAGTCTTTTTATGTGTTTTTTTTTTGATGAGGTGAAATCCCCTGCAAGTAATATGCAATACTACAAAGGTGAAACATCCATGGAACACAAACAATATCAAGAGGAAAACAAGAAAAAAACCTGGTCCAAAACGAAAGTTATGCTTAGAAGATGAACTATTAATGACACTTATTAAACTAAGGCATAACCTTAAAATGGATCTTATTGGTGCTATGTTTGGTGTGTCGACTTCATTAGTTTCAAGAACAATCACAACATGGTTCTCTTTGCTTGATTTTGAACTAAGGCCTTTAAATTGATTTACTGGCCATCTTGTGAACAGCTTACAACAGTACTACCCTAAGTGTTTTAAGAGGTATGGAAACAACTTATGTGCCATCATTGATATATCTGTACAGGACCCGAAATGATCCCTGGCTCCGAAATGATCCCTGGACCCGAAATGATCCCCAAAGTGTCTAGATTGGCTCCGAAATGATCCCGGACCCGAAATGATTCCCAGACTGGCTCTGAAATGATCCCCAGTGAAATTCGGGAATGGTCCTAATCAGTCCGGCCGTTCCTTTCCTATTCTCTTTTTCTTTCTTCCTCAATAATAATAATAATAATAAAAATAATAATAATAACGATAACAATAATAATCATCATCATAGTAATAATAATAATAATAATAACAATAATCATCAATATCATCATCATCATCATCATCATAGTAATAATAATAATAATGATAACTCACAATAGATTTTCAGTGAGGTATGTTAGGTATTACTTACATATTTTCTTTCTTCCTTTCTTTCTCTCTTTCTTTCTTTCTCTCTTTCTTTCTTAGTTTCTTTCTTAGTTTCTTTCTTTTTTTCTTTCTCTCTTTCTCTAATTCCTTCCTTCTTTGCCACTACGCTGTTATGCCAGTTTCGTCTAGACTGGACATTTCAGTGTGGCGGAAGACTGCGAAAATGTCAAGTCAAATGATGGTACGATGTTTTGCTTTTCTATCTTTTATACTGGTGTTTTTGTGTCATGTTTCGGAAGCGGGTTCAAATGACAAGAAAGTGCACGTGAAAGTAAGCTGATCGATCAAATCCAATTTCTCATGCATGGCCAGGCTCTAGGCTACTAATTTAGCATACTTCAATGCTGTAGAGTACAGACAGCATTAAACCGTGCATCATAAATAGTACTGTACTGTACTTTTCTATTTCTATTGTTTAATTAGTGCTATTATCAGCTATTTCAGCTGCAAAAACGTTGTACGGTTTTGGTGTCCGTGTACTCTATTAATTAATACGCTGTGGCTATATGCCCAGCAGCCGGTCGCGGTCTTAAATTGACTAAATGCCCGGCAGTTTGAAAATTTCGCAAAAATTCTACTGAAACACTCAATGTAACCCGAATGAGAGTATTCTATCTTTGTTTACAAATGTCAAGCGATTTTAGAAACACTGGTGGTTTTGTCGTGGATGATTTTCTCGAGCTTCCGTACTCTATGAAATCGACATGTTCGTGGCATGTTTGATTTCATGAAGTCAGTCGTTGTCTCGAATTATTTGCGTAATTTCAAGACTGCCGGGTATATAGTCTATTTGAGACCCGCTAATTAATACTTTCAGTCAGTACAAATTAAATCCATCTATAAAGACCATCTAATTTTATATTGACCTGAAAGACTAAAAGCCCTTCTGTAAGACAATGACTGGTATTGTTGCACGTGACTGCAGAAAGTGATCAAAGCTATCAAGTCATGACTCAAGAAAATACCCTATTTAGTTTTGTTAATTCTAGACACTGTCCTAATTTTAATATCTAATTAGGGACCTGTCATTATTTATCGTCTGGGGAGGTCGTGTGATTTTCATTGTAGAGGGTACCGTACCGTACTGTACCCCTCTAGGAGCTCGCGATTTCGCCGCTCGTCATATTGTGCCGGCCCCTCAATACGTTTCCCCTTGCTACGGGCCTATTGTCTTCCCTTAATGATTTAAAATCCTTTTCGACGCAATTCAAAGTATTTTGGTATCATTAGAGCATTTCCAAATTTCACTACACCGTTATTTTATTATTATTGTTATCGTTATTATTATTATTATGATGACGATGATGATGATTATTACTGTTATCGTTATTATTATTATGATGATGATGATGATGATGATGATTATTATTACTGTTATCGTTATTATTATTATTATTATGATGATGATTATTATTATTATTATTGTTATCGTTATTATTTTTATTATTATGATGATGATGATGATTATTATTGTTATCGTTATTATTATTATTATTATGATGATGATGATGATTGTTATCGTTATTATTATTATTATTATTATTATTATTATTATTATTATTATTATTATTATTATTATTATTATTATTATTATTATTATTATTATTATTATTATTATTATTATTATTATTATTATTATTATTATTATTATTATTATTATTATTATTATTATTATTATTATTATTATTATTATTATTATTATTATTATTATTATTATTATTATTATTATTATTATTATTATTATTATTATTATTATTATTATTATTATTATTATTATTATTATTATTATTATTATTATTATTATTATTATTATTATTATTATTATTATTATTATTATTATTATTATTATTATTATTATTATTATTATTATTATTATTATTATTATTATTATTATTATTATTATTATTATTATTATTATATTATTATTATTTATTATTATTATTATTATTATTATTATTATTATTATTATTATTATTATTATTATTATTATTATTATTATTATTATTATTATTATTATTATTATTATTATTATTATTATTATTATTATTATTATTATTATTATTATTATTATTATTATTATTATTATTATTATTATTATTATTATTATTATTATTATTATTATTATTATTATTATTATTATTATTATTATTATTATTATTGAGGAAGAAAGAAAAAGTGAATAGGAAAGGAACGGCCGGACTGATTAGGACCATTCCCGAATTTCACTGGGGATCATTTCAGAGCCAGTCTGGGAGTCATTTCGGGTCCGGGATCATTTCGGAGCCAATCTAGACACTTTGGGGATCATTTCGGGTCCAGGGATCATTTCGGAGCCAGGGATCATTTCGGGTCCTGTACACATCTGAAGTACAAACAGAGAGACCATCCATGAACAGCACCAACACAGTTTTGTACTCAAATTACAAACAAAGGCTTAATTTTAAAGTTTTAGTTGCATGTACTGGTTGGTGGAAGCGTCTCATTCATCTCTGAAGCAGCTGGAGGTGATATGTCTGATGTTGAACTTCTAAGACGTGGCATTGGGATTGAAATCCAACTCTTGCCTTTCTTTCTGAGGAAAATACTGCATCATTTACAAGTTTTTTCAATGAGGTAACTAATAAACTTTTCTGAGTAAAAAGGATTTGATTACCCCATTATAGAGCTCTGGCACTATGATTTCTCTGAAACAAATTGAGTATTTTCTAACCATTGTATCAATATAAATGTCACCCTTCAAAATTATTTCAATGTGTATATTATCAGATCTTGCTTGGGTCCTTGTAACAAAGACTGCATAATCTAGTTGTGCAACATAAATTTGACACTGGAGTTGACCGTAATATTGGTGGTTGTGTTTCAAATACAATGTACCATTTTCATTTATTGAAAGGTAACATGACTTTTTATTGGAAATGCATTTTTTTTACTTTTAAGCAACCGTTCTTTCCATGAGAACAGAGCTGTATTGTCCACTGGAGTAGTTATCAATGGCCGATTCGGGGACAAAATGACGCGGACCCCCAACTCAGCAATAATGTGTGCTTGCAGACCCCCAACTCGAGGGGTAAAGGTACTTAAAGATATATTACTTTAATACATTATGAAATGGTGTGATAATACATACCATCCTTCATCAGCAATAATATACAGTTGCGGACCTCCAACTCAGCAATAATATACACTTGCAGACCCCCAACAAGGTACTAATAAATTCACGCAGACCTCCAACTCAACAATAATATACACTTGCGGACCTCCAACTCAGCAATAATATACACTTGCAGACCCCCAACAAAGGTACTAATAAATTCACGCAGACCTCCAACTCAGCAATAATATACACTTGCGGACCTCCAACTCAGCAATAATATACACTTGCAGACCCCCAACAAGGTACTAATAAATTCACGCAGACCTCCAACTCAGCAATAATATACACTTGCGGACCTCCAACTCAGCAATAATATACACTTGCAGACCCCCAACAAGGTACTAATAAATTCACGCAGACCTCCAACTCAGCAATAATATACACTTGCGGACCTCCAACTCAGCAATAATATACACTTGCAGACCCCCAACAAGGTACTAATAAATTCACGCAGACCTCCAACTCAGCAATAATATACACTTGCGGACCTCCAACTCAGCAATAATATACACTTGCAGACCCCCAACAAGGTACTAATAAATTCACGCAGACCTCCAACTCAGCAATAATATACACTTGCGGACCTCCAACTCAGCAATAATATGTGCTTGCGGACCCCCAACTCGAGGGCAAAGGTACTTAAAGATATATTACTTTAGTACATTATGAAATGGTGTGATAATACATACCATCCTTCATCAAAAATTATACCAAAAAATTAAATCAAAAAATTATGCGGCCGCATTAATAGAAGAAAACTATGCCAAAAATTATAGAAAAATTATAACAAAACTATGCCAAAAATTTAAAGAAAAAAATAGAAAAAAATTACGATAAAAAATTAAAAAAGCGGCCGCAAGAAAAAATAAAAAATAATAAGAAAACTATACCAAAAATTAAATAAATTAAATATTTTCAAACAACAAAACTATGGAAAAAATATATCAAAAAATAGTAAGTAATTATCATAACTGTGTAGAATAATCATACATTGTTATAGGTTTATCACTGGTGTGGTCAATTTCCAATGTGATGCAAATCCAATAAACTTATAACGTATGAAATTGAAGGCTTGTAAGAATAATAAAACTTACACATAATCGAAAAAATATATCAAAAAATAGTAAGTAATTATCATAACTGTGTAGAATAATCATACATTGTTATAGGTTTATCACTGGTGTGGTCAATTTCCTATGCGATGCAAACCCACTAAACTTATAACGTATGAAATTGAAGGCTTGTAAGAATAATAAAACTTACACATAATATTTAATAATTTTATGTGTAACATTATATTTCTAGGGGTGTTTATACACTCGCGGACCCCCAACATGACACTAATAAATTCACGCGGACCTCCAACTCAGCAATAATAAATACATGCGGACCCCCAACTCGAGGGTAAGACACTTAAAGATATATTACTTTAGTACATTATATAATATGACTCAAAGTTTAATCGAAAATACTTCAACCATTATTCAAAATCAATTAAATAAATTTTCTGATTGGATTCTAGGATATATTCCACAAGCGATTAAAAATCCTATAAACACACATTTGAAAACCCTGAAAATTTCAATAAATAATATATATAATAATATAAAAACACCACAAGCTTTAGTTGAAAATAAAGAAATACCAAAAATTCAAAATAAAAAAACACCAAAAATTAAACAGACAGCATTAAAAGGTTTTTTAAAATCATATAGAATAAAAGGTATTGATAAGATGGACTCAAAAACATTCTTAGAAAACAATAAATTAGATGTTATTAATCTTTTAGATAAACAAGAAAAACCAATCAAGATGAAGCTTCTATTAGAGAATGAATTTTATAAAATGGGGAAAAAAGAGAAGGTTTTTACTTACGCACACTTTCACACAAAAATAGAGATAATTACAGGAGCAAGTAATTTAGAAGATATTTATAAACTCTGTATGGAACAGATCTTAGAAAAGGAGGGCAGCTTTCAAAGTCAAGGTTCTGGATGGATTTTCAATAGTGTTGTTAATTTAGATGTTCATATTGATAAATATAAGCCAATTTCAGCCAAATCTTATATTGAACTCCCACAAAAATTAAAAAAGAAAGAAGCTATTATTAATTCCAAAAACAATGATAATCTATGTTTTAAATGGGCAATCACATCATGTATATTTCCAGTAAAAACACACCCTGAACGATTAACCAAGCTTATGAAAACAAATGCTGAAAAATTAAACTGGGATGGACTTGAGTTTCCAGTACAACTTGATAAAATAGGTATTTTTGAAAAGAATAATTCCAAATATGGAATAAACGTCTATGGATACAAAGATGAAAGTGTTTATAATAATAATGGTTGTTCTTATATAGCGCATTTCACATTGTCTCAATGCGCTTTACAACCGATGGAGGACTTTTTCGGGCTGCATTTATCCACTTCGAATTAGTGAAAACAATAGTAGAGAACAAACAATCAATCTTCTAATGATCTCAGATGATAAGACCAACCACTATTGTTGGATTAAGAATATATCTAGACTTTTATCCTTGCAAGTGTCAAGAAATGGTCATAGTAGATATTTCTGCGAAAGATGCCTCAACTCATTTAAAACACAGAAATCATTAGATAAGCATTCTGAATATTGTAGAAATCATGATGCTGTTAAGATAACATTACCTAAAAAAGGTACTATGCTGAAGTTTAAGAATTATAATCATAGCATGAGGGTACCATTCGTTATTTATGCAGATTTTGAATGCTTCACCGAATCAATATCATCTTGTAGACCTGATGAAGGTAGGTCATATACTGAAAAGTATCAAAGACATAAACCATCGGGATTCTGTTTTATGGTTAAATGTTATGATGATAATATTTATAAACCAAAAATAGTTACATACACAGCAAAAAGTGAAGATGAAGATATTAGTCAATTATTTGTGAACTCTATTGAAGAAACAGTTAAAAATATATATTCAGAGTTTCGCTACAAGAAGAAGGTTAAAATGACTAACAAGGATAGGAAGAAATATGATGAAGCAACACACTGTCATATATGTGAGAATAAACTCGGTGATGATAAGGTATTAGATCACGACCACCTTACAGGAAAATACCGTGGAGCTGCACATAATGAATGTAATTTGAACTATAAAATTCCTAAACACATCCCAGTGATATTTCATAATCTAGCAGGGTATGACGCACATCTATTCATAAAGAACCTAGGGGTAACAAATGGTAAAATCGATTGTATCCCTAACAATGAAGAGAAGTATATATCCTTCAAAAAAGATATAATAGTGGACACATTCGTAAACAAGGATGGAAAAACATGTAACGTAAAACGTGAGATACGATTCATTGATAGTTTAAAATTCATGTCAGCGAGTCTAGATTCATTAGTGAGCAATCTCAAAAAAGAGCAATTTCGAAATATGGGTATGTTCTATAAGGGAAAACAGCTCGATTTATTGTTGAGAAAAGATGTTTATCCATACGATTATGTTAATTCGTTGGAAAAATTAAATGAAACAGGCCTACCAGACAAGGATGCATTCTATTCAAAGTTGAACAATAGTAATTGTTCAGATGAAGATTACAAACACGCTCAAAAAATTTGGAAGACCTTTAAAATAAAAAATATGAGAGAATACCACAATCTCTATCTGATATCTGATGTTGTCCTACTAGCCGACGTATTTGAGAATTTCAGAAATGTCTGTATGAAAAACTATAAATTAGATCCGGCATGGTACTACACTTGCCCTGGTTTAAGTTGGGATGATTTTAAGATGACTAAGATTAACCTTGAATTATTATCAGATGCGGATATGATTCTTATGGTAGGTATCAGAGGGGGTATTTCTATGATTTCCAAACGTTATGCTAAAGCCAATAATAAATATATTAAAAACTTCAATAAAAAAGAAAAATCAACATTTATAAAATACCTGGATGCTAACAACCTCTATGGGTGGGCTATGTCAGAACCACTTCCAACCCACAGCTTCAAATGGATGAATAAGAAAGAGATTAAGAACTGGGAGAAACATATCCTTGTATTCTGGAGGTGGATCTCAAGTACCCAACCGAATTGCATAACCTACACAATGAATACCCATTAGCTCCAGAAAGGCTAATGATTAACAAAGTTGAAAAACTAGTTCCAAATCTCAATGATAAGAAAAATTATGTAGTTCATCACAAGACACTGAAATTATACGAGAGCCTCGGAATGAAGATAACAAAAGTCCATAGAGGTATCACATTCAAGGAGTCAGACTGGTTGAAAAAGTATATTAGTCTTAACACAGATCTTAGAACTAAGGCGACAAATGATTTTGAAAAGGATTTCTTCAAACTGATGAACAACAGTGTATTTGGAAAGACGATGGAAAACATACGGAACCGACAAGACATTAAACTAGCAACAAATGAGAGCCAAGCAAAGAAATTAATATGCCAACCAAATTATAAAAAACGAACAATATTTTCAGAAAACCTAGTAGCCATTCATATGACAAAAACAGAATTAAAATTCGAAAAACCAATCTATCTTGGGATGTCAATCTTAGATCTATCAAAGGCACTGATGTATGACTTTCATTATAATTATATCAAAAAGAAATATGGGAGGAAAGCACAGCTATTATTCACAGACACCGATTTACTGATGTATGAGATTGAAACAAAAGATTTTTATAAAGACATTGAAAGTGATATTGAAACAAAATTCGACACAAGTGCTTACCCAGAAGATCATGCAGGAATCAAAAAGCGAATTAATAAAAAAGTAATTGGGATGATGAAGGACGAGACAGCAGGTCAAGAGATAACCGAATTCGTAGGTCTTAGAGCGAAACTCTATTCTTATAAAATAGATGAAAAAGAATCAAAGAGATGCAAAGGTGTTAAGAAGTCAGTAGTAGATAAATGTATCACATTTGAAGATTATAAAAAATGTTTATTCGATGGTCAAAAAGTAATTAGAAAGATGAATGTGATCAGAAGCCATAAACATCAAATATATACGGAAACGGTCAATAAAATCGCGTTGAGTCATGATGATGATAAACGTGTTATTCTAGAAGATGGTATTAATACCGAAAGTTATGGTTATAAAAGATAATCCAACAGAAGGTTCAAAAGGTAGTCCAACAGAAGATTCAAAAGGTAATCCAACAGAAGGTTCAAAAGATAGTCCAACAGAAGGTTCAAAAGATAATTCAACAGAAGGTTCAACAGAAGGTTCAAAAGATAATTCAAAAGGTAGCCCAACAGAAGGTTCAACAGAAGGTTCAAAAGGTAATTCAACAGAAGGTTCAAAAAATAATTCAACAGAAGGTTCAATAGAAGGTTCAACAGAAGGTTCAAAAGGTATTCCAACAGAAGGTTCAAAAATAATCCAACAGAAGGTTCAACAGAAGGTTCAAAAGATAATCCAACAGAAGATTCAAAAAGGTAATCCAACATATATTTTATTTTACACTATCAGGTGGTAACTGAGTGTCTTCAGGAACAACTTGTAATTCCTCTCGAACAAAAGAACGTTTTGGGACCCCTTCAGAGAGGTAATATAAGACAGGTTGATCAGATGATACTACAGTTCGTGATATATCATACATATCCATTGACCATATTGGATCAGTGGCACGATGTTTATCACCCCCCTTCCAACTCACCAGGAGCATATAAATATCTAACTTTCACACCCATTGGCAATCTTTCCTCTTTCAATCCAATAGGTCTTTTATAAACAACCTCTTTAGTATCAACTGATTTTAGCTTTATCGATTCAGTCGGTGTTTTACCAGTTATTCTCTTTACTCCACTATTAATACTTTTTATAACAGCAGGTAATCTCTGCACCCATTCACGGGATCTTTCATCTTCTGCCAACATTTCTTGAGCATATTGATGACTGAACAACTTTTCAGCAATAGTTCGATTAGAGCGCTCGACTAGGGCTTGAGCTCTATGATTTCCAGCTTCTGATCTTTGTAGTTTTATTCCATGTTTTTTCATAATCGATGTAACTTCACCCATAAATTCAGTGCCTGGGTCTACCATCATTGTTTCAGGCCATTGTAATTTTCTAGAATATATTTTATTAAAAGCTTTAGATACTTCTGTTGAATACTTAGACGTCAAGGGTTCAGCATCAACGTATCTACTAGCTATATCAACTACTACAAGAGCATATTTGTAGGTTTTTCTTTTAACAATATCATGTGTAAGAAATAATAGATCCGCTTGATGTATTTCATTTGGTTTTGATATATTCCAATGATACCTTGGGATATAGTTTGGAGGTGGTAAATAGATCTGCCATAATGCTTGTTTCTCCAACCAATTCTTTACAATATTTTTATCAATATCTGCTGCATTTGCTAATTTATTAATAGCATCATATCCTTTCCAATATCCATAAGCGGAATAGTATATTTTTGAAAGTTTTTTATCCATATTATATATAAATATATAATCTTTTATAAGGGTATATAAATGACACAAACAATTCCAAAAATATTAGATGTAAATCGGATTTCACTTGAGCCTTTCGGATTGAAGGCTGAAAAAACACTCCATCGTGTGACTTTCAACCCAAGTACTGCTAATCCCGGAGAGACATTGTATATTCACATACCAAAGTTGTCTGATAATATTGTATACGTCCCAAAGTCAATAGCATTGATTTTTAAACTAAATTTAGCTGCCACAGGCCATGCAAATAATACAGTTGTTAATAATTTGGGGAGAGCTCTAAAGTCGCATGTTCGGGTTTTGTATGGAGGGGAGACTCTACAAGATACTCATCGTATTGGATTGTATGAAACGTATAAAGATCTCTATTTATCGAAAAGAGATAGGGAGAATCTGTTGAGGGAGGGTATTTCAACGGTTAATATGCGAAAGCTTAGAACAGCTGCAGGTGATAAAGTGTCTACAGATGCAAAGGAGGTAGCTCTGGCAGCTGTTTATGGAGATAAATATAGAATGTCAATCAATCACCCTATTTTAGATAGTCATGGCGTGTTTTATGCAAAAGGACTCTCTCATAATCTGTCATTTGAGATTACACTTCCCCAAAGCGGAGAAGTTGCAATAACATCTGATATAACTAAAGCATATAATTACAGCCTTTCAAATATCGAGCTTGAATATGAGTGTATTGCTAGTGATTATCTTGCACGTGAAGCTCTATCAGCATACCAGGTTGGCAAAGGGTTCTATTATGAAAACGTTCTTCTCCACAAAACATTCACGATTAATAAAGCCACTGACAGTGTGATTAACGAACATGTTAATATCCCCCGGCGGTCGATGAGTGGTATTTTAATGCTATTTACTGATGTGTATACCGGAGGTGCTAGAGATAGTGAAAAGTTTGTATCTCCTAGTATCACACAAGTCAATATCAACGTTGACGGAATGCCAAATAAATTATTCGGTAAAGGTATGTTACCTACTGATTTTTGGAATTCAATTAGATCAAGATTTGGTGAGACTGATAATATCACGCCTAAAGATTTTTATTCAGATAAATTTGCCTTATGGATTGATTTGAGAACTTACCCAGATAATGGTATTCATGGTAATGGTTTGGTTTTGAATAGCACAAAAGACGGTGTTAAACTGGAGATGAAGAGAAAAACCGGCGGATCAGGAACCATCAATTGTTATATGTTTGTCATTGCCGATGCTTTGATGGAAATTCAAGATAGCAATTTGAAATCGATTCTGTATTAAAGTATTATTTACTAATATATATATGGAAGAATTGAAAGGTAAGACACCATTTCACTGTATTATAACAGGACCAACGAATTGTGGAAAGACAAAATATTTAGTTGATATACTAAGAGGGGTATATAGAAATGTTTTTGAATATATAGTTCTAATATGTCCAACCTATTCGAAAAATAAAACATATAACGGATTTGCTCAGAATGATAATAGGTTTATTGTTCTATCACCAGAATCAGATGATGCGGATGAGATAAATGATTTACTTTCATGTTGCCAAACAGTATTCTCTGGCACGAACACATTAATAATATTAGACGATTGCGCATTTTCAAAGGATCTCAAACAAAGATCAAACAAGTTTATTAAATTAGCATACAGTGGGAGGCATGAAGGGTTATCCCTATGGGTATTAACTCAACAATTATCAAGTATAGCTAAACCATTTCGAGAAAATGTTGGGTGTATTATTTCATTTTATAATCCCAATCTGTTGTGTGAAAAAACTCTGTTTGAGGAATATGAAGGAAATATAGGATTTGAAGAGCGGAAGTCTTTTATTAAAACATTAAAATCAGAAAAATACTCAAGAATGTGTTTTTGTTTGAGGCACCCATATCAATCATACATTGAAATTCCGAGTGTTAACATTTAAAAATAAAAAATGTATATATATTATTATAATGCATGACATCGATTCTTGATCAATATACAGATGATAAAACTATACCAGAAGAAATAGTAGAAAAGAAACCAAAGAAAAAAACAACTAAGAAAAATGATAATTCAACAGAGGTAGAAGAAAAGAGAGAACAACTATCAATTCTGGCAGTACTTGGTACTATTGACCAATATACAGGAATTAAAATGTCCCTAGGTGATGTTAAGAAATTATCAGCAAAGGATATTGAGAAATATTATAACCGATATCAAATTATTCTAGGAAACAAAGTCACAAATACCCTAGTCGATACAGCTATAGAGGTCTCTGTTGGAATTCTTTCTTATATAGTCCCTATTGATGATAACAAAGAGCTGTGTAATGACTTACAAAACAATGAGATGCTGAAACAAGAACTGAATAATATAGCAGGTTATATTGTTTTAAAAGGTGGGAGAATGGTGGCTCTATCAAGCTGTTTAGTTCAACTAGCAAAACATGTTAAGATTAGTAATAGTGGTGATGATTGGTTAGCTCCACCTCTCATACATAATAATTTAGAGGAAGAGATTAAACAAGCTGTTATCTTAGGAGATAATGCATAAAATGTATATTATCTTAGGAGATAAATCATTATTATTTTAAGATATCACTTAAAGTAATATTACTATATAATAATATATAATATGTCATTATCAATTAGAAAATTTGAAAACATAAAACTTGGTATTTCTATAGATACATACATAGATGATAAACAGAATATATGGTTCAAAGGTATTGATGTTGCAAGAGTTTTAAAATATGAAAATACAGACAAAGCAATACGGATGCATGTAGATGAAGAGGATAAAAAAACCTACCCGACCAAAACGGGCGGTCAGGTCAGACACTCTATTTTTATGAATGAAAGTGGTTTATACTCTCTTATTTTAAGATCAAAGTTGGAATCAGCTAAGGTATTCAAGAGATGGGTTACTAAGGAGGTGCTACCATCCATAAGAAAATATGGATATTATAGAATGTTTAACAACCCCAAAACGTTGGCATTCAAGATACAAGATGAATATGATCTACACACGAAAGTGGTTCAATATATTAGACGATTCTATCCCAACCTGCTTATGATAGCATACATTATGATAGCTAACAAAAAGCAAAAACAGTATGAAATGATGTATGTGGGTGGTGGTATGTTGGGAGCAGGGTATTTAGCATCGAAATTTATATAAAAAACTAATTATTATCTATTAATATATAGTAAATGGAAGCCGATGGTTTAGATTTTAATCCACTTGAAACAGCAGATATAAACGACCCTATCACAGATGGTGATATACAGGAATTATTACCACAACAAAAAGAAACTAGACAAACTTGGTGGGAAAGAACTAAAGAACGGTTTAGTAGAAGGGGTATATCAAAAGAACGCGGATATAAATTATTTAAGAACTCAGATGAAAGCAATGAAGATTGGGAAGGAAGGGTAAGAGAAGACATAGAAATGGTAGACCTTGTTAAACATCGTGAAGAAAGAGTTGAAGAAGCTTGGGATATAATCAAATCCAAGTATCCTAATGTAAATCCTAAAAACTCTCCATTCGTCACTACAATTGATGAATATGATAGAGTGATAGTAAGATTTAATAGACTGGGCAGCAAACCCCATGTTCTGTTTAATGCTGAGGGTGAATTAAATGGTAAGTTACCTAAAACAATTGTAAACTATCTTGGAGATCCTGCTGAAAAAGTTGTTGAGAATAATGAAAGAACTATTTTTTCACATCGAGAAAAATTACAAACATTAGAAGAAGAATTGAATAATATTTCTCAAGCTGATTCTCAAGGTGTTAGAGAGAGATTGAATATATCACTCCGTGAACAGATTGAAGAAACTAGAAATGAGATTGAACAATTAGAAGAACAAAATGATGTTATAGAAGAGCGAATGTCTCTGAGAGATCGTATAAAAGCTGTTTTTAAAAAGTATGGTTTTACAGTTTTTTCTGTTGTATCTGCAGTTGGTATTATTATTGTTGTTATTATTTCTAGTCTAAAATCGGGATTATCCGGTGTTGTAAAGGGTTTAGGAAACGGATTAAAAACCCTTGGTAAAAATTAGGTGATATATTGCCAGGTATGGTAGGAGCAATTGCTAGCTTTATTTTCAGAACCGCGGGTGAGGTTATTGGATTCCTAACTAAAAACGCTTGGTTATTGATAGTTGCTGTTGTTTTGTATTTTGTTGAAAGATATCAAAAGAAAAGATGATTATATAGTATAAATGGTAATATTGTATTTGAAAAAACAAAAGCAGATGAAACCTTGTGGTTTAAAAATCCTATTAAAAAGAGTACACATATATCACTTGTAAGTTGTAGTTTTCATAATCATTTGTATAATCTTCCAAGTGAAGGAACTATTTCAGATGGAGATGGGAATGTTTTGATACGGATTCCGAAAGGAAACTACACTAATTTTAGTTTTAAAAATGTTGTTGATAAAGCGGTTTCAATCACAATTGTAGATAAAAAATATAATATCACCCCGACAGTAGAGGTTGAATTAAATGTAAGTTTATCAAAATTATTAAACATTACAATAAGTCTTGGAGCAAATACCAATTATAACATCAATATTAGTCAACCTACTCAAGATGTCTGTATTTATTGTGATCTTATTGATTCTACACAAGTTATATTAAGTAATGGTCCGCGTAAGAAGTAGGCACATATAATGCATGGAATGTGAAAAGCTGTGAAATTTTAATTGGATCAGCAAACATAAATACGCAATTCTGATTGGCTGAAAGCATTAAAATCGTGATAAATCCCGCCAAAATTATATTTTATTATCATATTTTTGGATAATCTCGGTCCCAATCCTTTTTCCTTTGTGTTTACCAAGTCTTACGTTTGTGTGATATGGGGAACTGGCACTATTGTCACATCCGATGTGTTTGCAAAGTGAAGCAGCAGGATGCCTTCTGGTAATTTCACTTCGGTTTCTATCGTTTTACTCTAAAAATTGGTCAGTTTTTGTTTTGAATAGATGCATATTTATGTGAACAACGTTTTTACAGTACAATGTGCATAACTGTTTCTATGTAAGGTTACTTTTATGGCCTAGAAAGCCATCGTGTTCCCGGCCAGCGTGTTGTCCGCACTGCCGTGACGAGTGGGGTCACGTACCGACGCCGAACTAAAGATCGCCACGGCTTTTGAGATTTGCCGGGTTAACAGCGATGGACGATACAATATCAGAAAAAGGAATGCGTATGTAATAGAATTGTAGCCAGATGAACTTTTATTTCTCAATAAAAACTTTGAATCTGTGTTTCAAGTGGTGAACTTCGGATAACAACAGGAGAGGAAGGATATTCATAGTTTTTGTTGTCAGCAACATTTAATTTAAAGCCCAAGAACTATTTTCGTTCTTTTAGAGTTGCTTGATATTCGCTACAAATGCTCTTTGTACTTGTATTATGAAGGTGTTGTATGTCAATTGTCACCGATGTTTACAACGTGATAGCCGGTAGAACAATAGACTGAGCAGTCATTTCCTATATCAAATTGCTCTTTGTACTGATCGACTCAGGAAAAGTAATGTTTTCTAGCTGTTCCCCATGTATAAATGCTATAAAGTCATTCAATGATATGTGGTTAAACATTTTTCAAAAAGTATCCCTCTGCATTACAGTTCTAAATTGAAATTCAAAATTCGCGCGTTTGGCGCCGATAACCAATAGGAAGGGCGCATTTTAATCTCATTAAATTTGATACTAACTGTCATTTGTGCAAGAATGTAGCTCAATTTGCCTACTTCTTACGCGGACCATTACTTAAATAATAATTATTCCCAAATATTAGCATGTGTTGAATTAAACAAGGCTGGAGAAAAGATATCCTATAATAATCCATTGAGCACACCTATTAAAAATGATGATTATATTAATAGTATTAGGATTTGGGTCGCAGATTCTAGCAACCAAAGCATTAACACTGGAATTTACCCTATGCGAATGGTAATTGAAATCATATAAAAAAATAAAAGATAATATTATATATATATGGTTGATTATGATGCGATTTATCCAGATATACCACAAACTGGTGAAAACTTCAGATTACACAAAGTAAATATGGTTTTGTCTCAACTAGGAACAGAGGTAAAACATTACGAAAATGTTAGGAAAAAATATGCTAAGATACGAGGAATATTTCATAAAACTGCAGTTGCAACAGGTGTCGTCTTGTCTGTCATTTTAACTGGTTCTGGTGTAACTACTAGTTTAACAGGACCTGGTATAATTGTTGGTGTTCCTTTATCTGCTGTTGGTGGGTTGTTAGGTTTAATATCAGCTAGTTGTACAGTTTTCACGAAAAAACTTACTAAAAAGGTAACAAAACATGAAAATACTATTCAGCTTGCAAAATCAAAAGAAGATAGTATAAGTGATCTTGTATCAAAAGCCTTGAGTGATAACAAGATTGATGAGAAAGAATTTGAACACATTATGACTGAGTTACATAAATATGAAAAACTAAAGAGTAGTATTAGGGTGAAACGGAATAAGGATTTTAAAAAAAACCATGTTCCAGATGTTCAAAAGTTGAGGGAGGAATTGAAAAAGGAGATTGTAGAGCAGCTTATAAATCCAAAGAAATAACGTTATCCTTTGATACAACACCTTATGGAGGGTATATATACAAGTTGCGATATGATAGATGTTTAAAAGGATAAAACTTATAATATACAATGTCTGATGATCTTGAAAAACGATTGAAAGCATTAGAAAATTCTAAAAACAGATTCATAAAAATAGTTTTATTAATTTGCTTAACTGAAATTTTACTTAATACTTTTAAGGAATTTATGAGAGCACCAATTTACAGCGAAAATCCTTGTATCGCGACCTTTCGTTTTGAAAACTTCAGTTGGATTTTGGGTTTTTCTGTTCCGACAATCACTATAAATGTCAATTTCTTGAGTACAAAGTTACTCAGCATAAACATCATTATTTAAATCACTAAATAGTGACAGTTCTATTGTTTTGTATTGTATTTAGTACTAATTAGTGCAAAATATATGTTGACGGAACAGAAAAATCCAAAATCCAGCTGAAGTTTACAAAACGAAAGGTCGCGATACAAGGATTTTCGCAGTAATATAAAACAATAAAGAAGCGTATGATAAAAAAGTAGACGGTAAGTATACAAATAAGTGGCCTGGTGGCACATTCAAGTTCAAAGATGAAAGTGGTTCTTGGGGTGGTTATAAGCTAGACCATATCTCTCCACTACAAGAGCATCCATATAGTTATTTTATGCTAAATGAATCAAAGGGTTTGACCCGAGCTGGTCTGTCACGATTGAACCAGTCTATTGAGGCTTATGTGTATTGTATTTTGGGAGCTCAAGTACAAACACGATCAAGCATTATTGACAATTCTGGTTCTGCACAAGAGACGCAAACAGTATTCTTACAACTATTTGAATCATCTATTGTTGAGACAGACATTTCTAAAAGTATACAAAGATATCAACTAGCTATTCAACAAGCAAAACAAAAATTAGATCTTGCCGTAGCAGTTGGTTGTTGGTTACTACCATCAAATCTTGTAATAAACACAAATTCTGTTATTGCTTATAATAACAAACTATTAAAAGCAACCGATATGAAATTTGGTGTGAATGATATTAATGCTGAAACAAAATCGGTAGGTATAAAACATAATAACATGAGTCATTCAAAGGTTAAATTACCACATCAGAATGATAAACCAGATATTTCAAATAAATTAGATAAACCAGATGTAAAACCTTCACCGACATCAAAAAAACATGATACTAATTTAGCGATGATAACAGTCGGAGCTGCTGCTGGGCTAGCTTGGTATATGTTTCGGTAAATGTTCCAACACAATTGCGATAAAAAAATGAAAACCTCCCCGAATTACATTATTAATTAGAAAATCAATGATGTAAAAATATTTATATGGTTTTATAATAACTACTTTTTCTTTGGTCGTTTGTTAGCAGATTTCTTAAAATTTTCAGGTAGATCTTCTTTTTGAATGTATGAAAATTTATACCGACAAAAATCAACTTTTGAAATACCAGATTTAACGTTGTTAGTACCATCACAAGCCATCTTAACTAAACCCGCATTAATCCCTAGATGTTGTTGAACAGCATACATACTATTAAAACAAGTTTCTTCATTTGTAAAACAGTTTAATGCTTTCACACACCTCTTATTTTGATGTTTTTTTGCAGCGAATGAATAATCTCTACCATTCTGCTGTTGTGTGGTAAGTTGTAAATTGGACAAACAATTATCCATTTTATTGTTATTTATATGGTTGTTAACCTTATCATCAAATGAAATTATGAAATAAAAATGTTTTCTTACAATTTTCACCACATTTTCTAACATAAATACTTTTATATCCAGCACTATTCAAAAAACCTTTCAAAGGAATTCTTCTTACAACGTGAATAATATAGCCATCTTCACTACTAGCATAAAGGTTATAAACTGGGTGGATATTGAATGATTTTCCATTAATGATAATCTTATCTTGTTCTATGTTATTTAACATTATATAATATACTAAAGTAATATATCTTTAAAACCCTTTACCCTCGAGTTGGGGGTCCGCATGTATTTATTATTGCTGAGTTGGAGGTCCGCGTGAATTTATTAGTGTCATGTTGGGGGTCCGCGAGTGTATAAACACCCCTAGAAATATAATGTTACACATAAAATTATTAAATATTATGTGTAAGTTTTATTATTCTTACAAGCCTTCAATTTCATACGTTATAAGTTTAGTGGATTTGCATCGCATAGGAAATTGACCACACCAGTGATAAACCTATAACAATGTATGATTATTCTACACAGTTATGATAATTACTTACTATTTTTTGATATATTTTTTCGATTATGTGTAAGTTTTATTATTCTTACAAGCCTTCAATTTCATACGTTATAAGTTTATTGGATTTGCATCACATTGGAAATTGACCACACCAGTGATATAGTTTTCTTATTATTTTTTATTTTTTCTTGCGGCCGCTTTTTTAATTTTTTATCGTAATTTTTTTCTATTTTTTTCTTTAAATTTTTGGCATAGTTTTGTTATAATTTTTCTATAATTTTTGGCATAGTTTTCTTCTATTAATGCGGCCGCATAATTTTTTGATTTAATTTTTTGGTATAATTTTTGATGAAGGATGGTATGTATTATCACACCATTTCATAATGTACTAAAGTACTATATCTTTAAGTACCTTTGCCCTCGAGTTGGGGGTCCGCAAGCACATATTATTGCTGAGTTGGAGGTCCGCAAGTGTATATTATTGCTGAGTTGGAGGTCTGCGTGAATTTATTAGTACCTTGTTGGTGGTCTGCAAGTGTATATTATTGCTGAGTTGGAGGTCCGCAAGTGTATATTATTGCTGAGTTGGAGGTCTGCGTGAATTTATTAGTACCTTGTTGGGGGTCTGCAAGTGTATATTATTGCTGAGTTGGAGGTCCGCAAGTGTATATTATTGCTGATGAAGGATGGTATGTATTATCACACCATTTCATAATGTATTAAAGTAATATATCTTTAAGTACCTTTACCCCTCGAGTTGGGGGTCTGCAAGCACACATTATTGCTGAGTTGGGGGTCCGCGTCATTTTGTCCCCGAATCGGCCATTGATAACTACTACTGGACAAGAACATTGTATCATCCCATCTGGTGAAGCAACAATATGAAGACCTGTGAACAAGACTTTGAAGTCAGCGTGTTTTCTTTTCTGAAGTTGTTCATACTGTTTAATTCAAGTTTTCTCCATTTTTAATCCCATGATACTGGAAATGATATCCCCTGTGACCTTGTCAATATTTCCTCTGCAATAGTTGGAACACTTCTTAAATTGTTGACAGTGTTAGGTCCTTCTATTCCAGTAAGCAATGTCAAATTTAGATCAGTATTGGATCTTCCTATTTCCTCTGTCTCGTTAGGAGCATATAATAGTGCTGCACAGTTTCCTTTTGTGATATTTCGCAGAAATTCCCCAAAAGACTCAGTAATTTAAAAAAATACATGTATTCTTCTTTTTCAAATATATAATTCCATAATTGACTGGGTAACTCACGCTTCTCTATGTATTCAGCAACTTCAAGGCCAGATGTACTTGGAAGACTGTCTAATTTTGACACCCATCTGATAGTCATTTTATCTGGACTTAATGAGGCCGTTTTCTAAAGATAAAAGGTTTTCCTTGTCACTCTTTATTTCAGCTGTGATATCTTCGTTTGTAGGTCGAACTGGGATACCAATCTGATTTGAAATACTACCGAGCGCGATCCTGTCGGACTTCCTCTTGCCATGATGTGAAATTCCTCTTTCTTGTAAATATATTCCAAGTTGATCATTGTTCATTTGATGGAATCCTCGAGCATTTGTTCCAGACATGATGTATCATCTATTTTTCTCAAAATTCTTAAAATGGGACAAAGTTCAAAGCTTTGAAAGTGAGTTTATTTATGTTCTTCGATCCAATATGGCGCCCAGATGTTGTTGCAATTTTGTGTTTGTACCGAATCTACAATCCTGGCCAAAATGATTGGGACACCTGGCTTAATATCGATCTCAACATGAAAATATCCGTATAACTTGACGCCCCCTCCCCCATAACAATGTTGATGATTGTCTACGTCGACCCCCATCGTTAATGAAGGTTGGAGACAACGTTGTAGCAGGGGGAGGGGGGTGGGGAGGGGGATAAGGTGCTTATATTAAAACATATTGCGCATTAACGGCATTTCTAATATAACGGATTCAACGGACTTCTGACCCAAGTAGGACTTTTCAATTTAGGGCAATTATTCAACGCACATTTCGTATTGGGAGAACTTCTGGGAAACGTTTAAAGGGTCCAAGAAGAAATTGGTCAAATGCTGATGATTGTGCTATCATTCAGTATGTTGCACTGCACAAAAATCAACAGCATTCAGTTGCAGTGTGGCCTTCTATGAAAATTGAACAAGGGCAAATAGAAAAGTATTGGGTTGAAGCACAAAATACATTCAATCTACTGCTGGAGTGCCTCATATCCGTTCATGTGAATGAATAATTTTTCATATGTGAAAAACTCAATGTTTTGTTCAAAACACTAGCACTGTTTGGGGTAATATTACAACAAATTACAAAATAGGGCAGCCCGTGTAATAACAGGTGCTGACTATAGTGTTCGATCTACCCAGATCCTTCAGGACTTAAACTGGCTGTCTTTAGAGGAGAGACGTTCTCAACAATTCAAGAAGCTCATGTTCAAGACAATGAATAAAGAAGTACCGGAACATCTTCATGAAAAGTTTTTTCGAACGAATACGGTACATTCTCAGAGCATCAGAGGCGTAAATGATAATGTTTCTATTCCAAGGCCTAAGCCCTAAAAAAGAGCTTTGTTTATCGTGGAGCGTGTTTATGGAACAGTCTCCCCTCTAAAGCCAAGCAGGCCACCACCTTAAGATCCTTCAGCAATAATATTTAACTACCAATATTTATATTTTTAATTTCTGTATATTCCATACATTACAATAATTAGGTAGAATTATCTTTTTACACGGCTCAAAGGGAGAGCACTTTGTAATTAATTTTAATTTTAGTGATTTGATTTCCGTGTTTAAATAAAGTTCATTCATTCATTCAGTATGTACTTACATGTATGTATTTTATGCAAAAATGGACTTACTGCAGAATTCTACCTAGGAGAGGAACACGACAAAGAGAATGTAGATGTGCCTCCATACCAGCCAAAGATATGTCAAGCTTGCTTTATTTGTCAAGCTTGATTTTATTTACTGTATTTACTGTTTTGTAAAGAGCATTCAGACATTGTGGAATGCGCTGTATTTTTATTGAAGAAATAAATTATTATTATTGTTATTATTATTATTAATTATTGAGTGGTGTCCCCCCTAACATTATCAAACAAATTGAAAAACTGACTGAAAATCAGCTTGCTGTCTTCCATTCTAAGTTACTACAAAAAGTATCTAATCAGTGCCTTAAGAGCCGTTGTCTGTAATTTTCGAAAATTCGATGCAAGTGGGCAAAAATCGAAATTCATTTTAATTCACCAAAATAACCCTTATGGTGAAGTATTTTCGAAAATAAGTCCAGAAAGTTTCAGCGCTTTTTATTTTCCGAGAAATCGAGCAAATTCGAAATCACTTCCGGGACGACCGGAAGCGTGAATTAAAAAATGCAAATTTTTCCGATCTTAAACCGTCTCGAAAAGCCACAGGACGATTAATTTCGAAACTTTGTTTTTGCCACAATTAAAGTCTACTATATTGACGTTCGAACGAAGCTAACTTTTTTTTTCTAGCAGGAGTTTAAGAAATATTATGAGTCTCTGAAGTAGCCCTGTTGTGACCTCAAAATCAGAAGGCTAATTTAGGTCAAATTGAAGGTAGCTAAATGCTTTCCGGTACACAAAGTTTTAGCATAAAACTTAAATCATAGTCAAGCTATACCTTTCTAATTTATCATATCAAAATTTTATTTCAACCCAACCAGCAAACGTTGGAAAACCTTTTCTGCAGCTAAAACACCTAAAATACTTTACTGAAGGCCACTATGTTAAGAAAAACCACTTTTAGTGTATCGTTCCTGGAGGCGAAAGTTATAGGCCGTGACTACAGCATCAGAGCGTGACGCGTGTGTGCAAATTCTCTTACCCGGTTCTTCTTGTAATTAAACAATAATAAACGACTTTCTATTGCATTTGCTGTCACTCCAAATGCTTTCAGATCTAAGAGGTAAACAATTCAACTCGATTGATGATCATTACACACGATGAGCCGTGTGACAGCTCGTTAAAGCGAGGCGTTGCGTCACGGGTACTGGTCATAATTCGAGAACTGGATTTAACTGGAAAATATCCTGTCGATGTTACACAATGAGCTCAATTGCTTTATGCCATTTCGCAAGGTATAGCCGTGGTGTACAGAGCTAAAATGGCATCTTGTAGTTATTCTAACCTAGTAGGTGGCTCTTGCGGTCCTGGTAGGGAAAATCCTGCTGACGTGATGTGCGTAGGGGAGTGTACAAAAGATATCACTAGACACTTGGTATTTTGTAAAATTAGTGACGATCAAGATGTGGACTGTGAATCGAAGTTGCTTCTTGCTCGAGCAGGTAATGTCTAGTCAATTTATTTTGTTCTGCTTTTCCGAGTTCTGTGCAAGTTTAATATGATTTTTTGCTTCATAATGCATATCAAACTTATTTCCTGCATCATTGAACATTTGCTCCTGTTGGGATCCAGTATCACGCGGACGTTTTTGTTAATGCGCTTGCGCAAAATGATTGAATTACAAAGGTGTTTTGTTTACAAAGGTGTTTTGTTTACTTGAGGCCCGATTGATCGAGCAATTTGTTCTGTGGCCGCTAAATAAAGCAGATTCGTACGTGACTGGTTTATCATTTCTCAATTCATCTTTTTCCTTTGACAATGTGTAAATCAGGTAGCTAAAATATAAAAGAGGATGGTAAGCTGCATATGTTTTCTCAACAGGGGAAAATATATCACAAATTCGAACTTACTTATTGATCTTGTGTGTGAATATTGGAAATTGCGTCCTTTCCGAGCCATAATTTATTTGCGAATTCTCCTATGTAGCTTGTACATACAGACGGCCGGGATACAGAGCACCAATATGATGTTTACGATTACCAAAAAAAGAGTTTTAGATTTCATTTTGCCGCAGCTTAATTAAGTTCAATATACATGTATTTTATATCAAAATGCGCGCAAAATTACAGAGTATTAGAATCTGGCGGTAGGTTTTTGATTGACACAATTCCCAAGCGATTCAGAGGGATTTTGCGTGCAGCGTTTGTCACGCTCTCCCATATCTCTTCAGATATTTCAGTTCGATCGATTTTGAAGAAACGAGAAATGCTGCGGTCAAACATATTTATTTTTGCTTGAATTGCCAACGTATTCTTTCCTTACATATTCGTCTTTTATATTTTGCTGGTAGGTTTTTGGTTTTTATTTTAACAATGCAGTAAAAAGCAAAAAAATTATCAAAATCATGCTGTTTTTATTGATAGACCGCCGTCGCCTCATCTCCATATGATGTGAAACAATGACCTTTTGTATAACATAAGTTTGATATGGGCGAGAGCGAAATGCTGTTCATAATACACCAAACAATTGTACATTTAGGTATATTTGTTGCCGAGGATGTTCACTTTGCGGCTACAGTGTGCCCTCGTCATCATGATTTATTTGGAATTCGTTGGCGCAGCAGCAAGCGAACTTGCACTGTTCCCGCTGGTATAGCCGCACACAGGCTCTCTTCTACTAAGGGATTGTGTGATTTAAAGAGCTCTCAGTCAGAGTACATACTTCAAGTTACCAAAACACTTGTTGCAGTTGGATCACGTAAGTTCCCGGACTATTGTCAGTAATGGGGTATTGGGTTGGATGGCAAAATTTATAAGTTATCTAGCTGTGTCGAAATATCATACATATAAACGAGGAACATAAATATCCAACGAGGCTCGATGTGTTTGAAAGAGTGAACGCAAAGCAGATGGAAGTCTGTAAAGACATTGAGCCATCCTGCTTTGTTAATTAATTGAAAGATCGATCCAATCTGAAAAGCTTTTTTGAAAATTTTAGCAATAATGGCCGGAATATATCCCAACACATGACAAAAGTATAGCCACACTGACGAAGGTTTGGACATAAAATATTAATCACGTTTTTTATCAGGATTTCGGTTATTCTATTTAGATATTCAAAGGAAAACCGATCAGAAAACCGGTAAAATGGAATCTAGTTTAAGCGATAATTGGATCCTTCTTGGAAAAGTATCGCGGTAACGACTTAGTAATCAACTTGGTATGACTGATGTCAGAAGAGCAGTCACTTTTAACGTGTCAATGTATTTAGCAGTACTGCTAATTGGGGACACGACTCTCACACTCAATGCTTACATGACTACATTATGATATTCTCACTAGTTCGTTTTTATTGTCTAAGACAGTTTTCTAGTTGTATTTCTTTTCGTTTTGTATCCTAAGAAATCGCGCGCTCTGATTGGTTGTTGAAGCGGGCGGAATGTTCTATATCTGACCAAGGTCCGCGGTATCCTAGCATACTGGACTGCCCTTCAATGACACAATTTGAAAACAAAAATTATATTTGTTGTTTTGCTTGTTGCGTGCTTTTTTTTGTGTGCAGTTGAATGGCTGACAGTTGGCCCCAAAAAAATACCACAAAGCAAAAAATAATAATAAGTTATTTACCGGCCTTAGTTGGTCCGGATAGGGAAAAACTGTGCCGTCGTATGCTCAAGACCTCAGGCACAGTTTTTCCCTGTCCGGATATCCCGACCGGTAAATAACCTCGATATATTTCAATTTTGTTGAGGTGGCGTCAGCTACCTTGTTTACTGATTAGTTTTGATTTTGAAACGGATTTTGTTGTAGAATAAAGAAAACTAGAAAGAACAATAGACAAGACACTTCTACTGATGATAATAGCTGGTTATGAAACTCTCAAAGTTTGATTTTCTACATTCAATTTAGGTTGAAGAACAATTTTTGGAATTTTTATTATTTCTTTGTAGCGGTATGTAAGCGATGCAAGGAGAAATTGGAGGAGCTGCATAGCCTTAGTTACAAGGCGACACCAGCCCTGCGGGATGCGCACAGGGAGCCCAACGTTAACATAATACGTTTCTATGTACAGGGAGCTCAACATAATACGTTTCTACGCACAGGGAGCCGAACATAATACTTATTGCGCGTCGCTTGTGCGCTCAACTACAGGAAACCCATACAAATATATTTTTTGGGTTGGGCTGCCTGTGGAAGGGACAGGGCATATTATTATATTATCTCTTTAAAAAAATCAATACTCTGATTGATGCATAAATATTCTATTCCGTCCTGCAGTTCCTCAACTATTTTTACTCACGGCGTATTATAAGTGTCGATTTAGGGAGTAATGGCTTGTGTATACGAATGGTTATAATGTTATTGTTTTCTTAATTTGGATACAGACAGAAGAAGGAAGTAGCTCCTCAGCAGAAGACCTAGTTGATGCTATGAGTATGCTTAGGATATCCGCGGATACTACTGTCCATACACCAGAAACAGGGAGCACTGGATCGTCTTCGGAAGAAGCCAGCGAGTTACCCTCAGAAAACTGGGAAGGCCGTGGTTGGATTGGGAAGACGCAAGAGAACTGACGAAAAAGCACTACATTCAGAGAACAGGCGAAATTGTGTCTTCTGTTCTGACTACGGTTTCTCCGACTAATGCCGCGCACTTGTGGAGAGGTCTGCAGACGTCCCCAATGATGATTAAGTCTCTTGGTATCCAACAGACGTATCTTCCTTCAGAGGAAGTCTACTTAGAAGCCCTTGCAGAAGCTACAAAAACGCGACAAGCTGGGATACGCGTCGGCAAGTATTGTCTGTCATGGCGGGAGTTGCTTCATTTAGTGCCATCAGTGAATATATTCCAGGTTTGACCAGATATCGCTACGACATGGCAAATAAGCATTCCATCCAGCACGGTCGCTGCGTTCCTGTGCCCCCCAAAAATTCTCCACGTCTTCGGATCGATCTCCAACAGCTTGATCATTTCCTTGGTTTTATAACTAGCCCTCATCTTGTCCTGGATTTGCCGTTTGGCGAAAAACACCTAAAGCTTTCGTCTGGGAAGGAAATAGTGGTGCCGAACGTCATCCGCAAAATGATACCACAACGGATCGTCCAACAATACAACAAGTTGTGCGACGAGATTAACTTCAAGCCTTTAGCCAGTCTACAATGCTTCGAATTCTGACAGAATGTAGTGCTTCTGTGCGTAAATCACTGCAAGGCCTCGATTACTACGCTGCCGAAGGAGCACGTGCGTTCGACGATCTAGCAGGCATTGTGGAGAAAGTCTACGCACTCAGCGACTTATCAGAAGGTGACACTGGCCTGCTAGAATCTTTGAAAGCAGGAAAACTGTACCTCAAAGGAGATTTCAAGGTATTGTTTCCTGTTTGAACTTAATTAACGATAACTGCCCATTTAACTAAGACTCAGGAAAAACTAAAATTAAAATGTGCTGATTGTAAACGACTGGGCCATGAAGTTCCTCCCGCAACGGTATCGCGAGTCACAACAGGATTGGTTCGGTAAAAGGGGGATATCGTGGCATATTGCAGTTGTATTCAGGCGTATTGATGGTCATCTCCAGTCACAGTCATTTGTTCACGTCATGCAATCGTGCACTCAGGACAGCACCGCCGTTATCCAGATCCTGCAGCATGTGATTAAGACCCTCAAAATCGCACACCCAGAGATAGAACGAGCGTTTTTTCGCCAAGACAATGCTGGGTGCTATCACTCGTCCAGTACCATTCTTGCCACCCAACAGATTTCAGAAACGACCGGTATTGACATAACACGGACCGACTTCAACGATCCGCAAGGAGGTAAGGGTGCAGCAGACAGGCTGGCGGCGCGTTGTAAGAGCCATATCCGCATTTACATCAACGAAGGGAACAACGTAACGACAGCCAAGGAAATGAAGACAGCCCTCTTGTCTCATGGTGGACTTGAGGGGGTTCGAGTAGCAGTTGTAGAGACTACCTCTTCTTCCCAAGAGCACCAGAAGATCGCCGGCATCAATAAGCTAAATAACTTGAAGCGGATGGATGACGGCCTGGTTGCCTGACGTGCCTATGGCATTGGAACAGGAAAACTAATCAATTTTGAAGGAGCCCGGGCCCTGTCAGGTAATTATGTAATAAATAAAGACTGTAATAAAGCATCGACAATTTTAAGATCAGTATGAATGTATGGATAATCATTATGTGTGATCAAATATAATTATTCGCCGGAGCTTCCACTAAAACAACTGTATGTGACTGTATGCAACAAGTGAAGCATTTATCACTAAACAAAAATGTGCGTTGTATAACATTAAACTAAAAACAAATGTGCGTCTTTTAGTTTGAATGCCCGGCAAAGACACCGCAAACATGCACTGAAGCATGCGTATTTGACCTAACATTTACAATTGATAACTACTGCGAACTTTGCCTCTGCTCTAATGAAGTCATTATTTACAGCCATTTATCAATGGTCAATTTTAGGCTTGTAAAAAAATAAATATAATAAAAAATGAATGAATAGATGAATGCATGGATGGATGGATGTATGGATGGATGAATGAATGAATGAATGATAATTTTATTAATTGTAGATATTGTTTACCTTTTCCAGGTGTCGGCATCAAGTGGCCATCGCAGCCCTTTTCTGAGGGTACCTTTAGATCTGTCCATAAGGAGCGTGTCAGCCCAGCGATAGAGCCCAGTGAACAACACCAGTCCCCAGTATTTTCCTGTCCACAGAGCGGTTGTGTCCGTATCTTCCAGAGCGCATCAGCTCTTGATCATCACCTATCTCTGGAGGCTTGTACGCAGGCAGTTGAGAGGAAGACATTAATGGACCTGGCGAAGGAGGGGTATGCAGAGAGAATAAAGGAGGGAGTAGGAGCTATTCCCACACTGCAACATATGCCTGCTGACGAGGAAGACGCGACCTGCTACACCTCGTCTCTTAAACAAGAAGGATGAGCTTTAAAAGAGTGGAAGAAAGGATCCCGGTTTAACGAGAGTCAAAAAGCCTACTTGGAGTCAAAGTTTACGATTGGTCTCAGCACTGGCAGGAAGCTGGATGCGGACGTCGTTGCCCACGACATGCAGCATGCACGAAATCAGAGTGGAGAACGTCTTTTTCAGATTACAGAGTTCCTCACCCCACAGCAGGTGTCATTTTTCTTCTCTCGTTTATCTTCCCGGGCAAAGCAGCAACAAAATGAAGGCCCCCTCAGTGAATATGACATCAATGCAGTGATAGAAGAAACTAATTTCAGTGAGGCAAGGGAAAACGTACTATCCACTCTACACCTGCAGCATCCCATTGTTGTAGATCAATACAACATATGCGAATTGGTCAGAGGCATCACCCTGAAAAGTCTAAAGGTAGGAATGCTCCAGATACTGTGTCACCAGATTAACCTGGATGTTCCGACACCAGCCGTGCGCAGGAAAGCTCCAGATATTGCCCTACTGGAAGACGCTGTTCACCATTGTTCCTGCTACTCTTTGTAACTGAATATGCTGTAATCAAGAGTACTGAGTAGTTCATTTCACGCCACTAAATATATAGCTAATTGCATAATCGTTGTCGGGTTGAAAATCATGAAAGCTATGACCAAAAGGAATTCTGGGAAATTAAAACTCTCAAATAACACCGTCAAATGATCGACCTTTTTATCCAGACTTGTAGGATCTTAGTTAAATAGCTCATATACCTTCAAAACTACGAGAATATTGAATATATCTGTATGTAATGCGGCTCAAGAACTGATTTCCCATCCATCCTTGCGGTCTCAGCTTCTATGATTTATGATTTTCAACCCGACAACGATTATGCAATTAGCTATATTCCAAAATGTTTTATAATCAAATAGTATTCCGTGATGGCACAGAGTGAGCAATTGATTAATATAATTATAGGGATTCAGTAACGAATTTAACAGTCAGTACACATGGGTCTGACTTTCATCAGCATTTCAAACGTGCGCACAAATAGTGTTAGTAACTGTCAAAGTGCGCCTGCAACAAGCATAAGTACAAACACAAGCATAAAGACTGGCTTTATTTTACTAACGATTCATGAAAGCGTGTTTTCTCTTGGCGCTAATAATTGCGCTTGTCGTTTAGCGTTTCTATGCAGTGGCACCTCACTATCCCGAAATATAAATAATTTCTCCTTGTTTTATTCCAGTAAAATATACTCACCTATATACTCAGTTATCTCTCTCCCGCTAGATTTCGAACGCTTTTTGCTTTCCCTTGGCAATTCGAGATACCTTATACGGTTTTGTGTATATTTTGCTGTAAGAAAAAACTAGGTGAACCATTTGTAGAGCAAACAGTGATATCATTCAGAAAACAATATTAAATGAATTAATAAATGACATATTATTTTATAATACACCAGCTGTCACACGGCTCATCGTGTGTAATGATCATCAATCGAGTTGAATTGTTTACCTCTTAGATCTGAAAGCATTTGGAGTGACAGCAAATGCAATAGAAAGTCGTTTATTATTGTTTAATTACAAGAAGAACCGGGTAAGAGAATTTGCACACACGCGTCACGCTCTGATGCTGTAGTCACGACCTATAACTTTCGCCTCCAGGAACGATACACTAAAAGTGGTTTTTCTTAACATGGTGGCCTTCAGTAAAGCGTTTTAGGTGTTTTAGCTGCAGAAAGGGTTTTCCAAACGTTTGCTGGTTGGGTTGATTGTTATATATCGTGTTGCGTGACCGGTACTTTTATGTCGTACTCGGCGTACTTGTATAAAAGAGCTGAGGACTTCCGTTACTTGCCTCATATCGAATAGCTTTAGTTTGTTCACTATCATAGAACATTCTAGTGTATAATTCAAACTGATTTTACGTGTTTACATAATATCTGTTGTGATTTCTGTAACGTCACGTGACTAACTTAAGATTTACATATTACCATGTGCTAGTTCGGCAATGGAGTAAAGTAACTTCACACGACCTTGTCTCTGTCGTTTTATACCGTATAACTCACATATCGTTACATGGTGTCAGAAACATCGAACTCCTCGCATCTAAGGAGAACAGAAGCCGTCAAAATTCAAAAGGAGAAAGGAAAATATCTATAATTTACAAGTCGAAATGCCCGACGACGTAGCACCTGAGGTAGCTGCGATTTCACCGCCATTATTCACAAGTAATGTGCCAATACCGCCAAAAATTCCACTTAAAGGTAATCTAACGACAAACTGGAAGACATGGAAACAAATTTGGAGTGCTAGTAACCAAGCTAAACGAGCAAAATAACCAATATAGAGTCGCCACATTTATCACATGCATCGGTCAAGACGCCCTTGCAATTCACAACGGCCTGCCGTTTCAGAGTGAAGACGACAAGCAAGACATCACCAAAATCCTAGAGCTATGGGGAAACTACTGTCTAGGTAACACAAACATTACTTACGAACGCTACGCATTTAATAATCGTATTCAAGAAGAGAACGAGTCCATAGACATGTACGCTTCAACGCTAAGGTCTCTGGCGGACACGTGCAACTTTGGCGCGTTGAAAGATGAACTGATTAGAGATCGAATTGTCTGTGGTCTGCGTACAAATCAAATTAGAAAAAAGCTTCTTCAAATACCAGATGAACTCACACTCGATAAGTGTATGAATATCTGTCGATCAGCCGAAGCTACAACATCGCAAATGAAAGTTATGTCGAACCACGACGCACCCTCCTCCCCAGCGCTCAATTACGTCGCAAGAGTGAAATCTACAACGTCGCGACGCGTGGAGCCGGAGATAATTAAGAACTGCCGTTTCTGTGGTCAGTCACATGCAAAACAACGTGAAAAATGCCCAGCTTACGGCAAAATATGTAACAAGTGCAAGAAAGAAAACCATTTCGCCATTAAATGTCGTCAAGGCAATAATCCAAAACCTCAAAGAAAGCCATCGAGATCGACAAGGCCACAAGTGAATACATTAAACACAGATCAATACTCTACATCAGAAGATAGCGAGGACGACATCCTAACCATCTCTTCAAATGATCTTGAGATAAATTCCATTGAACATACCAAGAATAAAGTCTTTGCGTCCATGATAATTGGCAATCAACAAGTTAAAATGCTTGTTGACTCTGGCGCATCGTGCAATGTTTTGCCAGACAAGTTCCTTCCCAAAGGGACAGTCATCAAGAGGTCAAATCAGACACTCTCCATGTATTCAAATCAACCATGAAGTCAATTGGAATGTCAACCATTCAGTTGATGAACCCGAAGAATTCTAAAACATATCAAGTGGACTTCACAATTGTCCAAGGTGACTACACACCATTACTTGGCCTTCAGACAGCCACACAGATGAAACTACTGAAAGTATATTCAGAGAATATCCTACTAGTCAGTCAGGATAACAGTATCATACAAACCAAAGAGAGCTGCTTGAACGACTTTGCAGACGTCTTTGATCATAATGAATTGGGTTGCATGTCAGGAAAGGTGCATCTGGAAACGGACCCGAACGTCACACCCAACGTCATGCCACCTCGACGAGTACCGGTAGCTGTCAAAGGGAAGTTGAAAGCAGAACTTGACAGGTTAACCAAAAGGAAAGTGATAAGCCCGGTAGAGGAACCAACGGACTGGGTGTCCAGTATGATCGCAGTGATGAAACCAAATGGTACTGTGCGCCTCTGCATCGACCCACAACATTTAAACCAATCACTCAAAAGATGCCACTACCTGTTACCCATCATCGAAGAACTCCTACCAGAATTGACAAAGGCAAGTACTTCAGTAAAGCTGACCTCAAAGAAGGATTCTTACAAGTGCAGTTGGATGAAGAATCCAGCAAACTAACAACCTTCCAAACGCCATGGGGCCGATATCGCTGGCACAGGCTACCTTTCGGTATAGCACCAGCCCCAGAAATCTTTCAGATCAAACTTGATCAAAACCTAGAAGGCCTCAAAGGAACATTCGCAATAGCAGATGATATCCTGATAACTGGTCAAGGAGACACTGACAACCAAGCAAACCAAGACCATGACAAGAATCTACAGAGCTTTCTTCACAGATGTCGTGAGAGGAACATAAAGCTTAACAAAGATAAGTTCGACTTCAAGTGCGAAGAAGTGTGCTTCATCGGTCATCGTCTTACCAAAGAGGGACTTAAACTAGACCCAAACAAAGTAAACGCCATCATGAACATGATGCGACCTGAAGATGTACCGGTGGTACATCGACTTATCGGCATGGTAAAATACTTGTCTAAATTCCTGAGTGATCTCTCTCAGATGTGTGAGCCAATTAGGAAATTGACCCACAAAGATGAACCATGGAACTGGACCGAAAAGCAAGAACAAGCTTTCCAGAATATCAAAGAAGCAGTTGCATCAGCCCCGATCCTAAAGTACTTTGACGCAGCAAAGCCAACAGAAGGAAGCGGAGATGCATCACAACATGGAATCGGTTTTGTACTGACGCAAGAGGACCACCCCATAACCTATGCAAGTCGAGCACTCACATCAGCAGAACAGAAATACTCACAAATAGAGAAAGAGCTCCTTGCCCAAGTGTTTGGTCTTGAACACAATCAACAGTATGCCTACGGCAGAAAAATCACCTTGTTCACAGACCACAAGCCCTTGGTGTCCATTTCAAAGAAACCACTATCTGCTACACCCAAGAGACTACAACGACTACTGCTTCGTCTGCATTGCTATGATGTTGAAATCAAATACAGACCAGGAAGTCAAATGTACCTAGCAGATACCCTATCCAGAGCCTACCAAGACACTACCACTGATGAATTACACAGATCAGAGGTTGAGATAGAAGTTGAGTGTACACGCAATCGACTACCTAGCCATATCAGAGCCTCAGTTACATGAGATAAAGGTCGAAACAGCAAAGGACCATACACTACAAACCCTGAAGAACGTCATCTTGAAAGGATGGCCAGACACAAGAGTCACCGTTCCTACTGAAGTTCAGCAATATTTCAACTTCCGAGACGAGTTAGCCGTACAAGACGGAATGATCTTCAAAGGATCAAGATGCGTAGTCCCATCCAGTCTGAGACAGAAGATTAAAGAGAAATTGCATCGCTCGCACATCGGAGTCCAAGGATGTTTAAGAAGAGCCCGTGAAGTAGTATACTGGCCTTCAATGAATCAAGAAATCTCGAACTACATTGAACAATGTGACATTTGCAACATGTTCGGAAGTCAACAACCGAAAGAACCACTGATTGTACATGACGTCCCACAGCGACCTTGGCAGAAGATTGGTTGCGATATCTTCACTGTTGAACAGAAGGACTACTTAATATGTACTGTTGACTATTATTCTGGATACTTTGAAGTTGACAAGCTCGAGAGGAAAACAGCCAAGTCAATTGTTAAAAGACTCAAACGTCATTTCTCGAACCATGGCATCCCTAACGAACTATTCAGCGACAATGGCCCACCTTTCGACTCTCACGAGTTTAGAGAATTTGCCAACGACTATGAGTTCACCCTTACCACAAGTTCACCCAACTACCCACAAAGCAACGGCCGTGTCGAAAACGCAGTCAAGACAGCCAAGCGACTAATGAAGAAAACAAAGGAGGCAGGAACAGACTTCTACCTCGCCTTGTTGGATTGGAGAAACACACCGACAGAAGGAGTTAACAGCTCACCAGCGCAACGACTATACGGACGGAGAACAAGGACACTGTTACCCACTTCAGCAACTCTACTGAAACCGAAGATCCCACACAATGTAAGGGACAAGCTACTTGTCAAGAAAGAACTTCAGACAAAGTACTACAACCGTCATACTAGAGAATTGCCACCACTGACTCCAGGTGATCAAGTACGAGTCATCCCCAAGCCCAATGATCGCTCCACCAAGTGGACTAAAGCAGAGGTTGAAGAACAAGTCGATGTAAGGTCATACAACATAAGGACAGAAGATGGACGAGTTTACAGGAGGAATCGCCGACATCTAAGAAAGAGCCCTCCAACAACATTCACCTATCAGCAGTCAGAGTATCTGACTCATACAGCACCTACCAGCAAAGTACCACCGAGTCCAGTCATCGATCCACCACTAATGGAAGCATCAGATGTACCTACAAGACCAACTCCAACCACAGCACCACCAGTGCCCAAACCGCTACATGATGAGATCAGTCCAACTACTCGAACCAGGAGTGGAAGAGAAGTGAAACCACCCTCACACTTAAAGGACTATGTATTGTCCAAGTAAACTGTATACCAGGACTGATGAACACTGTTGAGTTAACAATTAAGACACTGTACTTTTATTTCTATTAACTTTTCTTTTTAGACAAGGAAAGGTGTAACGTCACGTGACTAACTTAAGATTTACATATTACCATGTGCTAGTTCGGCAATGGAGTAAAGTAACTTCACACGACCTTGTCTCTGTCGTTTTATACCGTATAACTCACATATCGTTACAATTTCTTTCACATGTAATTACATTCAGTGCTAATTATAGATTCGTGACGAAGTGCCGATTTGGTGAAAATACTAGAAACGTTTAGTCCTCTCCACGAGAGACTATTTGCTGGCCGCCAGTAAAATTTTGATATGATAAATTAGAAAGGTATAGCTTGACTATGATTTAAGTTTTATGCTAAAACTTTGTGTACCGGAAAGCATTTAGCTACCTTCAATTTGACCTAAATTAGCCTTCTGATTTTGAGGTCACAACAGGGCTACTTCAGAGACTCATAATATTTCTTAAACTCCTGCTAGAAAAAAAAAGTTAGCTTCGTTCGAACGTCAATATAGTAGACTTTAATTGTGGCAAAAACAAAGTTTCGAAATTAATCGTCCTGTGGCTTTTCGAGACGGTTTAAGATCGGAAAAATTTGCATTTTTTAATTCACGCTTCCGGTCGTCCCGGAAGTGATTTCGAATTTGCTCGATTTCTCGGAAAATAAACAGTCCGGTTCATTACTACTTTTGGTAATATGCATGACGTCACAAGATGGCGGCCGAAGCGCTGTCTCGGTCCTTATTTTCTTTAGTCCCTATTCCCCGTAAAAAGTTTCTACCCATGAATCTTTGCGCGTCTAGATGTTATTGGATAACCAAAGACGTCATATTGTTGAAGCCTTGCTTGAGACACTGCGAATTTTGCGAATTATCGAAGTCTTAGATCGTCTTTGTGGATTTTCTCTTGTTTATTTCTGCCAGGTTTACTGACAAAAACGTATTTTAAAGTATCTTTGCCCACTTTGTTTACAATTTCGCCCACATAGAGGTAAATTAGAGTAGTTTAGTCGTCATTTTCAGTTGGTTTTGTACGGGGGCCGGCCAAAAAGTCGAGGTGCCCAGCGATTCGAAATCATGACTCTTTGTCTCATCGAGGTTTGCTAAGGATGACCGGAGGAGCATCGACGATTCCTCAACAATCGATGTCGTGTCTGATGTTTTTTATGATGTTTTTGACCACTTAGTTGGAATGTATTTGAATTTAGCTGTTGATTTCTGTTCCATGTCGAGATGGCGAGGGGCATCTTCCTTGAAATTTGACTTGTGTCGGAGACGTGAATCATGAGAGGTAATGCAGTGTTTGTGCAGATTCTCTCCGCAAGGAAGTCCATTCAAAGAGAAAGAACATGGAAGATATGTAGGTTATTATTTGCATGTCAAGAGTTCTTCAGGTTCTGGGACGTACACAGAAGTTGAGAGGAGCGACATATACCCTGAATGCCTTTGTGAAACTTGTAAGCGGCTGCAAGCGGTTCCTGTCATGTATCCCGGGATGTCTTCTTCTCTGTATCAAAGAGTTCGTCATGGAGAGGCAGTGAATAGAATAAGCCATCGGACATATGATGGACATGATGGAGTAATCACAGACTAAATCTTCGCATGGTGTGTATTTGTTTCAACCAGTGTACGAAATAAATATATAAATTGCGTTGTTATTGGCATTTTATGTTCTAATATTTTAGGGTAGAGCGCAGTCATATTTAATACCCTGAAAAAATCAAAGAAGCATTGTTTAATTTTATTTATTTATGGACAAGTAGCCGGCTATCATTGAACCATTCGTCACGGCCTCTGTTGTTGTTCTTATGGTGAAATTATATTTAGTTGATAGTTTGGTGGTTTTGTTTCGCGGGATGAATGACTTTGACCTCCTCGAGAAACCATGTTGAGTAACAACGTGGGGAGAGAAAGACCGTTGATTGACAATTATCATGACAACTAGTTAATCTTCGTCTCTGATTGGTTGGACTGTGTTTACAAAATATTACCAAAAGTGGTAATGAACCGGACTGATAAAAAGCGCTGAAACGTTCTGGACTTATTTTCGAAAATACTTCACCATAAGGGTTATTTTGGTGAATTAAAATGAATTTCGATTTTTGCCCACTTGCATCGAATTTTCGAAAATTACAGATAACGGCTCTTAATAAGCTGATACTAAGTATAATATCTAAACTCACAAGTGCTGATGATATATCCTTGTGTGACAAACAAACAGTTTTTTAATGGCGTGATATTAAACCATTCAGACCCTGAAGATGGACAATGTGTCCGAAAGCTAGGTCATCATCATTAAAAACCTCTGGTTGATGAAACAAAAATCTACTTTGTGATTTTTGTTGTTGTGTCAAGGCAAAAGTAAAGGTGGCTTGTACCAGTACAAGAACATCAGAGACCTACGAAGTCAAGTTGAGGCCCTGAAACAGCTAAAAGCACAGACAGCCTAGGCTCACTGTCAAATAATGGCAAATAAACAATAACGTATTGCTTTGTGCTAAACCATTAATTGAACGAACTATTACATGAAATAAAGATACAAAAACATTACTAATGTTGTTACGAATGGCAATTACGCGATATAACGGGTTTTTGTTTACCCTATCCCCTACTCTCTATAAAAATCTCCAATCGCCCCTAATCCCGACCCGCAAAAGGCATGTTAAGGTGGTTCCAGCATAATGAATGACCGCTTTGCCGTATTTTTTAACTCGCTCGCTCCGCGTCAATATTGCTTGGATTTTATTATGCTTAACACAAATACTAATTCAACTATTCTGCTTTTGGAAGGTTTATTCAAAATTATCATTGTAAGCCGCGTTTGTGAATGCCAGCTGATATTCAAACGACACTATTTTCACTAAAACTGCTGCCAAGCGTTATTCCCTCGTACGATTTGTTTTAAACTTCGTGAACGACCTTTTAAGGTCCCTAGTAATGTTCTGACGAGGTAAGAAGGAAATTGATCGAGCCGAAATCACCAATTCATATTTTTGTTGTCAAAATTTGGACAAATCGGTTGTTACGTGATTTCGGCTCGAACAATTTTTTTCTTACCTCGTCAGAACATTACTAGGGACCTTAAAAGGCCGTTCACGAAGTTAAAAAAAATCGTACGAGGGAATAACGCTTGGCAGCAGTTTTAGTGAAAATAGTGTCGTTTGAATATCAGCTGGCATTCACAAACGCGGCTTACAATGATAATTTTGAATAAACCTTCCAAAAGCAGAATAGTTGAATTAGTATTTGTGTTAAGCACAATACAATCCAAGCAATATTGACGCGGAGCGAGCGAGTTAAAAAATACGGCAAACCGGTCATTCATTATGCGGGAACCACTTCGATCAGCCCTAGAATGATACCTTATCTAAGTCTTGTAAAAAATTCGTAATCCAGCGAAGACGGATTCTAGAGATATAAGAAGCTTTATCGTATCGAGTACGCTTCAAATAGGCTCTGGCCTTCCTCCGTAAACAACACTCGGAGAACCTCGTTTTGGAGAGTACAAAATGACACCTTCTCAGGGGACGGAGCGATGCGATGCCTCGTTTCCACGGGTACTAATCAGGACTTGCTACCTCTGGGGAAGGGGAAGATTTGATGGCCACATGTGTATTTGTTTTCGCCCTTGTTTGAACTTGTGAAATAAAGTACTGGATCAAGCAAATAAATAATTGCGTAAAGATAAGGCCGTATGAGGTAAGCCAGTTTTGGAGAATATTCTGCCGTATATCCTTTGAATCTTTGACTTGACACACTAAGTCATATAAGTGTTAAAAATCCTCGTTTCACACCGTCTCACGACTACTTTTCTTACATCTACATCTGTTAGGTTGACAACTGACCAAGAAATTATTTAAAAAAAGGCTTTGGAAGACATGATATTTGTATCGGTTACACAGTTATAATCGTGCGGGTACCCTGTGGTAAAATGACCGAGAGTCTTTGCGGGTAAAAAAGATCAAGATGGCGGCGTCGCGACGAAAGTTATACGTAGTAATTTGTTCGATTTAAGTCATTTAAAGACTAAGGGACTATGATGTAGGTAAAATTTTTGTGCATTTCTTTAGATAAAGTGTTGTAGTAATTGTTAGTCAATTGCTATAGGTTTTACCGTCGACGTTCAAACCGTGGTAACCATGTGGATAAACACGAGAATAATCACGAGTAGTCAAGCTTATTAAAATATTGTTATTAGTGGTAAAGCAGGAACTGGCAAATCTTTCTTGGTTAGTGCTATCCTAAGAGGATTGAAAGAGAGAGGGGAAAATGTCGCCGTTTTATGTTCAAGCGGGCTAGCATGCACTATTTACCATCGTGGAGTCGCTGCAACAGTGCATTCGCACTATGTGCATTCGCACTATGGCTTGCAAACCGCAGATCTTTCGTGTGAGAAACTGTTTCGGCGCTCTAAAGCTAATTATCTTGTGCGCTCGAGAATTCGTGCAACAGACACTATAATATGGGATGAAATCAGCATGTCCAGTGCTCGGATTTTGGTACTCGCAAACGTATTATAACATAGGTATGATATAACGAGCGCTCTGATTGGTTGGTTTCGGACACATGCTACGGCCACGGACACACGCTCACGTCATTATGCACACGTAATACATTTTGGAGAAAAAAATTGCAAATAATTTTTTTGCGATATGTACGCGATTTTCTCACTCGATTTGGGGGATCTGCTGAGCTGCCAAATTTTGAAGTTGAATGGCCCCAGACTGAGTCCATTGACATGGATAAATGTCCAGAAGTCCCAATGACCGAAGAAAGTACCGGCGCCACAACAGAGCCGACTCGATTCGTGGCGCTTTCAGAAAAAGACATGAGTAACATACTCGAAGAAAAACACTCTACACTCTACTCCGACCAACTGGTCGGTAGCAACATTTAAAGGTATTTTTTAATTTTAATCAGTGAAAAGTTCGTCTTTAATAGAGGTTATTTGGAGAAAGAAACAACGTGAAACGTATACACAATGTAGTAATATATTCAGTCACAATGTAAACAAATACCGAGCGTTTTCCTTGATTAAAAAAATTTCATCAAAATTCCTTCAAAACTATTAAACCACAGTTCATAATATCACAGTTCTGATCATGTTTTTCTTTTAAATTATAGCTTGGTGTGATGAGAAACAAATTAAAACTCCGCTAGAAAAAATGACAATAGGTCAGATTGATACAAACCTCAGGAGATTTTATGCTGAAGCGAGGAAAAAGACCGGCGAAACTTATATTACAGCAGATCGTCCCTTGTTGGCTTCCGCCATTCCATTGAGAGATACTTGAATTTCCCACCACACCAGAGAAACCTCAAAATCTCTACAGATCCTTGTTTTAACAGGTCAAACCAAATGCTCGACACCCAAATAGTGTCGTTGAAACGTAGCGGTAAAGAAAACGTCGTACATAAACCACCACTTGAAGATGAAGATTTGCTGAAGCTGAAATTTTCTCAAGCCCTTTCATTAAACAACCCTCTGGCCCTGCTAAAAAATGTCTGGTTCCACATTGTTTTGTTCTTTTGTCGAAGAGGAAGTGAAGGACAGAGACTGTTAAAATGTTCAAGTTTCAAGTTTGATGTAGACGGGGCTGGGCGAAGATACGCTACAATGGCGCATGACGAACTATCTAAAAACCACCCAGGTGGAGTGAAAGATATCCCCAGCCATGAAAATACGCCAGGATGTATGAAACCGACCAACATAATGATGGATACAAAGCACTGAAGCTGTACCAGTCGAAGTTGAATCCAAAAACAAGTGCATTCTTTCAGTATCCCAAAAGAAATTGGCGTCCAGAAGATGATGCGAGGTACGAAGCAAAGCCGGTCGGAGTCAACAAACTCAACGCAATGATGAAAAATATCAGTGAAACTGCTGCTTTATCCAAAGTTTACACAAACCATAGTGTCAGAGCAACTGCCATCACTTCATGGTCAAATGCCGGGGTCCCAAATCGACATATAATGGCTATTTCTGGACATCGAAACGAACAGAGTCTAGTGCATTACAACGCCCGTCCTTCGACTTCACAACTCTATAACTGCAGCGAAGTCCTTTCAAGAAGTCTCACAGCCAATAGCTCGTCTGGCCCAGTCTAAATAAATTCCATATCCCAAGTTATTAAGAATAGCCTTGTGGTTCCAGCAGCAGAGATAACTACAGCTGGCGGTGTTGGATTTGGATCAATCTTCAACAACTGCACCATTCAAAACGTCCACATCGTCACGAGTTCAAACGAAATTACTCGTTGATTGACTTCATCAAACATAAACATTGACTTAAAACACTTGAGCTATTCTTTGCAATTAATTGTAAAATAATTGTTATAGCTACCCTGGAATATTTTGAGAATGTTTTGACTCAGAAGCAGTTCAAACACACGTTCAAACTGTTGTTTTATAATTTTAGATAATTTCTAAATGAACCAATTAAAATAGAGCGTGTATTTCTCTCGACGTTAGGAGAATTTAGTATTTAATCAGGAAATAAAAATTGGTTTCGTGACACTTCAGTTGTTATGTTCTATGTCATAAAAGAAAGGGTCAACGCTTTAGCTGTGTGTCCATCGAGTTATGGAGCACTTGGGAATTTGGGAGAGCACTCGTGACGCTAGAGTTGCTCGAGGCGTACGCTTCTCTCGTATTCTCCCAAATTCCCGCGTGCTCCATAACTCGATGGACGCACGCTAAGCGTTGACCATTCCTTAAATAGAACACGGAACACGAAATCGCTGGAGAAAATCAGGACAATCTACAACCTTTTGGTGGAAAACAACTAATTCTGGTCGGCAAGTTTTTTCCAATTAAAACCAGTCCCAAATATATTTGATGATGGAAACTATGCATTCAATTCTGATATATCCAAAGATGACTTTGTTCGTAGATACGAGCTGATCACCATGCATGCTCTGAGAGAAGAGAGAGTCGGTCGTTGCAGTGAAGCAACTCAAACATTTCTGTCGAATCTATCCAGAAACCTTGACGAGCGTCTTGCTGCTGATGCGACACATATTTTTTTCGTAAATTGCATGCAACCCATCACAATCTGGGTGTTTTAAGTAAGGGCTATTTCCGGAGAGATTATTGAAATTAATGCAGAAGTGAACGGAGAATCACCTAGAACTTCGACCTGCCCAGCTGAAAAGGTGCTCCGATTGAAACCAGGATACAAAGATGTTACTGTGAAATAAGTCTGACCTGTTGAGGAATGGGTCACAAGGCATTTTTGAGGGGATGAAAAATTATTGTGCCATGGTTAGATTTTAAGGAGTTGATTTGGTTTCGATTGCCAGGAAAACACGGCTGAACAGAGACAGAAATGGGACTGTCATAGGATCAACGTTTGCTTCTTATGCAATAACATGTCAGAAATCCCAAGGTCAAACTCTTCCAGCTGTAAGATTGTTCGCAAGAGTTTGTCTCTGGGTTTATATATGTTGCACTTTCAAGTGTGCAGATCATCTACAAGTCATTGGCTTTCGACCTAAGTATTTGACAAGGGTAGCACAAGCAGTAACACGTGAGGTCTGGACAACAGTAGATGACCTACTGTTGGATGACGTAAGTTGTTGCAGAACACAGTACCTATGTGATGAATGTTTCCAGGCAAGAGACAGACAAGTATATGATACAAACACAGATTTTCAGAATGCCATATATGATGAACAACCTGCAGCGATAGAGGATGATGAGTACTTAAAAAATATTTGGGAAACTGTTGACAATGAAGTGATGAGCAAGAACTCTCTCAACCTCCGGAAAATCTGGACATCAATACATATGATTGAGATGAGAATATAGTAATTGCTCTTTTAGTATTCAATTCGCATTTCGAATGCTTGAAGCCAGTTTTGTGTTATTAATTAGATATCAATTGTTTAATGTTTTATCCCTTTTCATACTTGGTAGTTTTTGAATAGAGTTGATTGCTTATTGAGACATATATACAAGGAACAAATACGGCAAATATTTAATATAAACGCTTTTTCATTTAGAACACTCCTACACTTTTGTTTCGTATTCAAAGGGGGGCTTTAATTGTGAATGCAATGCGAACAGAGTTTTGATGCTTTTCAATCATATCAAGAACAGTTCTCACAGTAAGGTCATAGAGCTAAGACGGTGAGACAATGGCTCGTAATTTTCGTAAACCAAAAATTGCCTTACAAGAGAGTCAATGGTTAAGGGAATGCACTCCACGAAATACCCAAAATAGCACAAAGTGGAGTGTAAAGACTTTTGAAGACTGGCAGATGTCTCGTGAAAACAAGATAGCAAAGAAAGAGTCCATTGGTTTTCCATGTGAGAGCATTGAAAAGAGATAAAGGATTTGACGCTCGCGTCTGAAATGTCTGCCAAATCCTTAAACTTTTGGATGACAAAATTCATTGGAGAAGTTGTGAACAAGTCAGGTGGTCGTTATCCACCCAAAACGCTGCATCTGATTGTGTGTGTAATTCATTTCTTCTGTCATATCCAGACTAATATCGGCAGGTAAAAATAGCGAGGCTTGGGAGAAATGAAGGTTATAACGTTTGAATTCCTTTCTCAGATTTGCAACGTTTCGAAAAGCACTAGATGCTGAAATGCGTGACACTAACTAAAGGGGAATAGCTCAAGAGACGAAAATGTCACAGAGACCGGACGTGACGGAGGAGGAAGAAGCAAAATTGTGGAAACTTCAGCTACGTGGGACAAGTACAGCTGAGTGCTTACTTAATGTGCATCTAACCCCTATGAGATTGTTTTAAAAATATATTCAATATATGCTGAATAGTTGGTGAGTTCAGTATTTTGTGATTTGAACCTTGAGCTTATGAGTTATAGAGGTTTGAAATCTCAATATGCAAATTTGATGACGTCTACTAAGGAATTTGTCATAACTTATCAGTTAGACTTTTTCAAGAACTTATTTTTTGAAATGGGCAAAAAAGTTATAAAATCATTTATAAAGACTGTGAAAATATTCTGTAAGTTTACAAATGTCAATAATCAGCACAAGGGCGTTTTTGTATAATAAATGATTCCTTAGTAGACGTCATCAAATTTGCATATTGAGATTTCAAATCTCTATAACTCATAAGCCCAAGGTTCAAATCACAAAATACTGAACCCACCAACTATTCAGCATATATTGAATAGATTTTTAAAACAATCTCATAGGGGTTAGATGCACTCTAACACACATTTTTATAACGACAACCTTTTTGGGCTGAGAGCTAACGAACATATTGTAGAGAGCTTGATTATCTTCGACGAAAGTCAATCAAAAACATTTCATGGAGGTTTGAAAGACTTAAAAAAGAATCCACGTTGTGTCAAACATATTTGTCATGGATCCAATGATGTGCACAGTCCATGCTTGCAGTCAATTTATTCATTATATACTTGGAAACGGTTAAAGATATTGCAGAGAGTGTAGATGCATTTTACTGTAGACCGAGAAGGGACGTCATTAATCCGATTATTGTTCCTTGATTCCCACGAGGGAATACTAAACAAATGCTTTTCAATTCTGTATACAGTAATGTTAATGAGCGTCATCAAAAGAGGTAAAACCAATTTTTGTCCAACTGATTCCATAAGATAGCTATGTAGTATACAGTGTATAGTGTTGTGTAGAAAGGCGTCGGGTTCGATTCCAGGTTTATTCATTTATCAAAATATTTTTTTCTACATAAAGATAGATGACCGAGGGAGGAATAGAACGAGGTTAATAACTAGATATAGACAAGGTCAATATCTGTATATTACCCTTGCATTCCTAATGAGCAGGGCAATATTATTACTGAAAAACACAGCGAGTATTTTTTTGTTCGTCCATGTCCCATATTTGCAAAACGAGACGAGTCTGACCACGAGAAAACCGTTTACAAAAAGGGATGAAAAAAACCTGTAAAACAAATAAATATAGCGCACGCAAAGGATGTACACATCGAGTAGGGCCGGACGGCTTTTTCCGGCCCGTTACTTTTTCCGAAAGTTTTATTAAGAGCTCGCGAGCAGGGCCGTATGGGTCATATGATAACTACTGTTTAATAAACGAGCAGGAGTGTTTTATCAGGTTTGCTGACCACGAGGCGCAGCCGAGATGGCCTCATTTTGGATCAAATCCATTGGAAACGTGGCTAAAATCGCTTTTCCTGATCATTTCGTCAAATTAAATCGTATCGCAAAAACCTTTTTCTTTCAGGGGGGCACGCCACAGTCTGTTTTGACACTTTTTTTCAAAATGACGTCATAACTCGTCAACGTTACGTCATATTGCGAACTAATAATGCGACTAAAACCGCTTTTTCTGATAATTTCGTCGAATTAAATCGTATCACAAAACCAAAACCATCATATAGTGTTCAGCGTTGCAAAATACCGCTGTCGTGAATGATGGCATAAGAGGTTACATATCTTCTGTTCTACCCGCTCTTCAGTGTCGGATGGACGTTCCCCTTTTATGCTTAAAAGTGCGCATTTCGATACACAAATGTCAAAATACAAGTAATTGCATGCTTCTGAACATTATTCCGGTATTTGTTTCACATTTTCATGTTTTGAAACGGCTATTTGGGCACTATGACATGGAAACGAGGCTGCGCATGAAACCAAATTGCGTTTATACATTGTTGCTACGATCTTCATTATAGCATGATCTGGTATAGCATATTTAGCATGTTAGTAGCATCAATTACACGAAAACGAATTAATAGTCTAGGCATGGAGGACAAGTTTACTCTTTACACATTGCATCAAGTCCGTTATATCATTTTGTACATTATGTATCATTCTTCAAGTGATATTTTACAGCATATTAGATAACTTGCAGGCACCGAACAAAAACGCCAATTTGAAACTAAACAAAGTAGTTAAAACGTTCAAGGTTCAATAAATGTGCTTACAACACTGCACACACCCTCAACAAAATCGTTCTTTGGGGTTCTCATACGAGGATGTTGGTTCGAATCCAGCAAGCGATAGAGAAACATACTGCACATCACATAATCTCATCACTAGACTTATATTCAGCATTGCGCGAAACGCGGAAAGAGTTGCATTGCGCAGATCTTCATCGTTACACAAGCGAGATTTGAATGAAAATCTCTTGCTTGTGTCACTATGAAGACCTCGATTGCAAACGACTTAATCGAACTAGAATACCAGCTATCACCTTCAAAAATCACTAGATGTGCTGCACATACTCTGATGAAAGTCATCGTATGGGTTGCTCTTACAAGCAAACAGGCCAATGAGAACAGCACATGGCATGATATCTAATCTTCATAGTTCCTATCAATTACTCATTCTCTGGATAAGGTGAGTGCATAAATTGGAAACCAATTTATGAACCTCCTTCTCGTGTGGAGGGAAAATCACCTTCATAAAGGTGCTGTATCAAAAATAAGCCCAGAGTTTATAATAATAATTATTAATTATTAAACGGCTTCAAAAACTTAACTTGACAAATAAAACAATTTATTTCAATTGCAATCCAAAATAGGAAGATAAATTCAAAATTGAGCATATTGTGTTGCTTTTCGCATCACTGACATGCGCAGTCGGCATAAAAATTAAAGGCTCCCACAAGTGTAAGAGATGACGCCAGTGTCAACAGAAGTACGCCATGTGCTGACAAACTTTAGTGGATAGTCGGTGATCATTCGGGAGACTGTCCTTTATGAGACTCGTAAGTCTTCATATAAACTTAATGGATGTGGTTCCTGTAATTGGACCAAACTCTCATGAATTATGCATGAGTTTTTGAATAGTGATTAAATGTCCCCTCAGCCTCGGGAGAGTTAGTAAAAGTCCCTCGGCCGTCACTAATATCCCGAAATTGCCATGGTATTAGTTTGTAATACCATGATCACGGAGGAAATCGACAAAAATACAGGCTTGTGTTAACCGCAAAGGAGAATATAGTGTTTTGTGAAAGAGTCTTGATTAGACTGTACTCTGGGGAATGCTTCAAGTTGTACTTCTTTGTTTCATTTACACGATAGAGTATAAATTTGTTAGTAAGGAGTACCTGAAGGTACACTGATCAGAAATGGAGGAAGGTCGGTTTACGCCGAAGTAGAGCATACAGAAAAACGGAGAAATTGCCAAATAATATAATACTTCATTGTGAGAAGAAAAAAAGTGAAATAGAATATCCTTTACATTGGTCTTTTTTAGATTTCCTTCTGTTTTGATATCCAGAACATCGTCAACACAAGGTTAACATGTCCCACACGTCTTGAATGCTTGAGTCACCTCAAGTAGAGAGCGACTAATTACTCATCGGTTTGCTCTTGGGTCCCAATGATTATGTGTACACCTGGTGTATATGAGGGACTGACTTGCATCCTCATGAATAGTAATGAGGGATATTTAGTTTAAATTTCCCTCATGATTGTATATTATTCATGAAGGACATTTAGTCTAAATTTCCCTCATGATTGTATATTCATGAAGGACATTAATTTAGTCTAAATTTCCCTCATTACTATTCATGAGCGATGCTCGACTGAGAACTTTCGCGAGATGTTAAATATCCCTCATGGAACAATGAAACCCGAGGTGATCATTGTATTAGTGGTAAATAGTGACTTGGCATCAAAGGATCTAAGTTCTTCAGATTCTTCAATATGTTGGAGTAATTCAGTAAAGTGTCGGGAGTTCTTCACATAGCTACTAGTATTGCCTATCACAGGGGAAATAAGTTTCTCCACATGGATGAGTAGCACAATTACATGTGATATAGAATCAATACTGCTCTTGGCCAACAATATCAAACAATGTCGTGTTTATTCCTGTTTGTTTTTGCGGCCTGTACGACCTGTACAGGAAAATCCAATTTAACCTATGTGTATCCAGCTTTGTCAGTTGTACAAATATTTTGAGAGTACAATTTACTACCTCTGTTCGCTCAAATTAATATGTAGATATTGGACTTGAATTTGAGCCGAACTTTGAGTTACAAATATTTAGACTTTCACATGCGAACTCCCTTTTTCTCAGTAGAAAATGGTACGAAATTAGGAGTTTTGGCGATTGAAAATCAGATTCCACGGACGTAATATCATGGAATGGGCAACTAGTACCTTAATCGAGAAATGCATTTTTCCAAAGACATTCTATGCGCATATATATTCAGTATCAGTGTGTTTACGTTTGTTGAAAACCGGTAGTACAGTAATACAGATAGTTTGTGTTAAAATCAACTTGTACGTTGTATAGTTTGCACTTGAAGATATTTCCGCAGTCATTGTTGAACGAAATTACTAATTCGACATATATTATGTTGGGCTCTCTGTGCGCGTCCCGCAAGAAGCGCCCAGAGCAATGTACATAGTGAAATACATAGTGAAACAGTTTCAATATACACTTGTGCGGTCGCTTCTTGCGGGACGTGCACAGGAAGCCCAACATAGGACGTTACTCATCACAGGGAGCCCGACATATACGTGTTGCGCTACCACAGGAAATTCATCAAAAAAAGAAGACGCAAATATCATTTTATTTGATTATTTAGTAGCCTAAAAAGCAATGGTTGGGCTGCCTGTGGACCACGAGGCCAAAGTCTGAACATGGCGGAAAGTTCATTTGAAATCGAAAGCACAAACCAAAACAGTTAGTCCTTTGAAGAAGAAGAACTGTTATTCGAAAAGATTGGAGAGTAAAAATGTTGAACTTGCAGCCAGGATTCATGATTTAAATCCTCAAGAAACTACACTGGCTTCCTGTCTCTGAACGTATTACTTTCAATATTCTACTGCTAACTTACAAATGCCTTCACGACCTTGCACCTCAGTACCTGTCCGATCTTCTCAAGCTCTACCAACCTAAACGTGTTCTACGCTCTTCATCTAAATGTCTCCTTCACAACCCGACATCAAGAACTTCTAATTTTGGCGACAGAACTTTCTCAATGGCTGCACCTGCACTCAGGAACAATCTCCCTGAAAACTTAAAACACTCTGCCTCCGTTGCTGCCTTCAAATCTTCACTTAAAACCTTCCTGTTTACTAGGAATATTTAATACCGTTTTTTATTCTATTTAGCTTTTGCCACTGTTTTGTCCTTATTAATTGTTAAAAGCATCGAGACTATTGTATGATGCGTTTCTCAATAACTTATTTATTATTATTATGATTATTAAATTGAAAATATACTTTTCTCTCTGACTTTAGGTTGGATAAGTTTCTCTTTTGGCTAGATAATACTGTAAATATGATGATATTGGCTTCTTGTTTTTATGGTACAACTTCATATCTTCCAACACTTCTCTGGCTGTTTTCATGGTCAAGAATCTTGCTTTGCATTCGTGTTGTTTGCGGTCCCCACAAGGAGGTATTTTTTCCATTCAATAGACTTCAAGTAAAAAGGCTTTTTCGTTTTCTTTACATCCAAATACTCATTATGCCGGGGCATCCATACGTCAAGTATATAGTTTAGCATTCCGTAGTTATAATGGCATCGCTGAAGTTATGTCAGCCCCCTACCATCGGATGCTTCGTGCCAATTTGCAACAATTTGCACATACTGTGCCTCATTTCCATGGCCATGTCTCTCTAATGAATCAGTCACAGCACATGACAGGAGCCTTTCAGCATCTTTTAGACTTTGTTTCCTTTTCCCTACTAAAGCTGCTTGGGTCAGTCCACTTTTGGGGTCCTTAAGGACATCATCATAGGCCTCATAGTTGAAGGTTTCACATTTCCCTGTACGAGTGCTTGTTGCTATCCTCTTCAAGATATGGTTATGATCACCCCTGTCGTGTCTGATCATTCCAGTGACAGGATCCACTTCAGGGTTGTAGAGATGTAGAGAGAAATCTGCACCTTCTTCTTGGAGCTCTTTTATTCTGTAGCGATAGATGTATGTTGCAACAATGGATCTCAACTTGTCAAGCAAAGTTTCAGGATTATTTCGCCTGAAAGGATATGGCTGATGTCTTGCCCTGATGGTGGTGATAGCATCTAACCCTAAAAATAATGGGATCACAGAGCAAGTTATGAAGATCTAATAGAAGATCTTGTGTAATGGCAGGATGATATATTTTTGGTACAGGAGCACCATTTAGCAGTACTAAAATAAATAAAATAAATTACAAAATTACCATTATAAATGGTTCATATACATGATGTAATAATGAAAGTAAAACAGATGCAGAAATAAAATAACGCTTACAGTGGTCAACAAGAAGCATTTCAAGTAGCGTTTTTTACTCATCTTCTGTACAATTTGTCTAGCATCGTGGATTAGTTGCCATAAGTGTAAAGCTCTAGTCTCATCCCTTGTTCTTAAACTACAAAACTCCCCATCTGTTGTAGTACCTAAAAAGTATAATATAAAACTTGTCATAATTTGAATAAATTTATTTTTTGTTGCATTCTGTGAGCCGTGTTTATATAACAAGGGCTTTTAAATTAAAATTAAAATTACAGTCACCAACTACAGTTAAACCACGTTCAGTCATGTGTTGTTTCATATCTCTGATTAAGTCCCGTAAAAACTGATCCCTCAGTGTTCTATGATTCACATTATAGCTGATCTCATTGAATAGGTTGGTTGTTAGGGCATTTCTGCGATCGTGTCTACACTCCACGATCGCAGAAATGCCCTAACAACCAACCTATTCAATGAGATCAGCTCTAATGTGAATCATAAGTTGCATAATTTACTGCCAAAACCAAACACATGCAATGTTAGTCTAAGAAGTAAGCGGAGTTTCAATGTGCCTGTATGTAAGACAAACAGAATGATGAACAGCTTTATATATAGCAACAGTAAATAGATTATAACAGCAACTAAGGGCCGATCCGCACTAGCATTAAATATGTTTACTTAGACAAATTTTCTGTCATCGCCAACGATTTTCAAGTGCGGATGGTTTGTCACGTCTAGACAAATTTTGACCGAGACAACAAAATTTTCAAACGCACCGCCGACAAAATTTGTCCCTGTATAAAGCTCGACAAAACTCGACAAAACGGATAAAACAAACAAATGTGCTATTCTTGTCAATCACCTGTCAAAAAGCCATTTCACAATCGAGCCACATGACGAAATTTCTAAGGTTGGTTTTCAGTGACCTTGTCGACGATGAATCCCAATTGGAATCACCAATTAAATCCAAGAGCTAATGCTGGCTCACCATTTTACGATCAGTACGCTTATGATCAGTTTGACGCTGCACAAGGATGGAACGTCGTCCATCCTGAAGTCAGAAATTTCCCGGGCTTCAGTTACAACGGATCGATGATTCCCAGTCAGAGGCATGAGTCGTCAAGCGTACCTCGTGAATTTGAAGTAGAGCAAGTAGCATCCGCAAGCGAATCAAAGTCAAGCAAAGGAAAAGGGAAAGCCCCCGCGAAAGCCACATACGATAAATGGACAAGCGAAGAACAAAGTTTTCTTGTAGATCTTTGGGCCGAAAAGCATGAGCGACTAGAGAGCAAGGATGCGAGAAAGGTATGGGCAGAAATAGCAGAAGAATTGGAAATGAACTTTAAAGGCACAAAGAAAAACACAGAGAAATGCCAGCGTAAGATTAAATACCTTGTCGACAAATACAAGGATGCAAAAGTATGGAATCGTAACCAAAGTGGCGGTCATATGAGAAAATCACTTTTTTATGACAAAATAGACCGTGTTCTTTGTGATAGAGATGTCGTGACTAAAGCACGTGGTTCATGCAGGATCCAGTAGTAACACTACAACCAGCCCAAAACCTAGGACAGGTGGTGTACAGCCAAGTATTCCGGCAGGTACTTCTAACCTGAGTCCAGAACCAAGCACTTCATCCTCTAGCCCGGCTAGCAGTATTAGCAGTAATGTCGAAACTGATAGTGAAAGGAATACCCAACCAATCAAAGTAAGAAAAGAAAGGAAGCGAGCATCGAAAAGGAAGAAACAAGAAGAAGAGGAGGAGGAAGAGACGATTTTTCTGAAGAAGAGCTTTGAGTCCATGGAAAAGCAAGGCGAAAAGATGACCGACGTTATGGAGACCATGCAAAGAACACAAAGCAAGCAACTTGAAATGATGAGCTCATTCATGGGGTCTCTTCTTGAAGCCATAAAAGACAAAAAATAGAGAACTGAAAACTTTTTATTAACAGGAACTGATTGCGGCTTCAAAGAGTCAGGACTGACTTTCTTTGCATATTGTTACAGTTTTTACATATTTTTTTCAATGTGATTGTTGTGTTTTGATAGTTTGTTTCAAAGCTACATGTATACAAGGCAAATCAAAATTTTTAATTGACAAAAAGTCTATTCATGTATCTTATTAGTATGATTCTCTGTAACGTTTCTTACTATTCATTGTTAAATTACAATGTGATTATATATAATGAGGAAAATACAAAATACGTTGATTCAGTTTATATATTCGCAATGTAGTCTTTTAATACACTTCGGACATCATCTCCATCTCTTATGACATCATCATTGTTGTCTTGACCATCATTTCCAGGGCCATCATCATCATCATCATCATCCCAGTCGTCATCATTAAAGAGACAGAAATTATGAAGAACAGCACATGCAACAGCTATTTTGTTTGCAAACCAAATCTTACTATCCAAACGTTTTCCTAATATGCGCCAGCGGTTTTTTAACATCCCAAAAGCACACTCAACTGCAACCCTAGCAGCAGAAAGGGCTTTATTAAAGGCTTTTTCCTGTGGATCTCTTGTTCCTTCAGGGAATGGTTTTTGAAGCCAAGAAGCTAGGGGGTATGCACTATCCCCAACTAGATATGGTTTGATATCATGAGCCCCTATCTGCACAGTGGGACCATTGAGAACCTGGTCGTTTTGTGCGAGATTAAAAATTGTGCTATTTCTGAGAACCCTCGCATCGTGCATACTACCTGGAAAGCCAGACGCAAAATCGAGGAAGCGTTTATTTCCATCGACAATAGCTTGAACAATGAAGTCATGTTGTTGGTAACGACTAAAATAGTCCACAGCACTGTCTGATGGGGAAATTACTTCTATGTGTGATCCATCTATTGCTCCAACAATGTTTGGTAGATCAGAGAGGTCTTCAAATGTATCTATACAAAGTTGAGTTTGTGCCTCTGTTAAAGGAAACTTAATATATTCATCTTTTAGATTGAATAGGGCCTCCACAACATCCTGGACAGCTTCTAGTACAGTTGACCTTCCAACATTAAAGTTCGGCCCGATACTCTCATAAGAGTTTCCATGTGCTAGTCGATACAGGCCCAATGCGAGAACTTTTTCTGGGGCAATGCAGTCACGCAATCTTGTATTTTCACGAGTTACGGCAGGTCGCACCAGGTTCAGCAAAATATCAAAAGTACGTCGGTTCATTCGTAAATGTTTCCTAAAATATCTCTCGGGAATTCTTCGATCATTATAGTGGATTTCAAACCAACTCTGGTTTGGTCTTGGAAGGCACCACATGTATGGGTGATATCGATGTACTCGGCGTCTCTGTCTTCTACAGTATTGAGACGCGGCAAGCAAATACAATTGATTTTGAAGAATGCGATGTCTTAGAATCAAGGACATGATCAGCAACATTTCTGATTCCATTTGAAGAAGATGTAAAAGCAAATAGCATGCAAACAGTAGCAAAATTTGACGTTGCTCCATTTTGCAGCCAAATGTATATCGCTGTCAGTGTTAATTGATAAGTGTTGAAATTGTAGTATCGAATGCGGATAGAAAGTTGAAAAGGCCAAAATTGTCTTGGACAAATTTTATAGCTGGTTTGTCGCAGACAATTGCAATTTTTGGGACAAGTGCGGATCGGCCCTAACTATATATCAATAGCAACAGTTCCATTTATATTTATATAGTAGCATATTTTAGCATTATTGTTTAGAATCCTTTTCAATTGTATATTAAGTCTATCAATAGTATTTTTTTATCAATTGTAATTTCCATGTAAAGTTTTTACACAATTCAGCTATCCAGCTGCAATAGTATTTACTAATAATAAACTATCTATCTATCTATCTATCTATCTCTACATGGAATTAACTTTACAGGTAGTGCATAGCGCTTTTAACTCCTTCCTTCATCTGATACCATTACAACTTCAACATGGTCAGCTGCAATTATTTTCTTTTTGAACAAATTATTTAGGTACTCTTCACTGTTTTTATGCTGGTCTTTCATAATTGCCTTGATGGTTTGAAACTGCTGCTGAGTGCATGTTGAAGGATTCAGTGTTGCCAAGGATTCTTCATAGATTGCTTGCATATTTTGAGCTTCTTCCAATAGAGTCTGATATTCAACAGCATTTCAATTGGCATCTTTCAGTGTTTCTTCAGCTGTATTGAGTGCATTGTATTTTCTATGATAAACTGCCACTGAATTAGCAAACCCTTCATTAAAGTGCATATCAGGGTTTTGGGTTTCTTTTGAAAATCGATTACATATAACGTGAATAATGGGATGGTTCAGTATTTTGTGATTTGAGCTTCGCATTTGCGAGTTATGATGGTTTGAAATCGTGATATGTTAATTCAGTGACGTCAACGCCGGCATCATTTATTATACAAAAGCGTTCCTTTGCAAATTACTGACATTTTTAAACTGGCAAAAAGTTATTCTACAACTTATATAAATGATGTTAAACTTTTATTTCTATTTTAGAAAAGAGTGCTACTTGAAAAAGTTAAAATAAGTTACGGCAAATGCCTGCATTGACGTCACCTAATTAGTATATCATGATTTCAAACCTTCATAACTCGCAAATGCGAAGCTCAAATCACAAAATACTGAACCATTCCACTATTCACGTTATATGTAATCGATTTTCAAAAGAAACCCAAAACCCTGATATGCACTTTAAGAAAGGATACATCATTCTCTATAGTGTCAATCATCTCAGTAATCAGGCATTAATCAAGTCTGCAGAGTCTTTGGTTTCTTTCAAGCCAAGCAACTTCTTAAGTCTGCTCTCATATTCTGCCCTCTTCTTTTGCAATTCACCATCACCCAGATCTTCATCACAAACTGCAAAATTGTAAATAACAAAAACAATTCTTACGTTAATATTTTTGCTTGCTTTGCGCGAGCTTGTTCAGTTTGTTGTGCACGAGCTTGCTTGTTTGGTGGCGTTTGTTTGTGTTCGTATACTTATAGCCGTTGTAATTAGATTTTAAGCATTTAGCCTTGAAGATGGGCGCTTAGCCCGAAAGCTTGGCAGTTTTTTATTAAAACTAAGGTTGAAGATACAAAATTGTTGTCAAAGAGAAATTCACTCAAGCTGAACTGTGGCTCATTGTTTTCCAAACAATTCCTATTTTATTGTGTACTTTTTATGTTTAAAAAAAGGACAACATGGAAAATAGGTGTATGCGTTACATGGACTTGTAACCTTTTTGACTGTCTATTATTATTATTATTATTATTATTATTATTATTGCAGTTCATCTGAGACAACCGATGTCTCCTTGCTATCTGTGAGCGTCGAAGATGTCCAGTACTTACATGACAATACACAAGGTCCATATATTCCCTGAGTTGACAACTTTAAGAACAAAGACATTGTTCAGTTTCTAATCAATCCTTCTTTTGTGATATGCCGTAATCGACCAACCGTTGGCCAAGTTAATTCTGTATTTACCATCGACAAGACCTCACTTAAAGACGAAAACGACTTAAGAGCAGGTGAATGAGAAAATCAAGCAAAGTTGGAAATGAAAATTTTTCACCCACCTTGTTGGGGTCATCAAATGTATTGTTGCCATAGAAACGGCAATTGTTCCTTCTGGCCCATGTGCAACAAATTCAGCCCAAAATGCCCTCCAGTAAAGGGCAAATGAACGAGGCTCGTTCTCCGGCGCATTTAAACCAATTTCATTCAAATTTGTTTCACAAGCAGGGCAACTCTTCTAGTTTTTAAAAATGGTCAATCACTACAATTCGCTTGGAGTATTCGCTCAGAAAATCAACACTTAAAGGGGGACTAGTACGTAAATCGTTCAAAATTTGATTTAGCTGAAACTTCACTGAAATAATCTCGTAGACCCATACAATCACTGGTTAATTTTGTTTTCAAAAATTCCAACGGGAAGTAATCCATTTTTATGAATCTTTAGAGGTGTCAGTGACGTCACTTACTCAACCGAAACAATGATCACGGCTTCGCTCCGTACATTTCTTCATGTTTAATATCTTGAATTATTTTATTTCTATGAAGCTAAACGTTTGTGTGAAGGAGTTTTCTTACCTTATATGTGCTTAGGATTGATTGTTTGACTAGTTTTCTTCAATGCAGAGCTGTTATCTGAACAAACCGTTGAGATATTTTGATCACAAAATACAAAGAAATGTATGGAGCTGAGTTTGGGTTGAGTAAGTGACGTCACTGACACCTCTAAAGATTCATAAAAATGTATTACTTCCCATTGGAATTTTTGAGAAAAAAATTAACCAGTTATTGTATGGGTCTTTGAGATTATTTCAGTGAAGTTTCAGCTAAATCAAACTTTGCACGATTTACGTACTAGTCCCCCTTTAACGAGGGTCCATGTCAGCCATTTTGGTAGAAAAACAGGCCAAACGATATCTCCTAAAGTACGCTCTTCTAAGATATGATACTTTTATCACAACTTCTATAGACATTGATGTTTTAAATTCTAGAAAACGTTTTTTGGGGAAAATTATAATTTTACGGTGGGGGTTCGTACCATTTGAAGGAAATGGTCAAAATATGAAAGATTAGTCTTATTATAGCTCGATTATTTCGCTCAAAAACTAATTTCATTTACTAAATATCACTATAAAGGAAATTCGTATAATCTCCTAAACACATTCAATCCAATTGTTGAAAGTCTGAAGAGGCGAATTCTGAGAAATAAAAATTCACGAAAGACCTACCTTTGTCACTTTTCACAATGTCGGTCTAATCGATGTGATTTTATCCTGATTATTCCACATTCTTGGCCATAGATGGTACAGTCACTATCGATATCACCCGATATTACATTACAACTCTAAGATTTCCAGATTAAGATAACCTTTGTTTATCCTGCTCACACAAACTGCATAGCTATCGAAGTCGAAGTCGTACAAGAACGTAATATTGACGATCACTTCAATCGAAGCAGGAAAATCCCTCCATCATAGAGCTGCATATATGGTCCAAGCACTTTGTTATAGACAAAGCAAAACTCATGGTGTATCCTGATTACTGTTATGTGCTGAAATGTTGTCATTTTAAACCTTTAAAACGACAATAAAGAATGTTCATAGGCACATATATGATGGTTTATTTCTTTTTACAGAAAATCAAAACCCATAACAAAGAAACACAAGAGATGTATTGTTCAATTTCTTCAGATTCTTCTTTAGATTGTATACATGAAAATGTAGATCCAGAAAATGTAAGATTTCCAAAGTGCCCTTTCTATCTAATGTGTCATAAAAATTCATACAGGTGTATTGTAATGACTTGTTTTCCTCCCTCAGTAAAAACGTACTAGTGAACTGAGAGTTGTGTGCATGGAATATTAGAATGTACATTTAGTAGTAGTGTGTATGAGAGTACAGTGTCCCCCAATTAGTGTTATTTTATTTATTTTATACACTGCAGCATTGCATTACGATGAAAACTAAGTTATTTTTATAACTTGTTCTAGGAACCAAGGAGAATAGAATATTGGAAAGAAAAGACTGAGTTTCCTATGTACGAACAGGGGCATAAACAGAGGTATACTCCTCGTGAAGTAATTGCAATACTAAAGAAAACAAACACACAGAAGTGTAAGAAACATCCCTTGAAAGTCAGAGAAAATGTCTCATTTCTTATTGATCTGTCTCTTTACGAAGACTGGGAGGACGTGAAACAAGACATGAATGGAGTTTACAAGGGAGTTTTGAGATGTGGAATATGGACAGTAGAAATTCAGCCTTCTGAGATGAATGAAATTTCCATACTATCAAAGAAATCAGAACCTTTGACATCAGAGTTCCAATATCATATTGTACACCAGTCAAAAAGCAAGGCAGAAAAGTCACTTGTTAGATCCATCTTTATTTTAAAAGACAAGGAAGGCTCACTAATAAATAATTCATGTCTGATACAATATCACATAACATCAGGAAAAGAGGTGGTTGAATTGCAAGTTTCAAAACATGGGAACAGCAAGACTTCCAAGCCATATTATCCCACAAAGAAGAATACGATAATGGCATTGAAGAGGCAGTGGAAAAGAAGACATCAGCTTCTTCAATATACGATGATGCTGTGGCCAGTGCTGGTGGAGCTTGTGGTTCTGCCACACCAGGTGATATGCCTCGTTCAAGAGAACAAATAAGAAAACTACAGTCAATGCATAGAAAAGCTAGCAGTCCAGATCCGGTAAATGATCTTCTTATATATGCAAGAGATCAAGATGAAGATCTGGTTATGAACCACTCAGACTTCCCATCAGATACGTGGATCCTTGGGACACAGGTTGTAGTGTTCATTACCCATAATCCTTTGCGGATACAGTAGATAAAGATGAATCATGCATAATGTATTCAGTTGAGTTAAGAACATCCCCAAAGAGCAGACAAATAATTGTAAGTTATCTTGTTATTTGCTATTCCTTAGTATATTCCGTGTAATCATTGATGTTCTCCTCTTTTACTAGTTGAACCACATCCTGAACCCGAATTATAACGAAATAATAAATCTATGTACGTCTTAAAAGATTTGTAATGTTCACATCTAAACCGAGTACGCGTTGGTGAAATCTACACAGGTCATGTGTTTGGACATGAAAAGGTTCACAACATCAGAGATCTACAGTTATCCAATATCTGGGGAAGTTTGAAGTAACACCCATTGTCTACAAGAACCTTTTGCTGAAAAGTTTAAGAACTGGAGAACACCCTGTATTTCTTGGACCTACTATGATCCATCATCAGAAAGATTATGCACAGTACAAAATTCTATCTTCTACTTATGTTTCCAAATGTAAAGGTCTTAATAAAGCGAAAGGTTTTGTAACTGATGGTGAGAAAGCTTTGAAACAAGCGTTCAAAGATGATTTTAGCATTGCCCAAAGCCTTAGATGCTTTCGTCATTTTGAAGGGAACTGTCGTGAGAAACTATGTAATATTGGCATAAGGAACAATGGTGACCAGAAGTTTTTTCTTGAAAAGACATTTGGTCTTAAAGGCAAGGCAGAAGGCATCTTAGATGCAGAAGATAAGCATGACTTAAGAGAGCGACTGGATTCCACCAAGGAAGAAATAGAAATGGCTGAGCGTGGGTGTCTAAAAGTGACTGCTGGTACTACCTATAAGCCTAAATATTGGTCATATCTTGATAACAATTATGATATGATGAGAAAGTCACAGGTTGCAAAAGTGAGACGAAAGGCTGGACTCCCAGAAGTTGATGGTAAACCTTTGCGATGTTACACCAATGTGTCAGATGTATGAATAATTACATGATGAAGTCGGAGAAAGGTGCAGTTTGTTTCCATCCTAAGTAAACTACAATTTACCAAACATGTATTTCAGAAAATTCATACTAGGCAACAGACAGAATTTGCTTTGGCCATTTCAGGATCCAGTGCAGAATACACCTTATCTGAAAAAGCAAAGTACTTACAAGTGCCTCCTGAAATCTGGGTCGACTGGAATGAAACAGAAAAGAAAAACTATGTAACAAAGGTCAATAAATTGTCAGTAGAGGATGTTTTTGCAGGAAAAGAAATACCGTGGCCAAAGGCCGAAACTCAGGTTCCAGTTGAAGAATACAAGGAAACTACTGTTGATGTAACAGATCAACTTCAGACATACTTTGGATACAGTGTGGAGAATGCTGATCACCTTAAAGCTGAAGTAAGCAAGCTTCTAAACCATCCACATGCCATTGAACGACAACCTTCTCTAGAAGCTGATGGAGGACATAAGTTTTATGTGGCAATAGCAGAGATGCCAAACATGGTCATGTTGAAGTTAATGTGTACAAGGATCACACTGTCTGCAACTGTGGGAGGTACAGACATGACAAAGTTTGTAAGCACTCAATTGTGGTGGCAGAACTGTGTGAAATTCTGAATGAGCATTTAAAGTTTATAAGTAAGAAGAAAGGAGTGGCAAATAAAACTGCATTGGTAAATGGAAATATTAGTGTTGAAGTGGCAGGAAAAAAAGGAAGCAGAAATAGATACCATTACAAACCCCAAACGACACCCAGACCAACAACACCAGCAGTAGTACAGAGACCAACTAACCATCAGATATATACAGAAATATACCACAATGACAACCCATTTATGCTTGAGTTCACATCAAAGAAATAAGTCAGATGCAAATCATGTGAAATCGATTTTGGTCAATTAAGAGGCCTGTAAGAATCGAGAATCTCAAATCAGTTGTGAAATTTCGAATTTGTTTTTATTTCACCAAAACATCCCTTTGGGTGAACTGTTTTAGGAAATCATACTAAAAAATCCCAGCGCGTTTTCAATTTTGAGAAATTTACAAAAGTTAAAAAAATCAATTAAATTTCCGATTTTACCTCATTAATATGCACGAATTATGAGCCAACTTTAAAGCGATGATGAGAGCTCGCAAATGTTTAAATCAAATTGATGTTGCTCACACATTGCAAAGAACTCACTAGCTTCAAGAATTGCTACAAAGCTTTGAACAAAATCCTTTATGAATATGTGGTTTTGACCTTGATCTACACCGTCTTATTTTACGTTCTTGCAACGGCCAAAATAAGGACCAAGTTCAACCTTCCAAAATCGATCCTGGTAACAAATGGGTAAAAAAATTACACTGCATGAAAGCACGCTTATTCTAGTTTTGACAGGCAAAAAGTCAGCTCTGCAAATTAAAACGCGACCGCGCAGTGAAATATTAACTCGTGCCATTTGAACGTCTTCAACGAGATATGCGATATGCAATGAAATGTCCAAACTAACCCCAAAGCGAAGTAAAGTACGAGAGAACCCAAAAATCGTTTGTAATACCTTCTAGCTATGCTTTTAGTTGATAAACTAAGAAAACGGAAGTTGTTCTCTGTGAAACCGTATCAGATAAACAACGGATGGTCACGCTACAAAAACCGATTAAAAACATCAGTGACGATGTTGTTAGACGAGGCTTGCAAGTTCTAGTTTGCCACTATCGGCTCTAGATAGGTAGATTTCTGATATTTGAAAAGATCTACAATTTTGAGAATATCGCATGATAAAAGAGTGAAAACATTGTCGACCTATCAAAGACAATCGGAAGTAACCGGCTAATTAATGAAATTGATCACGAGCCGTTTAACTGCCGCTACGCATTTTAAAACAACCATTTATTCGGTATTCTGTTACTTTGCAACTACATTCAACCAATACGATAAACGTTTGAGATACTTAAAACTGACTTCTGTAACTGCATGAGTAGGCCACTCACTAAACATAATGGACTCACCGTACATTTAGGCCAAGACTTGTCACGGTATCATTGTTTGTATCCTGTTGTAGCAGTTTTTGTATCCTAAAATAGCTTACATTGGCCTTTGATCTTCCCTGAATAGCATAATTTTGCGATACTGCCAACCTGTTGCACATATTCTAACGACAAACTGCAGGCCTAGCAGTGATATATGCAATGTTCAGTTAATCCAGTTATCCAGTTAAATTTTGAATAATTATCTCTGGATCTTTGCACGATGTTTCGTAATTTGTGACATTGCTCAATCCAGTACTGCACTAGTTGGAAATGGCGTTGTGTAGCTTTTCGGCTCATGTAAAAAGCAACGTGTCTTGTGGAGTTTATAGTCCAGAATATCCAGACCAGTTTCAACCCAGGGGGGTACTCAGGAGTATCAGTGACGGGGAGGTGCGAAGACCTTTTTGGGTTTGAAATCTGCGGCTTGGGACTTTTTGGGGGTTAGCAATTTTCTGGTGGCCTTTTTTTTTGAAATAAAGATTCTGGCAAGGACTTTTTGGGGGTTGATAAAAATGATATCCTACCGTTCTCGATTCAGTATGTGGAGAAAAATGGATGTTGGACTTTTTTGGGGTCTTGTTTTTGCGTAATAGACTTTTTTGGGTTAAAAGGTCTTTATTGGGTTAAAAGGTTTGGCTTCATTCGCACCTTCCCGTCACTGATACCCCTGAGTACCCCCCTGGGAGTTTCAATGTGTTCCTCTGGCAGAATGCAATAGATATGTGTCGAGACATCTAGAAATGAATGGGATTAGCGAAGATTTGTCCCTGACTGAACGAAATGAAGTTGCTGCTTGCAAGAGCAGGTATTGATTCTTTGCACATTTGTATCGTTTATACAGTACCATTTCACTGATCATGTAGCTGATGAGTCCCATTCGTTGCTGACTATATGTCCTCGACATCGAGCCGAGTATGGCATTAGATGGCGAACACGCAAAGTCAGATATTCAGTACCGCAACCCTTAATTGCGCACAAATCTGCTACTGTGAAAGGGTTGCGCAGAATAAACAGCATGCACTCACATTTGATTCTCGGGAAAACGGGACAACTTATTGCAGTTGGATCGCGTAAGTAACAACGAGACAATTTACGTTTATCATTCCATGTTTGCCTGAGACAGCAGCTACCTAAATTGCTGAGATCCATGTTTTCTGATTTGATCTAGCAATATGCTATATGTGCTCAGAGTATTTGAAGGTAATTCAACAATAAGAAGAAACAAGGAAATTGGAAGAAGAACGGAGAGTAGTGGAGATACCGCTAGGTAGCGCACGTGGTGGTAATTATAACCTGAGTTTCAGGTCCAAAGCCCCTTTACCCTCCCCTCCTTTCCGGCTTCCTAGGCCTCTCCTATCCTTTTCCTCCACTCTCCTCTCCTTTCCCTCTCCCCTATCCTTTTCCTCCCCTCTCCTTTCCCCTGCCCTCAACTCCCCCATCCCCTATCCTTTATTCCCATTTCCTATCCTTTAATTCCTCCCCTCTCCTATCCCTCTCCCCTCTCCTCCCCTCTCCTTTTCCTCTCTTATCCTTTCGCTCTTCCCTCTCCTTTCCCTTCCCCTCCCATATTATTTCCCTCCCCGCCTGTCCTATGCTTTCCCTCTCCCCTCTCCTTTCCCCTCCCCTCAGCCTTTTCCTCCCCTCTCCTATATCCCTCTCCCCTCTCCTTTCCCCTCCCCTCTCCTTTCCCCTATCTTTTCCCTCTCCTATCCTTTCCCTCTCCCCTCTCCTTTCCTCCTCCCCCTCTCCTTTCCTCTCCCCTCTCCTTTCCCCTCCCCTCCCTTTCCTTTCCCCTCCCCTATCCTATCCTTTCCCTCTCCTCTCTCCTTATTTCCCATCCCCTCCCCTTTGAGCCTGAAACTCATGTTAAACTTCTCAACTGCAATAAGTTGTCCCGTTTTCTCGAGAATCAAACGTGAGTGCATGCTGTTTATTCCCCTAACCTGAGTATCAGGCTTTTTTTGGCGGAGGGGGAGAGAAAAAAGAAAGGGGGAAGAGAAGGGGAAAAAAACCTGACACAGACCAATTGATTTGAGCATTCCGCCCCCTCGCAGCACGATACATATATCTGAAAATAACAACCAATCAAAATCACTTCCGCTTTGCCAACTGTGATGTCAAGACTGTCGTATGTCAAGGAGCTTGACCTTCAGTGCTGTTGGAGTTTTTAAAACCGTTTCGGTACGTTCTACAAGCATCGTTTATATCTTCTTCAATTTGGTTTTATTGTGCTTCCCTCGTTAAATGAAGTCCTTACTTACTTACAAGATGAAACTAAGAAACAGCTGATAAATCAGCCTGTCGGCAAAACGTCGTTTTTGTTAGTTTGAAGACAAAGTTCTTGTTATTTCTTCAATTCAATTCCAGGAAAGGCTTCTTAGCTCCTTCTAAAGCCTTTTGACGTTTCCCTGGGGACGTTTCAAGCCTTTGTGTTTTATCCAATCATGCCAACGTCCAGAATCTGGACGGCTGACACGGGCAGATCAATGCCCTTGTGTCAGGCCTTCCTCCTCTTTCTTCTCCCCGGGCCTCTCCCCCCTTTCCTTTTTGAAGGACTGATACTCAGGTTAGCGTACACCTTTCACAGTAGCAGCTTTATGCACAAGTGTGTGCCTTTCTCGCATGAACAACAACTGTTCGTTCAATTCATATCGCTTGTCAGAGGCGCAAACGCCTCCAACCAGCTTTTGAAAGGAACAAATGACCAGTTCCATTTACTATACCACGGTAAAGTGCTGATCCACTATCAAAACTATGAAGAACTCTAGTCCTTTTTCTTGAGAAAATTATGGGATTGAACCTACAGCAGTTTGTTTTTGTACAGATATTATCTGCCAATTATATTTAATTCTCCCGGCACTATTTGCATAAATTAGCGTTCTCAACCCAAGACTGATATACACAAAATGTCGATGTCTTTTTACATTATCATTGTTACACATTTCTTCAGAAGGGGAGCACAACCAACGCTTAAAAAGCTCAAATGCAATATAATTATATTCATGAGTCGTTTTCGATAGCTGCAAGTTGATTACTTAGGTAATCTAGGTTAACTGATCTTGTTGACCCCGCACGTCAACAAGAGGTTAGACTCACTGATATATCTATGAAATTTATGGACCCTGATATTTCAGGTCAGCTAAATACGACGTTACAACTGTTGTTTAGAACTGAATACCAAAGAAAAAGAAGAAATCGCCAAGCTTTCGGTCATTTGTTACAAAGTATGTGCCGACCGTGAGTAGTTGTTGACAGCTAAATGTTGGGATTAGTGTCATTTTAAGATATTTATTTTTCAACGCTGATAAAAAGCCCCAAGACGATTTTCATACCCCCATTTACAGTAGCATTTCTACTTTCAAAACATCTAAATTTCAAGTAAAATATAATTATACAGGGAGAGGAAACTTTATTTTGAAAAACTGCTCCAAAACAAGAATTTTGAGATGGCGAGATTTAGTAATTTTCAACGCCTCGCCGTGACCTTTACAATTAAGCCGCAAGTTTATAATTGGATTCAAATTACTCATAAATACTTCGACTACGACTTTGCAAGGTCAAAATAGGACTTTAGTCTAATGCGAAGCAGAAATAGCGAAGTTTACGAGGAGGTATGACTCGCGATTTTTTCGTGTGTTTTGAATGTACGCGGGGTCGTCACGGATTTTTATATTTTTTTGGCGTTTAAATATATATTTTCACAAACAAATGCCACCACGTTTTTAAGACTATAATAGGATATTTTTGGACAAAATACGACGAGTTTTAATTTTTCGTCATGTGCCATGTATTTCTGATTAAATGAATTCAAATGCACTTTGCAAACACATTTTTTGGGATGACTTCGATCGAGGTGGCCGTTGTAGACCTAGAGAGCTGATCTGAGCTGGTATTTAGGGATGTGGTACCTTTAGATATGTGTGGCCGTAGTAGAGGGTTAGTTGTTGTACGGAGTGGTGGTTATTGTAGAAAGCTGGTCATTGTCTGAGAGGTGGTCATTGTAGAGAGATGGTCGTTGCAGAGGTGGTCGTTATAGAGGTGGTCGTTGTAGGGGTGGTCGTTGTAAAGAGGTGGACGTTGTAGAGGGGTGGTCATTTTAGAGAGGTGGACGGGGTGGGTGATCATTGTAGATGGTTGGTCGTTGTTCGTTCTGTTAACCAAGAATCAGCTAAGCAAGAGCTTTTGCAGAACTTTGACGGCGAATCTGCGTTAATTGTAATTGACTGGGCAATAAAAAAAATTCAGACCAAATACAGAGAAAAACAGAGTGATTGGTTCGGTAAGTGAGGACTCAGTTGGCATATCAGCAGTGTCGTTACTCGAGATCAAGAAACACAACAAATCAAAGTCCTCTCATACGCCCATTTATTTGATTCCTGTTCTCAGGATTGGTATGCAGTCGCTTCAATTCTAAAAAACCTACTTAGAAATATTAAAGTAAAGTAAACTTTCCATCGGTAAAAGAAGTGTACTTGCGCTCTGACGAAGCTGGCTGCTACCACAATCACCTTATTGCGGCTGCAAGAGATATTGGAGATCGTGTTGGAATTACGGTAGTGCGCTATGACTTTTCAGAACCACAACAAGGGAAAGAAATATGCGACAGAGTACTGTGTCCTATGAAGGGAGCAATCAGAAAGTATTGTGCAGAAGGACATGATATCATTAATGTGTCAAACATGCGAGAGGCACTGAAATAACGGCCCATTAAAGGAACAACGGCAGCTGTAAGCATTTTGAATGAGTCAAAGAAAAACCTGCAAATCAATAAGATAACACACTTCAGTGAATTACACAACTTTCGATACGAGAAGAGTGGGCTGAGAGTTTGGAAGGCATACGCTGTTGGTATTGGGAAGCTCATCCCTTGGCAGTCATTGTCTGTGCGACATCAAGGACCAACCAACCTTTCACTGAACGAAGGACAGGGTTTTTTCGAATCTACTCAAATGAGGAAGTTGCCCATTAAGAAGCGTCAGGAAGAGAACGATGAAAACGAAGAAGAAGCACATTTGTTCGTGTGTCCTGAAGCAGGTTGCACGGATACATTTGATTCATTTTCAGAACTGGAACTGCATATAGATGTAGAAGTACATGAGATTCCAGACGCCAAGGTGTCGTTTTATGACACAATTCGAAGGGACTGGGCAGAAAAAAATTATTCTGTCGATGTAAGTCACGTGAGCACAGTACAGGTTCCTATGAGTCGTGCTCTAAGGCAGGGAACGTCCTCACATCTAAGCACTGGATGGGCTCTAGCAAAGCCTAAAACTGGTGGTGTTCATTTCTCCAAAAAAGTACGAACGTACCTGACCACAACGTTTGGAATTGGAGAAAGGACTGGGAGAAAAGCTGATCTAGACGAAGTTGCGCTAAACATTCGTAATGCAAGGAACGAAAAGAATGAGCGGATGTTCTTAAAAGAGAGGAGTGGTTAACAAAAACACATGTCGCAGGGTTTTTTTCACGATTAGCATCAAGGCAAAAGTCTCGTGGGCAAGAAGCTCTATCAACAGATGAAGAATTGCAATCAGAAGGTGATCGACAAGACATTGAATGTCTCATTAGAGCATCTGACCGCTGTACATTGATGAACGACATTGATAATGAGATCGGCCTCAAGCATCCCATGACTTTTGATGCTTTCGATCTTTGCGACCAGTACAAGAGAAGAACGATCGACATATTTAACGTCGCAATGCTTAAAGCTATAGAGCCAAAAACCGCAAAAAGGATTTAATTCGACTGTTGAAAGAGGTTCTTCAGCATCGCCCGTGTTGTAAAGACGGAACTCTATGAAAGGATGAGCGATACAAGTATCAATTTTCAATCTCTTCAGAAAAAAAAGCGATCTAGTTAGCAACATTGGGCCACGCCCTTACCCTTACCCTTCATTTCCTTATTTTTATTTCGCTATGAAACGTCGAATTTCATGATAGAACCATCATGATACAGCGAACCATCACTAGTACTGATAAGAGGAAAATCATAATAAATTATTTTATCTCTTTCAGTCGAATGTACTTTTGATTTACTTCCGGATAAAACCGTACAGTGAAACCGCAGAAATATTAAAAGTATACCCATAATAACGGGTTAGTTTAGAATTTGCCGTGAGATCAGTCACTCGATCAGTCGATCTTACTTCATGCTATTTTGTTCTTATTCTATTTTGTTGCTGTTGTTGTTTTTTGTTTTATTTTCGAATATCTTCTCTCATTAGAGAGCTATTTATAGAACACAAAATATAAGACAACTTGTCTCGGCGGTTGCTACGGTGTCGTTTCCTGATAGAGTGTTCCAGACTCTGGAAATGGGGGTCCACCGATTTTGATAAAATTTACTGCAGAAGTTGGTCTTGATGGGATATTCCAAAATCCAATTTGGTTTGGTTTTCTGACTTATAGTTCAAGAGTTTCAGGGGGGTGCAATTTTGGACCTCCAGGTCATTGAAAATCCTGTGTTTCAAGGGGTAAGTTTGAACTGCTGCAAAGCCAAACACACAAAACCTATTCACTAATCAATTGTATGGTGTGATTCTGATATAAAGAAGGTACTTTCAATTCATATGTACTGAGACTACACAGAAACTTCTGACTGAGTGGGACCTGGGACGAGTTCGGGCCAAATTTTGAGTGACTGAGCATCACTCAAAATTGCCAAATTTTAGAAATTAATATTGGCTACCTGCATACTTATTCAAAATTGATACTTATATCAGGAGTTACCCCAATATAAGTAGAATGAAAATCCATCGAGAAAAAATTGGCCCATTTAATTTTGAGGCACTTTAAAGACACATTTTACAGCACACTCTAACGAAATTTACATATTGGCAAAAGTCATAATTGGACACCCAAACTATATTTATTTGTATTTAAACACCTCAGTGTGCTTTGTGGAGGCCTTAAATACTTAAAACAATTGTGATAAGCAGTCATTTTGTGAGTAAACACTAACTTAGAATTTTAAATTGCCTAGAATCACAGGGAGCCCAAGCATAAATTCAGTAAAAAAATGAAATTCGAAATAGAGTATTTTTTTTCCTTATACATCTTTGATGTCTGTTAACTTAACCTGCCTGGTGAAAAAATCACCATGCAGGTTAAGTTAACAGACAACAAAGATGTATAGGGGAAAAAAATACTTTATTTCGAATTTCATTTTTTTAATGAATTTATGCTTGGGCTCCCTGTGGTGCTTCCGGGAGCAAAGGGAGCAGTAGTGTGGTAAGAAATCAAAACAACCACGAGAAATCCATGGCAGAGAACAATCTTAGTTTGCTATAGAAAGCCAAGCGTGTAGAAACAAGTTTGTTTACTGCTTTTTCCAGTAATTCACGATATTATTAATAATTTTCATTTAAAATATCTAAAATATGTTCAGTGTTGAATTAAAAGTTATCTGTTAATATAAAGGCGGAATCAGTATATGTGTATACAGTATGTGATATTTACAGCATTCGCGTCCGTGTTGTATCGGTAGATATAGATCCGAGCCGTAGGCGAGGATCTATATCTCCGATACAACACGGACGCGAATGCTGTAAATGGCTTCTAAACGCATTATATCTTTAGCGAACTGAGGAGGTTGAGAAAACGAAACTAGTTTTCGCTAAGTAAGTTAATAAAGTGCGTAAAGGAATGAAATGAAGGTATAGAACCTCGTCTTATGTACTATGACATTTACAAAGTCCTTTGGGGTCTCAGCAAAAGAAATATCAGAGAGGCTTCTAAACCTCCATCCCAATTTACCTTGATTTAAAACAGCATTACACGAAATCTAAGCAAATAACACAAGAAAATTACAGAACTTTCTTGTAGAGGTCCTTTTGACGTCACTGTCATGCGCAGGATACACCTAAAGTCATCCCACATTGGAAAGAGCTTTTGTATTTGTAAATAGGAAGCCGTAATGATATTCGTAACTTGCTGTCGGTGCTATGCAAAGGTCAGTGATACGAGTAAATGAGACCTTTGCATGACCTGTGTCAGTTCTATATCACTGATATAGAACTGATGAATAAAACATTAGTGTTGTATCAGTGATACAGCATTAATGTTTTATTCATTAGGTCTGTATCACTGATACAGCACTGATGTTTTATTCATCAGTGTCTGTATCGGGGTATACAGATCCATGCATGTGACCGATTCAACCAACCTGGTTGGATCAATTGCTCATGAATTATTAATGAGGTTTAGAAATATACATATGACAGATTGCAAAATAACTTGTCGATTTCAACTAGTAGTTTGTCGATTTCGTTGGCTGGCGAAGGACAAAATCGCCGATAAAATCGCCCATGCGCACGGGGAAATGGAATCTATTTGTTAAATAATATATAGCATTTATTCTATTGTACTTGAATTTACTTGTGGGCAAAATTAGAAACCAGTTGTTTGTACTCACTGAATTTGCCACCCACATGAAATAAAGTATATTTATATATACATGTATGTTTCGGCACGATCACGGTCACCTGACATGGAATTTCGAATGTTTCCATATGCGGCACGAAACGGCACAGTCATACAAACTCTACTCTAATTATAATAAACTTTATTTCCAGAAGGTAACATTGGACACTCTTACAGTTTGCACTGATAAACACATATAAATATAAAACGAGCCCATAGAGGAACTAAATTGATGTGAAGCTATTGTCCGTGCTGCTAGCAATTGCAAATGTAAAGAGTCAGAGTATCGCGCTGGTTTTCTATCCTATATGTTGCAATGCTAAATGCTTAGCGAAAATCTATTGGCCGCCCTATATCTCGTGAAATGCGGTTTAGTTGGTCAACATTCAGGTGAACTTTGCGCGCACTGCCTACCCCCGTGGTCAGCTGTCCTAGAGTGTCTAGATTTATATTAACGAGGTTAATATTCACATAAATTCACAACCCTGGAGAATACATATAAATATATATAAATATGTCAATCCTATAAATTACACCTATCTATATCTTCTAAAAATCCAAATCCTAAAAATCCTAGTATAAATATAATCGGTGGTGACTAAATTATATCATTATGCATTCAGTAACATCACATTGAAACATTAAAACATGTTCTAATTAGTTGTCCAAAACATGTTTGAAAGCCAGTTTGATCAGTCAGTTCCGCACTGAGGATGTCGTGAAATTTACAAACGTCGTAGATTTAAGGCTTTCAAACATACATGTTTGGCCAACTAATTAGAACATGTTTTAATGCCATGTGTTAACTCTTAGATGCAAACGACGGTATTCTACAGCACCACATGATCGTTGTTTTCAGCACGAGAAATTTGTCTGCTAATATTTGCAGTAGAGAACTGAATTCCCCTCCAAGTCAGAAAGGACCTTTAAATAATCTCATGTAAGTTGAAGTGAGCAAGAAGTGTTGTATAATTACTCGTGCCGAAGGCCGGGGCAGGAGTCTTAAATAGCAGATCGTCTTCTTTTTTTTTTGTGTCGGTCCGGTTATGAAATGGAGACATGAAGTCTCATCACAAGAGAGATTACAAATCACAAACCAATCAGGAGGCACCGGAGGTCAAGCAGGGGCAAGTTCAGTTGTCAGTTATCAGAATCTATCACGAAAATATATCTAGTTCTGAATGGCTTGAGTTTCCTTGCCAGGATTGTCCTTTTTCCAAAAATACCTTTATAAAGTGGCTCAACTAGGAGACAAGAAGTCAGACAGCCAAACACCGAGTTGATAACTATAATCGTTCTCAGATCTAAACATAGAGAAATGTTTAAGCAGTGAATACACCTATCACTCAACAAGTAACCAAACACTGATTTGATCCGACTATAATCGTTATCTCAGATCTAAATATAGAGAAATGTTTTAAGCAGTGAATACACCTTTGATGACTAAGCAGTGGGTCTGGGAACGAGATCACTAAAAGCTGATCTATGAGGTTTTATCGACAGTCGACCTCTTTCTTCACAAACCTTGTTAGGGGAAAGTTATGTCGTCTTGTCATCGTCAGAAAAAAACGATTTGAAGGAAGTATGTCTAATATGCTTATTTCACATACAAATGCACACGCTGTTAGCAGTATATACAGTATACTTCTTTCATGCTACAATGCATCCCAGTGCTCAAACGCACCAGGGCACGAGTGAACGCTTATTAAAGCGTCTAGTTAGTACATAATGCATTTATCTATTTCAGTCTGCGAACTGTCCCTCCTTTTCCCTCAGACTCAGTGAAGACGAGTTTTTAGAATCCCGTAGACGCGAGGAGAATGGAGACCCTAAACTCTCCCCAATCTTCGCACGTCCAGGATCGGTTTTTCCCGAGATAGGTAGGAGCCAATCCATGTAAACCCTTGAAAGTTAGCAGAAGAATCTTGAACATAATGCGTTTCTCCACGGGTAACCAATGTAGCTCACTAAGTACCGGAGTGATGTGATCGTATTTACGTGTATATGTCAGAAGGCGGGCAGCTGCATTGAGTATTCGTTGCCGAATTTCTGTATTTCATACTTCGGTAGGCCATATAGGAGAGAATTGTATGAGTCCACTTTGGACGAAACAAATGAATGGATAAGGATCTCGGTTGTCTTGAAAGATAAGTACTTTCTGATTCTCGCAATGTTCCGTAGATGGAAGAAGGCAGATTTACAGATTGAGCTATATTTTTCATATTTTACTTTTTATTGTAATCAGCGCTTAGAACCGACTTGTATAAGCGCTTTATAAGTTATTATTATTATTATTATTCTCTCGTTCGACTGAGTCTGGAGGGCTGAAGAGGGACTGTTCACACTCTATCTATTTCAGATATAGATAGCTGTATTGTATATATTTATGCTTTGAAATGGAACAAAATATGGGTTGTGAATATAGTTTTTTCTAATTCTAAGGCAATTTAAAATTCTAAGTTAGTGTTTACTCACAAAATGAGTGCTTATCACAATTGTTTTAAGTATCTAAGGCCTCCACAAAGCACACTGAGGTGTTTAAATACAAATAAATATAGTTTGGGTGTCCAATTATGACTTTTGCCAATATGTAAATTTTGTTAGAGTGCGTTGTAAAATGAGTCTTTAAAGTGCCTCAAAATTAAATGGGCCAATTTTTTCTCGATGGATTTTCATTCTACTTATATTGGGGTAACACCTGATATAAGTATCAATTTTGAATAAGTATGCAGGTAGCCAATATTAATTTCTAAAGTTTGGCAATTTTGAGTGATGCTCAGTCACTCAAAATTTGGCCCGAACTCGTCCCAGGTCCCACTCAGTCAGAAGCTTCTGTGTAGTCTCAGTACATATGAATTGAAAGTACCTTTATATCAGAATCACACCATACAATTGATTAGTGAATAGGTTTTGTGTGTTTGGTTTTGCAGCAGTTCAAACTTACCCCTTGAAACACAGGATTTTCAATGATCTGGAGGTCCAAAATTGCACCCCCCTGAAACTCTTGAACTATAAGTCAGAAAACCAAACCAAATTGGATTTTGGAATATCCCATCAAGACCAACTTCTGCAGTAAATTTTATCAAAATCGGTGGACCCCCATTTCCAGAGTCTGGAACACTCTATCAGGAAACGACACTTAAGTTGATGTTGCATAAAAATTGCTTTCAACACAAAATAACTTTAGCACATCAACGTTTCTCTTCTTATGATGCAATTTCACTTCTTTGGGGACAGAATATCGACTATAAAGGGAATAAAAAAACAGCTAACAATACATCAGTCTGACGTGTCACGCAATCGGCTCACATCAAAATGGCAAAATTGACGCCAACCTGGTTTTACGGAATCGGATTGTGCCGCAAGTTTTATTCGATAAATCAGCAATAGTCTTAATCTCTGTTTTGAATGAGGTTTTAGGTCTAGCCCAGGTGCCACAAGCAAGAATTCGAGCGTTATTTTGAACCATAATTTCATTATGTTTACATTACAAGTGGAGTGGGGTGAAATAATTTCCATTTATTTTCCGTCTTCGATCGAGAAAAAACCCAAATGATACATAAACCAACTAAAGACGTCCTAAACTTTCGGTTGAGGGTTAAATCTTCTGGTTTTGATCATGCGAATAATTTTTAAACGGCCATAAAAAACATGTATTATCGAATTTAATTTAGTGTATTTTTGTCGCTTAGTGACCGTAACATTTCAAATCGTCAGAACTTCGGTAAAATAACCTTTTCGATCATTCTAACTTCATTTTAGTAGTGAGGATAGTTAGTGTGAATTATTTAATAATAAATGTCTATTCCATTACATACTGTCAATGAAGGACGAAAACATTAAATTAAGTAGTAATTATATATATCAAATCATGGAACATTACGAATCCATTATGAACGCCTAATTATTACTTTAGATAATACATTTATTTAGTGTGATTTTTACATAATCAAATTTGTACACTTATTGTTATAGTTTCACTTATGTAATTAATATAAACTCTTGTTAAATATTATTGGATTATATACCCATGTACACTATATTTGTACCAAAGTACCAATAATTAACGTTATTATTATTAATACTAACTAACCACTTGTGCGCACGTTTGAAATTTTGGTACTCCGTATCATACAAACTATTTGATTAAAAAAACCATTTTGGAATTTATTTAGCCGTGTGAAACTAGCACTGGTGAATTGCATCTTCCAGTATGGCAATATAGGAAGCTTTCCTGCGCACGGCAGGTGTCGGTGTATCCAGGTCAATGTGGTGCCCGGGGGACGGTACTGGCCGATATATGCTATACGGGTATGTGCTGCCGGATAGGGTATGGTTTTTATTTGAGCTCCTTAGGTCTGGGATAAGGTATCGTTTTTGCCCTTTTAGTATGGGATAGGGTGCCTTTTTGGTCTGCGATAGGCTATGGAGGTTTTCACAATAACCAACGTTTACTGAAACGGACTCAGTCTGGGTATACGTTTTTTGGTTAGGTCTTGGATAGGGTATATAATTTTGAGCTTAGGTCTGGGATAGGGTATGGAATATTGCATTTTTAGGTCTGGAATAGGCTCAGGGTTTTGAGGTGTCCGCGGCACATCCCTCCCCGAAAACGCCCATAGTACCAACCCCCTCCCCCCCCCCCCCCCCCTCTCCCCGGGTTCTGGTGACACAGTATCTGTGTCTGTATCAAGCCTTCAGAGATATGTTATGATCAAGAGCTGATGCGCTCTGGGAGACACCGACACAACCGCTCTGTGGACAGGAAAATACTGGGGACTGGTGTTGTTCACTGGGCTCTATCAAATTGCTGTCTGGCTTAAATTTGGGTAGGGGTGTGCCGCTGGGGCTCTGAAATCGTTACCCTGTGTAATGCAAAAAATATATCAAATTTCCATACCCTGTTCAGGAAAAATTTTATATCCCTCCAGTTACCCTGGGTGCCAGAGGTTTTGAGAAATTACACGATTTAGAGAGTAATTTTTCGTACTAAATGTATACAGCTATTTCAAAAAACGTCTCGTGCTATGTGCATATTGCGCATTGCACATTGCGTTTTGCATATGATTATACTGAGAATCATTTTTCTACTCACTCAGCTCAAAATGTTGACAAAGCAAATAACTTTCTATCGAAGCCATATATATGGTGGCAGCATGACTGTTTTATACACCTAAGACGCATTTCAATCATCGAATACACAATACAATACGCAATGTGCAATACGCAATGTGCAATACGCACAAAACATGATAGAACCTTTTTTGAAATTGCTGTATCGTGACTCGGTTCTCGTCGCTTCGCGACTCGTTTAGCAGCAAACCCCTCTGGAACCAGGGTACCCTCCAGTAAGACAAATGAAACAAATTAGAACGTTATGTTAGTTATTTTTTATATCGTTATGTTAGTTATTTTTTATATCGTTATGTTAATTATTTTTTATATTTTCTAAGCTTCTAATTGCTTCAAATACAAAGCAACAATCTTGGAATATTTTAATTTATTTTTGAATTTTAGGAATAATGTGTAGTTGTTATTACCACTCAGCGGTTCATTTGTCACATACACGACAGTGCCCGGCTGTGACGCCCTGACCTTCTACGAGTTCCTGAGTTTTTAATTGTGTTCGGGAAGTTTAGCTTACTAAGCAATCAAAATAAATAAAAAATCTGGTCAACAGTTTTCAATGAAAGTTTGCATTCCCGAAGTCATGTTTTTGCAAGGGATTTAGTCCACTGAAGAAAACCACCAGGGAACTCACACATTGGTCTTCTTTCTTCTCATTTGTCTACTTACCTATCTGCATTCTGCATGACGCCAGAGCAAAGTTCTTACTTTACATTAATATTTAATATTTAAATAATAATAACAATTAAAAATACACTAATATAATTATTATTTTGATGTTGTTTTTTTTAATTTTAAGAAATTGGTCCTGCGTTTATCGCACATCGGCTTTACAGGACAAGAACAACACTATTGACTATCTAGTAATGATCGAAAATTACTTCTGACATACCAACGGTAAGATTGAAAAATTCGAAGTAGTTAGTAGAAGCATTAAAACGTTTTCTTTAGCATGCTGGGACCGACTCGATAAGCAATGGATGAGTAAAATACAATATAATACTAATAGTGATTATTATTGTTTAACTTAGGTAGGTGCAAAGAATCTTGATGCAATGGCCTTTAAATTACCAAAACTTGCAAATTCGAAACAAGCGCAGAAAGAAAGGCTGACACTTGCAGAAGTCAAAGACCTTCCGACTTTTGATTACAGCGATGTTGCGAGTCATTTTGAAATTGGTCAAGATACATTTGCCACAGTGTTTGTTGCTAGCGACAAAACCACTAAAACCAAGGAACGTTTTGTCGTCAAACTGATGCATAATCTTGAAGAGGGCAAAAAAAAATTCATTAAAGAGGCGAAACTGCTGAACAGCTGTAAACACGAAAAACATTGTAACATTTAGAGGTATTTCTGTTCAGCCTCCTGCATTAAAGATCGACTACGTGTACTTCGACTTTAAGCCATTTCAGAGAAACGTCAAAGTTAGTTCCTTAAAGGGCAAGTTTCATGAAAATTTTTTTTTCTAAAAATGATTTGTTTAGTATTATATAATACAGGTAATACACTATAACTAAACTTATTTGCAAGAAAATCGATTTTCAAGAACGAATTTATTTTCTGAAGTTTCACTAATCAGAATTCAAATTTCCCGCTCGTGTGACGTCATGGGGGTCCAGTATCACCCTTATTGCTCTCTTCAGACTCGCGTTAACCCTCTATGATTTCTAAATCGTTTTCCAAATAAAGACTTTCGAGTGAACTCGGACTTGAAGACTCGTCCGCCATGTTAACTTCAAGCCGGCTGCGTTCAGTGCGTTGGATTGACCCCCATGACGTCACTTCCGCTTCTTGCTGGTTTTCTCGATTTCCGTTTTTACGATGCTTTTTCAATTATTTTCAAAAGGGTATTCAAGTTATTATTTTAACTGTTTATTAGTGAGACCAATTACTATCATTTGATATAATTTCCAGCTTTTTGACAACACTCATGAAACTTGCCCTTTAAAGCAATTTCTTCAGGAGGTTGAACAGGACGACTGGAACGACTTTGCGCATGTAATACCCAAAATTTCACTGACATCACGATGTCAGTGGCGCAAGATGTTGTACATAGAGACCTTAAAACAGATAATATACTCATATCTAACCAACATTACTGCGACATGTCAGATGAGAAGCTCCTGGAACGTTGGTGCCAATGTCCGGTGATTTGTAAATTAACTGATTTTGGAGAAAGTAGGTCCAATTTGATTCAGACACAGACTTTGTTCATGACATGCACACTTCATGTTGAAAGAGGCACGCCGGCATACATGGCTCCTGAAATTAGCTTACCAGAATTAGCACCATCACAGTCCGCATCTCTTGAGTTTCTCAAGAAAGTCGATATATGGGCTTTGGGGCTGATATTTTAAAACATTATCAATCCAACATTGACCTCACCATATAAGTACGACCTGGTTAAAGACAATGTCCCAAAAGAAAGTTATATCCAGCATATCTACAAAATGATGAGAAGGAGAATACTTCCTACACCCGTTCCTCAGTTTCAAGACCTACAAAGCAAGGAATGGAAACAAGTCCACGATGCATTCAAGCTATGTGCCCAATTTGACAAAGACAAAAGACCTGACACTATTGCTGTACAAGAATTCTTCGAAACTACGTATCTGGACACCGACGAATGCAGGTATTTATTTTATATAAGTTTGCTAATATTATGTTATTAGTTACCGAGATAATTTTCTCATTTTCATTAATTCCAGTTCTCTCACTTAAATAAGTACTAGTACCAAGGCAACACCGTTATTATTGGACGACTTATCCCCTGTAAAGACTGCGGAGAGGTACGTTTTTCATCGTTTTCTTCTCCCGTTCTTCCATCCTTCCTTTCGATCTACTATTCCGATTTCATTTTCAGATCTTTTTCACCAGTTTCCTTTTCTCTTTCTTTCTTCCCTTTTTTCTAAACGCGATCTGTTTGTTTGTTTGTTTGTTTCTTTTTTCCTTCTTTTATTTCTTTTTCTTTCTTTTTACACTTTCGCTCTTTTGTTTGTCAACTTGTTTTTATCTTTGCCACTATTCACGTCGACAATTTCATTTCCTCCTTTCTATCAGTGTTGTCACCACAGAAGAAAGCACGGGTCTCAAATCTACTCCAATAGTATTGGACGATAGCTCATCTGAAGAGATTGAAAGGTATGTGTTTAGAATGTTTCTGTTCTTTCCAGTGTAGATCCTATAAATGTCTTCTAAAAAGTTGTTCACGACCATAACTGATTCAAGTTTAACGACTTTTACATTTCAGAGAAGTCGAATCATGCACCTCTTCAACTTCAGCATGACGGACATACCTCTGATAGCGACAATGACCTCGAAAGCATAGCTCTTGCAAAGAGGAGGTAAAACTTTTTAAAGTTTCATTATTAATTAATCTTTAGCTAATGTATCTTTGTGCCTGGGGGTAAACCCACGAAAATCGATTCATCAAGTTCGACTAGTGAAGGGGAGGAAGAAGTAGAATTGTACGACGAAAATCCCAATCTCCGGATTTTCTCTAAGGATAAGACAGTGCTCAATCCAACTCAAACGGTACGCTTGCTAACAGGACAAGGCATGTTCTCCCCTGACAAAGTCTGTCAACAACAGCCATTGCTGGTCCAACATCATCGAAGTTTCCTGATAAACTTGGAGTCTTAAAGCTGCTGGCGACATAAAATGTGACATGGGGGCTTGGAGGAACAACAGCTCAGAGAAGTTCAAGATTAGGATCGAAAACAAGTCTTTGAAAACGGTCACCCGGGAAACGATTTCAGAAGATCTTATAGTTCTAAAGCGAGAATACTTCTTTTTAAAACATGATGTTTATAAAGACGTGCGGAAGAGAGTAGACACTATAACAGGTAACGCCTTAACTTTTAGATGAGTACCATGATTACAACAACAATCTAAAAATATTTTTTTTAAACACAAACCGATTACAATTACAAGGACCGGTATTCTTGTACGAAGTCTGATTCATTGTCGATAAAGCTTGGTACTGAATTAAAACAAACGTAGTGGAAACTTAATCTCGTAAAAATGAAAAATAAATAATTTTTTCATTCATGCATTCATTCAGAATTATCCGTTCGCCATCTATTAATATTTGTTTATCCTTATTTCCCTCCATCACTCCATAGCTATTGAAGAAGCTACCAGATCACAGTGTACCGGTAGCATTTGGCATACAGAGCGACAAAAGCGAGAGAACATCAGACCCACATCTATTTTAAAAACTATTAAACAAAACAATAGTGCTTTGTCATCTTGAACACATTCATCACTCAAGTGGGGAATTGATAATGAGCTGGTTGCTTTGAAAACAATACCAAGCTAAACAGGAGAGTGACACCGTTATTGCTGAGTTTGGACTTATTATTCATCCTAATTGGCCATGGCTTGGTTGTAGTCCTGATGGTCTTGTATATGATATTGAACGTAGAAATGTAGTTGGTTGCATTGAGATAAAGTGTCCTGATTCAAAAAGGGATTTGACTATTGAAGAGTGTTGTCAGGATGGTTAATGTTTTTCTGAAAAAGACCCCAGAAGGAATCAAACTTAAACAAACACATATTTACTTTTATCAATGCCAAGGAGTTCTTAATTTAGCAAATCTTGATTGGATCGATTTCATTGTTTACACCACAAGATAGTTGTTTATTCAACGTATTGCGAGAGACAGCACTTTGTGGAACAGCAAGATGCTTCCAAAATTATCATCATTCTATGTTAAATACATGTTGACTTCAATGTAAAACAGTGACTATTGTATTGGGACATTTATGACCGAATACTGAATAGTATGTACAGTATGCATAAGACTTATCCTAAAGTTAAGAACGGAGCCGAAAATACAGTGATTTGTTAAGGCAAATTATATATTCAACTGGCCATATCTCGACCGCTATTTAACCGATTGTCATAAAAATTGGTGTGTGAACAACTTCTTTCATGATATTCTATCTGAACTGGAAATCAAAAATTTATAAAAGCAAAATTAATTGTTTCGTGACGTCACACTTTAGTACTCTATTCCTAATAATTCCAAGTCATGCAAATTAGGTTGAACTGAAAACCTTGGAATTGCTGGGAATTTTGAGAATGCTTTCACACCAACTTGGAATTGTTTGGAATACCAAATAATTCCAAGACATGCAAATTAGGTTGATCTGAAAACCTTGGAATTGCTGGGAATTTTTGAGAATGCTCTAAAACCAACTGAGAATTGTTAGCATTTCTTAGGAATACCCAATAATTCAAAGACTGAAAAGAATTCAAATTCTCCTTCCTTGATCTGCTATGAAAGACGCCTGATGAGACACTTAGAAAATTTCAGAGCAACTTTGTATGGCCGAGGGAGTCTAATACTTAGCTCCATATTTGGAACATATCCCCAGCAGAGCTTCACTCTGATTGGCTACTAACACGGTTTTGAATTTTTGTGACCCGCCATTTTGTGATTCTTCGCTTGAGTAATGTAACATAACGTGTAGTGGAAACTATTAGTCGAATAATCACTCTTTTCTTCAACTAAATCCCTGGAGAACAACATGGAACAATTGACATGTGTTGCAGAGTGTTATTTCTTGACAAACTTGCGGTGAAATACAAGAAATTGTGCTGAATTCACAAGGTAAGATTCGATTCTATATTTAGGTCATGAAGCCATTCAAATGTAGCCAAACGGACTGATTTACAGTAGTTCAGATCAAAGCATTCTTAGATAATGAACAAACCAATACTTTGTTGAAATACTTTGCTTACAACAGAACATATTAAGACTGTTTTTCTCTGATTATGAATGCCGATTAAGTATTATTTCGCAAATGAACCAGAGTTCAAAAGAAATGTTTTTTAACTTTATAAGCTTAAATACTCACTGAAAGAGATTTGAACAGTGTTTTAATACCTGAATCTACATTAGCTTACACAGCTCAAGAAACCTACATTGTATAGAAGTATTCATACATTGTATTTCATGCAGTTCTCTGCTTTCAGTTGTTACTGAATGTACTGTATATGCACTGATCAATATTAAGTTACAATTACAGCTGTACAGTGTCAGAAGGGTTTGGATGCTGAGGAAATCCTTGATGAAGACATAGAAGCTGCAGAGTCTGAAGTGGCATTGAAGACTCTTAGAAGTTTGGTAATTGATGACATGAAAATGCCCAGCCATCCAATCATAGTGGTCATCAATAACATCTGTGAACTCGTAAAATCCAAGACTCTTGTATCACTGGAACTGGTGGCCTTGAAAGAGATTTGCGACAAGCTACATCTGATGGCAAGTAGCCCATCATCAAGGAAAAAGACCTTCTACCAGGCAATTGAACTATTTACAAACAGTTGCACATGCTTTCAGGAGTAATGTTTTTTGGCAATGCAGACTATGGAGAGACTTTGTAATCATCAGAACATGATACATAGTTTTTCTATTGATACAGGTTGACGGGACGAACGGCGAATAGTGAATTGCGATTACACGACCGAAATGAACTATGGGGATACAAAATTATTTATAAAAATGCTTTAAATTCTCTGTTCGACCTAAAGAAACTCGGATTACGTTTAGTAATAATAATAATAATAATAATAATAATAATAACAAATTTATTTCTTATATTGCGCAAAAAAAAATGGGAATGATCTATTGCGCATTACAAAATCAAAATATCCTATGTATATGCATAGGAAAGGTGCAAAGGCAGTTACATTACTAAGAATTTATAAATAATTATGTAAAACCATAGATCTTTTTGGTTGTGCAATTGTCATTCAGCATTCGCCGTTCGTCCAGTCAACATTTTTTCAAATAGCTGTGAACGCATTGTTTAGAAGGGTAAGTCTACACCTCTAATATACTATTATTCTATGCTATTTTGCACCATAAACAAGACACATATATCGTGCAAAGTGTTGTCAAGTGTTTGTCCATAAAGATGTTTTCAAGTTTTTCAGTGACGGTCTGCCAGTTGAGATTATTTTCCAGCCGAATATCGATCGTGTTTGTTCGGCCTTTAATAATAGGTGTGGATGGATCGACTGGTCAGTTGTGCAGTCGAGCACCTCCAATGGCTAAATGTGAACCTGTGTCTTTATTAAAATACGAGACACAAACAAACACTTCGAATTCGATTCAGACAGATTCGGCTCTCGTTACTCTTTGTACCAAAATTCTCAAAAGCCGTTCTAATCGCTAAATAAATCACACTCAAGTAGATATTAATCTTTATTTAGAAAGCAGTTTTAGAAATTCAACATATCAAAAGGACAGTGATTTACGGCCATATAGTATCTCCTTTTGTTGATCAAATAAGACACAGGAAGCCCAATACACAAACAAAAACCTGAAAAAATATGGTTTCTGTTGCAAAATAGTATAAAATCATAGTATATTAGAGTGTAAACTTATCTTCAAATTAGAGTTACTATTTATTATACTCAATGTTTACATATATTTAGGTGAAGTAAAAGTTGAGTTCAAAGGTCTTACATTGTTAAATTAATGTTGATTGTTGTTAAAAATTGTTGTTGTTCAATTATTTGTACACAATTATTTTCAATTAAACTTTGTATTAAAATACATTTCTGATTTAAATTAGTATTATATAGAACCAAAGAACAAGTTCCATCAGATAGTCATACTAGTTCAACAGAGGAATCAATCCAACTACAAATTGCTTCTAATTTCAAAACCGCAGTACCTATGTAGTTAGAAACTACCTTTTTTGTTTATTTACAGTAGCCACATGCAGTCCTTGACTGCCTATTTTTATAGAATTACTGACAACTACATCCCTAGTCAGTGTCAACTCATGAGTTATAAGGGCTATAACTCTAAATGTAAGTAAAACTAGACCTTGTAAGCAAGGTACACTTGTGCCCTGTTGCATGAGCTAGTACCTGAAATCTCGAAGCTTTGATTATTCACAAGTAATATGCTTAAAGAATTGGGATCCCTGTGGTAGTGTGGATTTCGAAGGTTGTGGCAGAAGTTTGGTTCAAGTTCGAATTTCGCTTCTAGAAAGCCTCCCTTTTCTAACCTAGTTCTTCAAATACTTGCCACAAATAAAGATTGATAGTCATTTGAGGGTTTGGAGGCATAATTAGTGGGTTTAGGGTCGGTTTGATTTCGAGTTGTTTTCGTCTGAACTCAAAGACGTAACACAGCAACAACACAAAAGCAACTTGTTTGAGATAATAGAAAATGATATAATGAACATGACCATCAATACACAACTGCAATAATGAAAATTCAAGTCTAATTCATCTTCAAGTTAGATATCAAGAGCATATATATAATCTTGATTGTGCTCATTCGTCAATCTAGAGCCAAAGGGCTGGGCATTTTGATTTTAAAAGTACTCTCTTTTAGATTTCAGTTTAGCCCATATTTCAAGCCTTCCATGTTATGTCTCTTTCAGTTCGCAAATATCGGCATGTTGACATTGAGCAAAGGTTGTTTTGGCATCGATGGCATCGATGGCTCTTCCTTTTTCGCTCCTGGGAGATCTCGGATTACACACAGACGAGTAAAGAGCACAATATTTCCCTAAGAAAATTGCACATGAAGTGCCTTCCCAGTCCAAAAGAGCTGTCTTCTTTGACTTCCTGCAAATCCCTCAAAGTGCAAATCCCTCAAGAGTTGATGGGTACCGGAAGTATTGCACAACTTTGCAGATTTCTGACGACACAAAAAAAGAAAATAATAATATAACCTGCATTTTTAAAGTTATTTTTGGAACTTCGTACCCCTCAATATTTTTCTTTTCTCTTTTAGTATTCATGTAAATCTTATTGCAAATTGTCGAAACAATAAATTGATGTTGTTGTTGTTGTAGTTTCATTTAACCATTAAAGTTAGAGGGTGTTATTCCTGGTCAAGTGGTTTGCTGTTTACTTTGACAAATATTCCAAGCTAAATATGGTGTCCACAATGAATGGAGGAAATTAAGAAATGTAAAGAGTTAAATCTCCAGAACAATATATATGTCAAGCACATTTTCATGCAATGTAGCGGGTAACATAAATTGTGTACTCATTCAGGTGAAGACCACTGAATTGCAGGAAAACAAAGTAAACATTGCTCATTGTTGAAATTGGTTGAAGTATCATGGTCAACTATAATGAGGATATCCTTGGAAATGGATATGTTATTTTAGGTGAAGATTAAATATTAAAAATAATTATTTTTAATTATTCAGTTCCAGTGGGGGATTCGGAACTAGTCAAGTCAGAGCACAAGTCAAGTAGGACTGCCACGAGCGACCATTTTGTTTTTGCTAGTATTAGTTTGCTCAAGTTATTATTATGGAGTCGCAAGAGCATCATCTTGTTACTTTAAGGAATGAAGAAATGTACACCAAAGGCAATATCTAAATGGTAATAATAATTAACTTCAGGCATAAAATGAAAAAGGTACTTCGATATCTTGAAATTGCCCAATGTAAATGGAATTCCTTCAACATGATCAAAAACAAACATACCAAGAACGATGCTTTGGAGGACCCTTCTGTAAAACAACCTCATGACGTTGGTATCCTCCATAGAGAAGTTGTTTATGCTCTGGACAAGCTCGCTGATAGCAATGCTTGTAGTAATGCTTTGAAACTGGGTCAGATCATTTCATAAACATTGGGATCTTCGGTTCGATTTCCATTAACCACCACCAGCAGCATGCAGATCCTTTTCTCCAAGTTGTCCCAGTTGCTGCTGTCCTGGTTAGTGTGGCCCCAGTTGGTGTTGCACAAGTTGCTCCTGTTGCTGCTATCCCTGTTGCTGTTGATGCTCAATGGGTAATCTGTGTTCACAGTTGAGTGAAGTGTTTGGTTTTTGAGACGTACTCAAGTTATACATGTTTCCTATATGACTCGGTCATTTATCCTTGTATTTACAGCTTTTTGTTAGATAGTGCCGTTTTCTCGTTCAGTTTCTTACTGGTTTTCCAGGGGCGGAGATTTCGTCTGGAGAATTTTTTTAGATTAAAACGGTAGACTAGTTCAATTTCAATTTTTTACGTATATATACTGCCCTGTGATATGAATATTATACGTACGAAAGTGTACGCGAAAGTCCAGTAAGCTAAAAATGTTCCAGGTGTTCTTTTCAAATAACGAGGAAGACTGGATACAAATTGCTTCCTTCACTCGATGTTCTTGCAGTTCGTAGTCCGCCATCTTTTATACAAGCAACCACTGAGTCACTCAGATTTATCGCTGTGACTATTTCCTCGTTGGATTTTGTTATAAACCTCTTTCTTCCTTGTCCAAGAAGACTTACGTATTTGGTATAGATAAGTTTAGACGGCAAGCGAGCAGAGACAGTAGAAGTTATGATCGAAGGTATGTAGTAATAACTAACTTATATAAGCTTATAGACATAAGCTTAATTATTTATACAGTAAGTACAGTATACACGACACTGCCATGAGTTCACTCACAAAGCATGTGTTCGTCGGAAGGAAGGCTGGCCACAGGAGATAAATCAAAATAACGTTTTATCGGCTTTGTGTTTTTGTACAGATTTGCCAGATGAGGTTTTGGTGAAGATCTTTAAGGCATTTACACTCAAAGAAATCCGGGGTATCCTATGCCTCGTTTGTAAAAAGTGGAGAGACATTTCGTATAGCAATATGCTATGGAAAATACTCCCTCTTGATGATTGGAAGATTAATTATCTAAGCAAAAATAATGTAGTGAACATCATGTCACATTCTTCGGGATTTGTTTACTTGTCAATGAGATACGTCAACCTGGAAGAATACACGAGCAATATTTTGGAGAATAGTTTGGTACATACCACAAAGCTTGTGTATCTGGATTTGAGTGGCATACCAATAACTTCGATCGATTTCTTATTGGTAGAACCTGTACCACCTCTTGAAACATTGATACTGGATCACTATAACAATATCGACAGCGCCCATTATTGTACTTTAATTACTGTTGTAAAGAAATTAACTAAACTGACAGCTCTATCTCTAAACGGATTGAACTTATCACCTATTCACTCTGTAGGTATAGCTAATGCACGGCCAGAACTATTTACGTTGTGTTTACGTGGTGTTAGGCTAAGTTTAATGGACGTTAGACATATATTAGACAGTTGCACAATTCGCCTGCATTTCTTAGAGATGTCTTGTTTCTCGAACAACATAAACGCTTTTCGTGCTCTAGGTTCAGAATATGATTAAAATAATAACATTTGTTACCTAATAAAGTATGTTCCTCAATATATGAGATTAACAGTTTAAGGTGGCTCGAAGTAGTTTTTAACTGACCACACTTCTACTTTTCATTTGGTGAATTGATAGACTTATCCTAGACCGATCAAAACGACTTTTGCACCAGTTATCAGGTAAAGATGGAAATTTAGAATTATATCAATGTCAGCTCGATCGAAGTTTCCTTGGCAACGATAAACAAAGATCGTAGTATTCAGTTTTTCTAAGATATCTCAAGATTTCGATGAGCTCTAGACAAGCGACTATATGCACGATAAACTACATACTAAGGCAAAGTATCTGAGACAGAATTCAAACTTTTTTATTAGAGCGATTTTGAATAATTTGCATAAAGAATGTTTATGTGCGTGGTGACTGAAACGTGATGTTAGGTGAAGAATCTCAGTCTTTCCTTGATTACATACTAGTTTGTTTCAGTAGAGCCATTTGTCGATGTCTCGAAGACAGCACTCAACCGGCCCAGTCCCTTTCGCAGTTTTCGGAGTTGACTTCCAGTAAAAACGCCAAAATGTGGATCGCGATAGAAAATTAACGACATTTGAAACAGAAAGCAAAATATATTTTTTGGATATTAGATAGGATATGCAATGAATAGGTTGTTGTTCAAACTTGATCAAAAATGTCCAAAAATAGCCTGGGCGGGTACCTTAAATAAACAGTTATTTAAAGTAAACATTTCACAATACTATATGTGAGATATCGTCTAAAACAGCTTCTTGTCAAGTCTGTAGTCATTTCTTTGCTCTTTGAGTTTGAGAAAATCGAGCTCGTTTAGAAATCGCTCAAAACCCTCTTTTAATGTCAGGAGCATCCAAGAACAACCTCTATAAATGGCGAACATGATCTATAAATGCAGAAAGAACTATATAAATGGCGAACGATCCACGAAAAATAACTTCGAAGAACTGTACATAAAATAAATGTTAATGGCGGGCACACTCCCAACACCCGAAACCACAGGGTTTTCGGTTGCTAAACACAAAAACTATTAAAATATTAAATTACAAGCCCATCACCATGACCTCGGATAGGGTTACTGGGGTGAGATGAGAAGATGATGCGAGGGGGCATTCAATTTGGACCATTTTTTCAATTCCTGGGTTAACTTTATGAGCCGCTATTCCACGGATGTCACATACCAATGTGTGACCTGTGGCCTTCCACTCCTACAGCCATGCGCAAGTCTGCACAAGCCATTTGGAAAGACAACAACCCTCTATTACTCATGTTTCCATTCGGTATATATAGATGAAAAAAGTGGTCCTCCAGCAAATGTGGAACAATATTAAAGCAAAACACTGACCACATAACCACTAATTATGTGCACGATCATCAGATTACAGGGCAACGTGCTTAGCGAAAGTATGGGGTTTTGTATGATTGCATTGTTTCTCACATACGCTACGTGTTATATAGGCTTCGTGATTCCCGATCTAAACTGAAAAAAATAGGTACCCTTAGGGGTACATGTGGCTACTGCTATATATCTATTTGCACAAATGTATGCATAAACATCGGCCTAAAAGTTGAATAACACATACAGAACCTTTCATCTGACCATTCAGAAAGACAGAATGAAAGCTGTGATAAATAATATTGGTGAATTTTCTGGAACTAAACATTACATTATGAAACTCGATGCAGACAATCATGAGTAAGCAATCGGTTAGAGCATGTACGCCGCTCTCGACTCGCTCTCAGTAATACGAAGTGATACAGCGATTTCTTTACTCGGGTGGTGATTGGTTCCGAAATTTATCTATCAGCGAGACTTCTCTACTTGGGTGGTGATTGGTTCCAACGTTTATCTATTGTTACTTACTTATTTACTTTCGGAAAACTCAGACGATGGCAATAGTGGCTAGCTACACAAGCGCAAGCGCAGTAGCCACAAAAAAGGCTAAATTCCTCTAAAATGATAAGAAACCCGACGTAGTCAATCGATAAAAATCGATATCGATACAAATCGATAAAAATCAAGTGATTGTTATCGATTTTTAACGGAAATCGGTAAAAATCGATGAAGAAAAAAAGTGTGATATCGATTTTTATCGATTTTTAACGGTTTGCTGTTTTCGCGTAATAATGTGTTGAATATCATCTGATTGACCCTAGAGTACAATTACCGAGACGCATAAACCAAACTACTATTGACAACTGCAACTTCTTTTATTCTAAAATCAATATATATATATTTATTGTTATTATCTTTTTATTTATTAACGATACTACCGACGTAACAAGATGTAGATGTTTTTAGGTTACAGTATGGTTTCAAAACCATCGCAACCGTGAGAAGAACGGCCGCTCTTACAAACCTGGTCGTTATCAACTAGCGTCTACCTCTACTGTGTAAACATCATGCAATTGTTAGTCCTCGTAACAAAGATTGTGCACGCAGTCAGGACCCGTTCCGGCAACATCCGGCCTATCTACAAACTAAAAATAAAAAGCCTTCCTAAACAGTACTAGTCCCCTCTAGTAACTATAATACAACTATTGTGAATCGATATTATTTCATTAATTATTTTTTTATTATATAAGTAAACGTTTGCTAGAAAAGTATCCTTGTCTTGTCATTAAGCTTATATAATATAATTTTGAAATGAATACGGCAAAATCGATAAATGACGTAAATCGATAAAGAAAAAAAGTGTGATATCGATTTTTACCGATTGATCGATACAAATCGATATCAATCAATTCAAGGATATCGATTTTTCCGATTTATCGATTGGCAAATCGATATCGATTTTTATCGATTGACTACGTCGGGTAAGAAAACAACTGCTAAAACATCAATTTCTGTAAATATGTTGTTTTTGAAGAAAATATTATGAATATTCAAAAGAAAAGTTGTCTGGGATATCCATAGGCATGACTTTTCCAATATTATGACCAGCAGTAGTTAAGACATCATTAATTTCTTGGTGCTCGAACACGTTGTTTTTGGTCTTTGGCGGATGGATATACAATGTGCTAACTCTAACTCAGAAAAGAAATATGTTCAAGAAAGCGAAGGCTCAACACATTCATAGCCACTAACAAGTAATATTTGGCGACATTGTCTACCAATTTATACCAGTCATATAAGGGAAGGATGAGGAGAGTGCTAGAACATAAAAAAACATAAATAGCTAGCTGGTCGCCCACACATCTATATGTTCTACTAGAAAGAGAACCACAAGTTTATATTTACAGTCATTTATTATGAAGCCATAAATGTTGCTACTACGACTGATGGCAAATACTTGAATACTTATATAAACCTCGCCTTGACTGATTTCAGCTGAAATAAAATCCCTTTCCTGTTCACATATTTCCTCCATTATATTATTTAGTACAGTCCTAATATTAAGATTGGCTTTTGATGAAACATGACGAAAACAAAGATGTGTATCAGTTGAAACCAACTCATTGTTAATCACTCTTCTGAAGGCTGCAGGTCGCCATTTTGAAATACAGGAAGCCCAAACATATAAGTAAACTTACAAAGAGAACCAATGTATGTTTACTCATTGTGGTGCAGGCAAAATATGTATTTTCCAATCATCTCTACATTTTAAATTCGTTAATAAATATTATTATATAGATAACCACTGGATATGGCAAGCGATTGCTCTGATTGGCTACTCTACTAGTAGGCTATCAGCTCTTATAACCCATCGATTATTTTGTATATTTATTCATGTCAGGGACACCTGGGAGAACAGCTTGTTGAAGGTGTTCCCTGCTTAAATAAAGCTTATTATTATTATTATTATTATTATTATCGATAAATTTTCGCGCGCGTCCATTGGTTAAAACGGGTCACGTGGTACGATTTCACTGGACGGATGTCAGGTAATATCCCCCAGTTTTGAGATGATATCCCCCACTTTGGAGAGAAATGAAATTATCTGAACTTTTTTAAGACTGTAATGTATTTTTAATAGGTAAATTAGCTTGTACAACATGCATGTGGTGTACTTGTTCCTTTTCGGGGATTTTAACGTCGATACAACAGGTATTTGAGGTATTTTTATAATTTTTCGATCCTTGAACTACGAACGAACGTCAAAATCGGCGCCCAAAAAGTCACTCAAATAAAACCCAAAATATCAAGAAAACCACTCAAAAAGCTTCAAAAACTATCAATCTTTTATTTTCGAATACATTTTTAGTTTACAGATGAAAAGATCTCAAACGGAACGGATATTTGAACTCGATCGAAACTTGTTTTCTTCATCCGTCATTTTGTTTCGGCTTCCGTTCAACATTGAAGTCGACGTAGAAAATTTATCGAAGGGTTATAAAATAAATAAACCCCTTTCTGGCTTACAGGTATATCGGCTGATAATGTCCTTGGCTGAGAGATGGTCCTCAAAATATCACAGTTGCCCTCGAAGCTTCGCTTCTCGGCCAACTGTTCATTTTTCGGACCATCTCTCAGCCGCGGACATTATCAGCCGATATACCAGCCGCCAGAAGGGGTTTATTTACTAAATATACCACGAGTATAGAAAATTGGAGACTTTCAACAATGGCAGACCGGTTTTGCCGAACTAAAAATAAAAACAAATGTTATATTTCTCACAATCCAGTGGTTGCCTATATAATATAATAATCATTCCACTCAATCTCGTCGTACATGGCTGATAGCCAACTCGGCTAGCGCCTCATTGGCTATCAGCTCATGTACGACTCGATTTCGTGGAATAATTGTTAATTATACTACTGCCTTCTTTATATATTATCAATTGTTACAACTTGCCAGCATTTACTTACAAATCCACGAGTTGGCCACAGGTTGCCTTTCAATTATTCTGTTTACAAATATTGGAGTTCATAAAAAATGTTGGCAAATTGCTGTTGGTACAGGGTGTAGTTGGCATGAAGACGTGTGGAGTCTGAGTGTAGTCAATCAAGTGTCTCGAACATAACATTCTCATGTGCACGCCAATGAACCTTAGATTTTAGAATTGATAATGCTGAAGGTTAGTGGGAAAGATGATTTGAATGAACATTGTTTCTAGATTCAACTGTAGGATTGTGATTTCAAGAGTTCATTTAAACTTTTCACTGCCTTTATCATCTTATTGAAAATTCACGCTGTGTGAAGCTTCTTCAAGCTTAGAAGATGGGGTAATGGGAGTTCTGGATCAACTGCAAGAGGTCACCTAGAACGAATACTACAGACACATATGGTTGAACTTACAGCACTTTACCCCAAGCCAGGTCCCACAGTGTGAACACCACAGAAACATACAGTTGGACTTACGGAGCGTTACGTCACGCCAGAGATCCCCTAGTACGACCACTACGGAAACATACGTTCGGACTTACGGAGCTTCACTTCACGCCAGAGGTCCCCTAGTACAAACTGAAACACTACTGAAACATACGTTCGGACTTACGGAACTTTACTTCACGCCAGAGGTCCTCTAGTACGAACACTATTGAAACATACGTTCGGACTTACGGAGCTTTACTTCACGCCAGAGGTCCCATAGTACGAACACTACGGAAACATACGTTCGGACTTACGGAGCTTTACCTCACGCCAGAGATCCTCTAGTACGAACACCATGGAAACATACGTTCGGACCACTGGTGCAAACCCAGTAGCGAGGCGAAGCTGAACAATCTGGGGGTTGAACCAGAACCCTGATTTAGCCCTTTGTCTGAGCTTGCATGATTGAAATTGAACAGAAATTGAAAAGTATGGTGTAATGTTTGAGGCATTTCAATAAATGTGACACAAGCTGTTAATTCAACTTATCGAATTCATGAATAATTAATTAGGAAAATACAATAGAAATCATAACCATGGAGACTGTAAGGATTATCAAAACTTGCTGTAGGTGCTATGCAAAGGCCAATGATCCAAGTAAATGAGGCCTTTGCATGACCTGTTACAGGCAATCAATCTTTATCACTGACAAAGAACTGATTGATAAAACATTAGGACTGTATCACTGATACAGATACTGATGTTTTATTCATCAGTGTCTGTCTCAGGCTATATAGATCCATGCATGTGACAGATTGAACCAACATGGTTGGATCAATTGCTCATGAATTATTAATGACGTTTTGAACAAGACGTACACAGTTTTTTCAATATAGCAAATTACGGTTGCATATCAAGGTAATGAGGAAACAAAGGCACCATGTGGCCAACTCGTGGATTTGTAAGTAAATGCTGGCAAGTTGCAACAGCTGATAATATATAAAGAAGGCAGTTGTATAATATTTATTAATGAATTTATAAGGTACAGATGATAGGAAAATACTTATTTTTGACATATGTCAGTTTGCAATCCTTCATGCACGTAAAAATGTTTTGATTTCGAGATCGTTTCTTGTCCATTTCAGCCGTGGGAACGGTCCATTCTGATTGGTTGATTTTTACAGAGATGTGATTTCCGCTGTCATGTTACATAGGAGGCTAGTTATTGCAAGCCCGTGTACTAGTACATAGCCACCTAAACAGTTTTAGAAATCTATTGACATAGAATTTATAAGCCATCTACGCTTCGCTCCGACGGCAATTATTATCACTGAAGAAAGACAGTATCAATCAATAAAAATCAACATACACTTTTTTTCTTTATCAATGTACGTACTTTATCGATTTTTCAGTATTCATTTTGCTACACTTATGAACGGTCTCTTATGAACAGCTATATCTTGAATTTAGAATAAAGTTTGGTACGGTTGGCGGCACGATAAATGAACGAGCTGTTAGGCAGATAATTCAGTGACAATGTCTCTGCATCTGGGATGACTTGGTTTCCAAGAACATTTATACGGTATTACTATTCGATCGGCTACATATGTTTTCCACAGTGTCAATCAGTGCAGCGACTTAGCACACAACAGAGCTAAAAGACTAATAAAATAACATTGCCTTCCCCTCGATATGTTGCTAACTGAAGCGATCGTCAACAATAAACGAAGATCTTTACATAATTCCATCGAAGAATCGGATATAAAGTACGAGCAAAAAGGCTTCGAATCCACTCTAAACACGAGATCACGAGTCACAAATGCCCAAATGAACGACGGGAACGTACGATATATGACGTCAGGACAAAAGTCACGTGAAAAAAAAATTTCCACCTCCACTGAAAAACACAAATCGAGAATCAAGCTGGCATCTGAAACACAGGAAGCCCAACCAAAGATAGTGTTGCTCCCAGTTCGCTCGCTGGGGCTCGTTCACTGGTCGCAATAATAATAATAATATTATAATAATATAATTAATATAATTATTATAATAATAATCGAATAAGTAAAGACTTATAATAATAATTAATAATTATAAGAATAAGAATAAGAATAAGAATAAGAACAAAAATAAGAAACAAAATTAATAAAAAAATAAAGGTAGTCTATAACTACATGTAGGTACTGCGGTTTGTAGTTGGATTGATTCCTCTGTTGAACTAATGTTTGAACTATCTGCCAGAACTTGTTCTTTGGTTCTATATAATGCTAATTTAAATCAGAAATGTATTTTAATACAAAGTTTAATTGAAAACAAGTTGTGTACAAATAATATTATTGAACAACAATGGTTTATAATAACAATCAATATGAACAGCATTGATATATCATTAGTAATTATTGAATATAATAATAATACGTCTTTATTATTTATTTGACTTCACCTAAATATATGAAAACATTGAATATAATAAATAGTAACTCTAATTTGAAGATAAGTTTACACTCTAATATATACATGTATTATGATTTTACGCTATTTTGCACCAGAAACAGACACATCTCTCGTGTGTAAAGACTTTTTCAGATTTCACAGGCTCACCATCCTCTGTTTGTGTATTGGGCTTGCTGTGTCTTATTTGATCAAGAAAAGCATGCAGATACCTATGGCCGTAAATCACTGTCCTTTTGATATCTTGAATTTCTAGAACTGTTTTCTAAATAAAGATTAATATCTACTTGAGTCCTGTATGTGATTTATTTAGCGATTAGAACGGCTTTTGAGAGTTTTGGGACAAAGAGTAACAAGAGCCGAATCCGTCTGAATCGAATTCGAAGTGTTTGTTTGTGTCTCGTATAAAGACATTTATTCCTCGAAGAGAATTACTTATAGTAATAACTTGACACCTTTTAAAAACGGGTTCGCATGGAGGTGCTCGACTGCACAACTGAGGATTACTAAAGGATTACTCCTAAAGGATTACGTCTCCATAGAGACAGTAGCCACAAAATTTATCATAATTTTCACATTCAAAAGAAATTTCAAACTCTCTCTTGTTATTAAAAATGAGAGAAGATCGAATATGAATTCACTTGTTGCACCACAATGAGTAAAAATACCTTTGTTCACTTTGTAAGTTTGCTTATATGATTGGGCTTCCTGTGTTTCAAAATGGTGACTGGTGACATACCGGTACATGTACAGCCATGTGACGAGTGATAAACATCAAGTTGATTTCGCCTGATACACATCTTTGTTTTTGTCATGTTTCATTGCAAGCCAGTCTTTAATATTAGGACTGTACTACAGAATATAATAGATATAATAGAATATATAGAATAGAATAGAATATAATAGATCATACATTTTTTTTCATATTGGGAATTCACTACGGTTGGTTAGACTTTTTTTGTATTGGGTGGGACGTGGTGTACTGTATTGTTATTGTTAAGAAGACTTTGTGTCCCATTATACAACACCTGCCTTATGGACGAATCTTGAAAATAATCATAATAATAATATGTATTTACATAGCGCTTTTTTCTGAGAAACCCAAAAGTGCTTAACAATCATATAAATATACAATAAATATACAATAAATATGCACAGTAAACTATGCAGAGTAAAGGGATTTTAGCCCAGCATAGATCAGCCAATGCCATGTTTATACAAGTATTTTCCATTGATTGTACAGTACAGCCTAGAAGTATGTTTTAACATGTATGATAAAACATGCCCGCGCACGGGCGTGGGCTCCGTTAACGGACCCCACGTGTATGGACGGAGCCCATCTTGCTGTAAAACGGAGCCTGTCCGTACTCGTGAGCATTTCTTTTGTTATACAGTTAATGTTATCGAGCAATTGATCATGAATTTGATTCACAAAGAACAGCAAGATCCGTCCGTAAGCGCGGACCCCGTCCATACGAGTGGGATCATAAACAACTCAACCGGCGTTTCAAGAATGTTTTGGCTCTTTTTCGAAATCTGTTTTCTTACTTCACATTTGATGATACTATTTTAACTGTTTGAGGGAAGAAACGTTTTATCTACGAGAAGAATTATATTAGAAAAGTTTCAAGTTGTGAATGTGAATGACTCAGAATGAATTCTCACGTGCAGTGTGAACTGGTTCAAACCGGTCACGATGTGTGAAATGAGACTAACGACGCCAACAGATGATTACGATCTCTTTTAACCATCCCAGCTTCTAGACTAGATGAAAAACTTATTTTACAAAAGCTTTTTAACAGTATTTGAATGCTATACATTAAAGTTTCCTTGAAGACGTATTAAAAAAGCCCCGTAAAAGCATGACGGCTGATGTCAAAAGCGTTGTTGTGACAGCTCAGAGATCAAAATAATTTGCATACCGTATGTGTTGTCACTTTGCCGTTTTAGTGCTAAGAATGAAAAATAAGACCCTGTAAACTCTACATTTTCTACTTTTCACTCTAAAACCATAGTAATACCTAATTATGAATCGAAACTTTCGTTTGATATTGTGGTGCACTTCGAATGCATAATTTCATTTTTGAAGAACGACTCGTCACGCCACTTTGGGGAGACGTACACAACAATCGTGTTTCACACCAATTTGAGAAACAAATGGCTTCACCTTGAACCCGAATTACACTCACAGATGGACTTTTCTTATGATATTAATAATGAAGGCTGAATGATAGACTTGATTTGAAAAAAACTCATTCATGGAGTAAAGAAACTTGTCACATTCACTGTGTGTGGTCGGCAGGTCACACACACGATCGATCGTTTTTAAACTCAGCAGATTCAACCGAAAACATTGAATACTTGAGGTACATGTATTTCATCAGAGATTCAACCAGAAATATTCATTAATTTGTCAATCGTTCACATACATTGAAGTTTATAAATCACGATTTTCGGTGTAAACAATGAAACATTACGCTGAGTCATGGATCGCCGGTTCGTTCGAACTCATCATACAATATTTGTGTTGAACTACATCACACCTTCTAAACTGCTAAGAAAATTGTAGAAAGTTAATGAGCAGTTGTTCTGCATGGGGTTTACTGATCAGCACACGCATATGGATGGAGCCCGTCCACACGGACGGAGTCCGTCCGTGTGGATGGGCCCACGTGCGACACACACATTTTATGTTAACATACTTCTATGGCTTCAACTCCGATAAATTACTGTAAATATAAGCTTGTGCTTCTCTTTCTAGTAGAACATAAAATAGATGTGTGGACGACCAGCTATTCATGTATTTTCTAGCACAATGTCCACTGAACATTCTTCATCCTTCCTGTAAATGGCTGGTATATAGTGCTATACAATCGTGCCAAATATTCACTTGTTAGTCACTATGAACGTGTTGAGCCTTCACTTTCTTTAATACATTTCTTTTCTGAGCTATTGTATTGAAGCACATTGTATATCCGCCAAAGACCATGAAATTAATGACAACTTACCACCACTGGTCATAATATTGGAAAAATCCAAAGCCTATGGATATCCCGATATTTGTCCCCTTGGAAAACTTTTCTTTTGAACATTTTCTTCTAAAACAACATATTCACAGGAATTGATGCTTTATCAGTTGTTTTCTTACAGTGCGACTACTGTAACTGGGACCACTCACACAACGAGAACCAATCACAATTCAGACTAGCCTGAATATCAGCCGTCTCCTCTGGGTCAAAAATTTCCCCGAGTGAGACGTCTGAACTCCGAAGTCGATAATCGTGTCCAGTGACGTCATCTAATTTATGTCAATGTTAGAATGTCAACACTTGAGCTTGACTTTGAATTTGACTATTTGTGCAAGAAATTATTAGAAAGAAAGACAGACCGGTATCAGTAGGACAAAGTAATGTTTGTAAATCTTGTCGATAGCTAGTAGTGATGTAGTGATGTAGTGAAACAATTTAGAATCCCTGGGGGTACTTGGTTAAAAAATGGTTAGGTATGTGCGGCGAGATGTTCAGACCTGGACCCTGTTTTTGGAATTTGTCACTCAAAAACCTGGATTTACGAATTTCCCAAATCAAAAAAAACTGGATTTACGAATTTTTATTGGCGATCTGATACGATGCATTTGTCAGGATATTTTGCCAGACTAACACTCTAACACCTTTACGTCTGACTGACGCCATTATTATTGTTCATGCGGAGTTTTACTGAAACGCACCACATTTTTTTTTTTCCTTTTAATGATTCATAAATTGTATTTACAATGAGTATGGGGAATGAGTTGTATAGTTACAATATTGCACATTTAACATTTAAACATTTAAACATATGTTCACATGGTCTCGAATTTTTCGTTTTTCATTTGTTATTTTCAATTTCAAACTCGTTAAATAAACTTTAAGAAAATATTTTTCTTCTTTTGCTGCTGCGTCATATATATATTTCTTTGCTAGTAATAAGCAATAATTAATTGGCAGATATGAATTCTCTGCCGGTTTGTAGCCATATAAAATATCATTGGTTGTAAGATTGAGTTTTGGTGTATTTTTCTCATTCCACCAAAACTCTTCCCAAAAGGCTATTGTATATTTACATTCAACAAAAAGATGGTTTAAAGTTTGTATGTCAGCGCACAGGTGACACTGATTGTTGTCAATTAACTTATCTCGGAAAAGAGTGCTCTTAGTATACAGAATATAATGATTAATCTTAAACTGAAAAATTGTGAGTCTTATGTCTTTAGTTGCCCGAAAAGGTAGCTCATAAACTTTCAACATTTGTTCTGAACATAGACCTGCTTTGAATAATCTGGCTTTTTAAGTAGGTGGTTTAAATTTGTTCTCAATAAAAAGTTGTTTGGCTATCTTGCTAGTTATTGTATGGGGTTTAATTTGAGGAGACATTTCTATCTTATCAGGATTTTGCGGACAGGAAAGCGTTATTTTCCAAGCCTTTGGTATGGCATTACAAAGCTTCCCGTATTCTAAAAAATGAGTATTTATTGGATATTTAGAAATAAACTCTTGGAAGATTAAAAGTTTTCCTTCCTCATTCAGTACTTGTTTTATATATACTATTCCCTTTATATACCACTGTTTAAAGAATAATGATTTCTTATTAGAAGTGATGAGATGGTTGTTCCATATTATTTCATTCATAATCTGTAATTTATCTTTAGGAGTATGTAGTTTAATATCTTGCCATGCAAGAAGCATTTGTTTGTAGAATTGTGATAGATTAGGTAGTTCGGGCAAGGTACTTAATTTATAATTGCATTGAAACAAAAATAAACCGCCTACGTTACCTAAGCTTGACAGTGGTATTTTTTTCCAAGAAGCATCATTGTTTTTCATTTGCTGTAAAACGGCTTACCCAAGCAACCTTTAAAGATTTGTTGATTATATCAAAATCAGGCATGCATAGACCACCGTGCTTTTTCTCTCCAATCATAGATGTGCTTTTAATTTTTGCGTTTTTGTGATTCCATACAAAGTTTGTAATTAGTTTATTGGTCTTTTTAACAAGACTATCTGACGTTTCTAAAACTGTAGCGATGAAGACTAGTTTGGATAGGGCCAGGCTTTTTAAAATGACAATTTTTCCTTGCAAGGTGAGATCTCTATTTGACCAAATATTGAGGGTTTTTTCTAACAGACATATTCTGGAACCGAAATTTTTCTCAATGTTGACTTCCTTTGAGCGGGAAAAATGAACGCCTAAAGCATATACGCCATCTTGAGGCCATCTTATATTAAACAAGGATGTATTCGAGTCATTGCTATATCCTAACCTCAAGCCTTCAGTTTTTGTCCTATTTATAGCTAATCCTGAGCAAGATTCAAAAATTTCAAGTTTTTCCAGTAGACGTTTGACAGAATTATATAACCACATTATGCAAATTATTAAAAATTAATAAATTGTTTTTTAGGCTATAACCCTGATATACCAAATTAAAACTTGAGTAATAGCAAGGTGGTTTTGAAAATGGCTTTAGGAGTGGAAGACTCAAAAGTTAACACAGGAATTTATAAACAATGCCTCAAAAATAATATCCCCCTCTCACATCATCTTCCCATCCCATCTCACCCCAATAACTAATTACTCGGCGGGCTGCCTGTGGCAGACGCCGAGTTTTAAAATGGGCTTTCTTTTTCTTCGTCCGTCACAAATTGGCAAGTCGTCATGACAACGCATGCGCTCAAACGTATATCGCAGGCTCATACGAGACGTGTACGTTTGACTCATTCGATTCGATGAACTGGGAATCTTCCTCTTTCGGACGAAGCTCATGACAAACTGAAGTCATTTTGTCGATAACTGATCGCTAGCTTGCTGGTAGATACTCTCAGAGAATGATCACGTATTTTCTACAAAATTTATTTTCTAGCCGACCCGCACTGCGAAAGTAATCGTAACAAGACGTTATCTAGACATCACTACACAACAACATAACACCCGCCGAGAAAACGCTCTCAGAGCGTCTTGTTAAAAAGTGTTTAGTTGGCATGTACAGTACGCGTCCAAAACACAAATTAAATGTGTTTAAAACGCTTTCCAAACGCAACTTAAACGCATTTAACCCATTCGCTCCTGAGCTATTTTGCGTTTTTTAGCGATTTTCTGGACCTAATCACGTCGTAGGAAATTTCGATTCCATATAAGGGGTTTCCATGGAAATCTTGACAGTTCTGAAAGCCCACGGGCTCAGGTTCTGACGTAATCTTTCTCTTGTCGTGAATCTCCGCGAGGAACAGCATCTCGTAGCTACTAGGAGCGGTCAATTTTGCATTTTTAGAGTGTTTATAGCCATTATTCACCACAGAAGCCCCCAGGACAGCATCATTAAGCTTGACTGGTGTGGTAGAGACCGTTCTCCTGGAAGAACTCAGGAGTTTAGATACGAATTCACGAACAGATTTCGACTTTGCCGTTTGGAAATTCAAAATGGCGGACTCAATTGTGAAATCGTCTCTCTGGTCTTTCTGTGTTGGATTCCAGGACCTACAAAGGCATTTTTGGCGACTTTGGACTTGTAAAGAATGCAACCGGTGCAATATTTTGCCTGTAGGACCGAGTGGCTCGACACTCTATATATTCTTAAAAAACAGAGATTCGGGGAGATCTATGCCGAAATTCCCGGATGTTTCCCGGCATCCTTTTCGGGCGTGCAGAAGGAAAACACGTGTTAGCGAAAGTGGTCCTAAGGAAATGGCTATTGTTCGGCGAGTTAAGGAAAAGAGAGGGCAAAATTCACGACTATATCAAGAAGAGAGATGGAAGTTTGCTGAGAAAGTGGCGTTTTGTTTCGTAAGGATGTATTTTGGAAGAAAATCCAAGTCAAATGTCGGTCATTTTCGAGGTGTAAAATTGCGTCAAAAACACGCATTTTTGATTTTTATGGCAAACAAATTGAACTAATGCCCAGAAATCGGACCTGTAAGTCAGTTTACTTGTAGCCTGCGTAGCCCGGCGCTGGGAAGAAAAGGAGGGGAAGAGAGGGGGAGGGGAGGGGAGGGGAAGGGGGACTGGGGAGGAGGGGGAAGGACGGGGAGTGGGGATTGGGGAGGAGAGGAGGTAGGGAGGGCGCCTGCCGCCATCCTATTGTTTGATCGTATTTTCTACGTGCTCTCAGAGAACGTAGAATTCCCATTGGTTGAGAAGGAGAAGGTGTCGAGTGACGACGAGCAGTACTTAACAGACGTTGTAAATTTAGCTCTGGTACTATTGTAACAACAACAACATGACCACAAAGGATTTATTAATTTATCGTAATAGTAGCGTCGTTACGTCTAACGGCTTCTTCTCTCTCCGGCTCGTGGAACAGTATTGATACTGGTTTATAGATGATATACTTTCTGGAAAGTATTCGATTGTATGCCTCTGCCGAATGTACCACGGACAAAAAGTGGTAATTGACGAAGCTACGGTTTACAAAGCACACGAGACTCAGTGCGCTGTTCAGAGACTTCAAAGACAGTCATCCCGATATCACTAAGGCCTTCGGCTAGTACAAGTTCCTTCTGTAGGAAGGTTTAAATATATTTGTGTAAGATTGATGCTTTGTTTATTTTCGTCTCATCTCGAAGACGTTACATTGTAGCTTACTATTCGAGGTTATTCGATTTCAACTGATAACATAGCCATTTGAATTATTTGACAGCAAACGGAAGTTTGCCAGATTGGATGATTTTTGACAAGCACCATTGACATTTGACGAGAGGCGGATAACGCGCAAAACATAGGATGGCGGCAGGCGCTCCCTCTCTCCTCTCCTCCCCAGTCCCCTCCTCCTCCTTCCCCTCCCCTCCCCTCCCCCTCTCTTCCCCTCCTTTTTTCCTTTGCGCCGGGCTACGCAGGCTAGTTTACTTGAGGTTAAAATATGAAGAGTTATCTAGTTGTCACTAATAACTGGCCATGAGATCGATGTTACGAAAATTCAGAAAGTTAGAATTTTTCAAAGCACTATCGATGTTTACGGCCGGTTTCGGCCGGTGTAGGAGCGAATGGGTTAAATTCAATCAATTTTTTTTTTTTTTTTTCACTGACTTGCCATTTTTCCTACCAAAAACTATTTAAAACATTAAGTCTACCTAAGACGGTTATACATGCCAAATTTTATTTGAAACTGAGCTTGATTGAAGGACTTAGGGGGGGAGGGTATTTGTTATAGACCTCAAAAGCCCAATTTTACATATAGGTCAAAAAGTCAAAGTTGAGGGAGTGGTCATTGTGAAATTTAGACAGCAGAGAAGAATAGTTGTCGTGGATATTAGTCAGACCAATGGTCACACTCACCCTATGGTGATCCAGGGGGGGAGTGATGCTTGTCACGTGACTAGCCCTAGCCCCTAAGCCAGCCTTCAGTCAAATCTAACCCTAGCTTCCAGAACTTAACCCAAGGGCAAAAAAAAATAACCCTAAGCCTGAATCGTTGCCCTAACCCTAGTTTTGAGTTAACCCCAACCCTAACTTCTTCCCGGAGGTGACAAAAGTCCTGGTCACGTGACCTCATTTTTGTTTTTGTTTTTTTGTTTAACCCATTCACTCCTGAGCTATTTTGCGTTTTTTAGCGATTTTCTGGACCTAATCACGTCGTAGGAAATTTCGATTCCATATAAGGGGTTTCCATGGAAATCTTGACAGTTCTGAAAGCCCACGGGCTCAGGTTCTGACGTAATCTTTCTCTTGTCGTGAATCTCCGCGAGGAACAGCATCTCGTAGCTACTAGGAGCGGTCAATTTTGCATTTTTAGAGTGTTTATAGCCATTATTCACCACAGAAGCCCCCAGGACAGCATCATTAAGCTTGACTGGTGTGGTAGAGACCGTTCTCCTGGAAGAACTCAGGAGTTTAGATACGAATTCACGAACAGATTTCGACTTTGCCGTTTGGAAATTCAAAATGGCGGACTCAATTGTGAAATCGTCTCTCTGGTCTTTCTGTGTTGGATTCCAGGACCTACAAAGGCATTTTTGGCGACTTTGGACTTGTAAAGAATGCAACCGGTGCAATATTTTGCCTGTAGGACCGAGTGGCTCGACACTCTATATATTCTTAAAAAACAGAGATTCGGGGAGATCTATGCCGAAATTCCCGGATGTTTCCCGGCATCCTTTTCGGGCGTGCAGAAGGAAAACACGTGTTAGCGAAAGTGGTCCTAAGGAAATGGCTATTGTTCGGCGAGTTAAGGAAAAGAGAGGGCAAAATTCACGACTATATCAAGAAGAGAGATGGAAGTTTGCTGAGAAAGTGGCGTTTTGTTTCGTAAGGATGTATTTTGGAAGAAAATCCAAGTCAAATGTCGGTCATTTTCGAGGTGTAAAATTGCGTCAAAAACACGCATTTTTGATTTTTATGGCAAACAAATTGAACTAATGCCCAGAAATCGGACCTGTAAGTCAGTTTACTTGAGGTTAAAATATGAAGAGTTATCTAGTTGTCACTAATAACTGGCCATGAGATCGATGTTACGAAAATTCAGAAAGTTAGAATTTTTCAAAGCACTATCGATGTTTACGGCCGGTTTCGGCCGGTGTAGGAGCGAATGGGTTAAATTGCGTTTAAACGCATAAACCCAATTTAAAAACGCGTTTAACTTACTAGAATATGTTTGAAGTGAAGCAAACTGAACATATAATTATTCAAGTCCTTTAACTTATAATCTCAATGAAAACTCATTTGGCGTCAGGAAAAGACTTTTAATAACATTATCATGCATTATCATGCTGTCAAAGTAAAATTGTGCGGCATTTTGGACGTAAATTGTGCGGGAAAAAACATCAATTGTGCGGGAAATTGTGCGGAATTGCACAATATTTTAAGGTTTCGGTACACATTTCTCCCAGAAAATTGACCCCAAAATGTCCAGATCGCTTTAATTTGAAGGAACAGATATCAGAGAAGGTATTATTTTGATTGATTTCTTTCAAACTCGCAAAATCGAGCCAAAAACAAACCTCAAATTTACACTCAGCTCGAGAGCGAAACGATCATTAAAGCGAATGGAACGCCTTGGCATTTTTTTTAAACTAGAGCCCAGGCTTGCGCAAGCTATGAATGGAACGCCTTGTCTTTTTTTTACATCTGCTCGAACCGTTCGGACAAAACAAGGGATTTCTGGATGTGTTTTCAAAGGTAAATGGCGTAAAAATATCCATCAATTTTTCCCAAAACCATAATGATCAACCATAGTGAGGAATGTCTGTTTTAATGAAAATTTTCAACAAATTGTGCGGGATTTTGCAGATTTTGAGGAATTGTGTGGGATTGTGCGGGTTTGACCTAATTGTGCGGACCTGCAACCGTGCAACCTGTCAGATAACCTGTCTTAAGAATTATAGATCATATTTCATGTGTTTATTGCTAGAAATAACCCGCTAGAAGTTGTTTGAAATCAAGCAAACTGACGGCAGGCATTAACTTCGCATCTAGTCATTCGCAATGTTAAACGCGTTTAGTCCTAAAGACGTTCAGAGTTAAACGCGTTCTAAACGCAATTTAAACGCTTTTAAAACGTGTTCAAAACGCAAATTAAATGCGTTCAAAACGCGTTTAAAGGGGAACTGAAGACAAAATTTATTTTCTCAAGAAAGTTACCATCACTTGATTATTAATTTTTGTAAATCTTTCTTAGATATCAACATAATTTATGCTCAATATGGAATATCATCCACCATTTTGCCGTTTTACCGTCGGCACAAATCTTTTTGCTTGTGACGTCGTTTATGGGGAATAGTAAAATCTGCTCACCACATTCTCTCGGATACAAGAAAATACAATGTACTTATAATTACTCTACACTGTGATTGCACTTTCCCTTGGGATAGGTGACGTCAGACATGGGGAATAATTACTGAAGTGAGCCGCGCTCAATTCAGTGGTAATCTTTGTCTTTTTACAATTAAAACTCAAATTTCTTCTTCATCAAAATAAAAACAATTGGAAATTCGATTAGAAAATGAATGTACACAACATTCTCTTTGTTTTTAATTAAAGATAAATTTAGGCTTCAGTTCTCCTTTAAAACGCGTCCAAAACGCGTTTAAAACGCATTCAAAACGCATTTTAAGTGCGCTTAATTCTGAGCGGTACTGTACTCTGAGTTTAGTTTGAGTGTACTACACACCTACATTTCAAAATATATTTTGTTTGTGCACAGTCACAGTTGGACTAATAAATTGGTGTACTGTAATTTAAAGGGGACTTTGTGTCATTTTATAGATTGCTGCAGTGTACTGCAGTGACCTATCTAGCTGTGCATCCTGCATCTTTCACGGCGGGCATAAATGACCCTAAAATCGCTCAGGTGAAAACGTCCTATTTTCTCAAAAACATTCATATTTTCAAAAGTCTTCCATGTAATGACATAAAAATTTCAGAGTTTCTTGATTAAAGGTAGTGTGGTATTTCAAACTACTCATTGGCAAAATCTGATGCAATGATGACGTCATAATAAAAAGTTACAATAGACCTTTTTACCGATATGGCTGCCATCTTGAAATATGGAGAAATTATGGGATGCCCAGGGTGCAAGCTAGTAACCATTTGGCCATGAAAAACTATGAAAACCTAATTTAAAGCAATGAATTTGCACAAACTTATACAATACACAACACATGTAGAGAGTAGGTCATACAACACTATGGCTATAGTCCAGTCAATCTACGGATTTTTTGGGGTCCAGATCAAACTAATTGCAATAGAATGTTTTTCACTGTTAAGATATCAAGAGAGGTGACCTAAGTAACATACTAAAAATCCCCCAAAATCCCTTCAGTGGAACATCCCGAAAATTGGAATTAAAGATATTGATGTTTTACCACAGGGTTCCCGCATCATGAAAAAACCCAGCCAAGCTGTTGTTTGAGGTCAAACAAATTGCAACAGAAATAATTTTACTTCCATATGATAGAGAGGAGTGACATATTGAAAATCCCACAAAATCCCATGGAAGAAACATCCCAAAATTTGAATTAAATATTTTCATGCCACACCACAGTTCCCACATAAAAATGGAATATCCCACAAAATATATTCTTTCGAAATGATTTTCGAAGTTTTTCAGAATACAAGTGTCTGAGAATGATAAAACTAGTTTGACAACTTTGATATTGGTCTTTTTGAGTAAAAAGAAACAGGAGTTTTAGGGGGGAGGGGTAGGAAATTAACTGGTAAACTCTTATAAATAACCACAAATTGGCTTTTGAAATCATGTTTCTGGTCGTTTTATTCGAAATTTGAAATACTACTCATTTGGGGTAGTTCAGTGTTAGCATATATCAAAATTAGAACGCCGAATCATGCAAATTGGCATCTGCCCTCAGCTTGCACATTCATGGATTATTATTAAAATATCGCGCAATTGAATGTCATCTTCAGCGATCAAGTCGGGCGCCAACGAGTTCAGGTAACTTTATACCCCTGCCACATTCCACATGCAGGAGAACAATCTAGTACATGTACATCTCAGGGTTCTGCATGCAATCGCATTTGACCTCATCTCCAAGGCCTGGACTTGGGTGCTGGTGGCGGGTTAGTTCTAATTGGAAGAAGCTTAATTTTCATTAGACAGTTACCATTCCCACCCTGGACACTCGCACTGATGTTAGTTCTTGATTACCCTTCCACTACTGAACCTGATAGTACACCTTCTTGTTGTGGTACGCTGCCACTGATGATGTATGCAGGGAAGGATTTTTTTTGCTGTAAAAAGGATGACGGGCCTGCAGTAAACTAACCGCATTCTCAGTTTCAGGCTTTTCGGGGGGGGAGAAGGTGGAAAAGGGAATGAAGAGGCGCGGGAAGGAGAGAGGTAGGGCCTGATACTCAGGTTACATTCTGACAGAAGTGTGTGTACCTCAAGGAATCTAATCTATCTTCAGATGTTCCACCATAAAGAGAGACAAGTGCATTTTCTATCGCATTTATGGCATTCTTCTTGTGGACTCGTAAAATCGGCAGCTTGTCAGAAAAAAAAAAACACACTGAAACTTCTTCAGAGCGCAGCTGATTTGCGTATTCCATGCACACATGATGTTGTCACACTGAGCACTGCATGCAAAATGTTTTTGCATACAGTTTCCGTTCCCAAGGCGCACTTTGCTTGCTTGATGTAAGGACACACCACATGATTAGCAATTTGTGCATCAAGTTAAGTGCGGTAACACCGCAGAATGAGGAGATCCGTGACGTCACCAATCAGTGCTGTAGTCAGTCGTGCTACTTTTCCCAAGAACGCAGATCGAGAGCACCTCGAGCTTCTAGGGGGTCAGGGGTAGCCCCCTGGAAATTTTGAAATATAGAGCCTTGGAAATACCATTTTCTTCCTTTTCCAGCGGACTTTCTCGATACATAAATACATATAGCAAAATGCTGGCCATTCATTGTTATGCTTAACTAACTACAATAATTCATGCATGTATAATGACTGAGGATAAATACACTCTCTAAACGGTGCCATTTCCATGGGTTTTTGACTCAGTGAGTCGGCGAGTCCCGGGCGGCGAGTACAGCTAGTAGACAAATGTTAAACGCTGTAAACCGGTCTGATCTGGTCCTGACGCATAACGGCACACCCAAAAAAGCAATAGGACTGTTTGGAACAAAAACGTACGTTTAATTATACTTCTAGGATATTACGTACGGGATTATGCAAGTTACATTGCCGCCGTGATAGTTGTAACTGTACTAATGTGTTTATTTCGAGTAGCAGATAGTACATATAAGAGACGATTAAATACATTAGAGGCAAAGGCTCAAGCACCTTTCTTTTTTTCTGCGAATTTGACGATAACATCAAAGTTAATATCCTTGTGGTTGTGTATGTGCAAGATGGCGAATGAAGAAAGTTGTTCTCCCGCCATGGAGCTGCACAGTGAAGTCTTCAACAGCTTCATGGATGGAACTCCCGGGCTGCGCTCCGCAGTGCATGAAGACACTACATACATAAACTTTATTAATGTGTCAAACACGTTAGCAGAGTTTTAACGGTCGGCTACATAGATTCCTGGATAGTAGGCTGGATTAATTGGCTAGTCTAGTGTCTCAGTCTACTAGGGTCTGTAGTGATCACCTCTGAACATCCACCGGTGCCTCCATCTTAATTGTTACTGTTCATCTAATCTCCTCCCGATTCGTTCCCATGCCGACCCAATATAACTGTAAATGGATTGAAATTTTCACATACAGGAGTCATAACTGAAGTTTTGCTTTGCCGTAAACATTTCCAAAGAGACAGTTTCAGTTTCAGGCAATTTTTAAGGTTTAAAGCAAGTTAGTTCACACAACAGTGTTTATAACATATCTTTAACGGCTCCTAAACCATGTAATAACGCAGGATGTATTTGGACTCAAAAATACTGTTATTTGGACGCGAAGAGCGTGGGTCATATAATAAAAGCCTTTGGAGATGACAAATGAATAACTTTAATAACGAATTGATTTGATATGAAAATAATTGAAATATAAACAATAATAATTAAAAAATGAAAATCTCAAACAATTTTAGTACGCATTTGTGTACCACTTTGCGTATTGCTGTCTACGCCCGTGGTATAGTTTTGGACTGGAAACTGTCTAATGGAAAGCTTCTTCCGATTAGAACTGACCTGCCACCAGCACCCAATGTCCTGGCCTTGAGCTCCTCACTCTGAAGCCAGTGATCTGAGGTTATCAATTTCAAGAGCCAATTTGTGGTTATTTATAAGAGTTTACCATGCAGTTAATTCCCTACCCCTCCCTCCTAAAACTCCTGTTTGTTTTTACTCAAAAAGACCAATATCAAAGTTGTCAAACTTGTTTTATCATTCTCAGACACTTGTAATCTGAAAAACTTTGAAAATCATTTCGAAAGAATATATTTTGTGGGATATTCCATTTTTATGATGTGGGAACCCTGTGGTGTGGCATGAAAATATTTAATTCAAATTTTGGGATGTTTCTTCTATGGGATTTTGTGGGATTTTCAATATGTTACTTAGGTCACTCCTCTCTGTCATATAGAAGTAAAATTATTTCTGTTGCAATTTGTTTGACCTCAAACAACAGCTTGGCTGTTTTTTTCATGGTGCAGGAACCCTGTGGTAAAACATCAATATCTTTAATTCCAATTTTCGAGATGTTCCACCAAAGGGATTTTTTGGGATTTTTAGTATGTTACTTAGGTCACCTCTCTTGATATCTTAACAGTGAAAAACATTCTATTGCAATTAGTTTGATCTCAAACCACAGATTGACTGGACTACTAGAGTGACATAGAAAACTAATATATTGATGCGACTCCACTCTCTACAATAATGTAGCCAAATTTAGCCAAATTAGCCAAAACAATCCAATCCAAAATGGCCGCCATATCGGTAAAAAGGTATGATAAAATAAAGTGCATATTTTGAAAGAGAATAACATTGTGTGCACTTTGGTGAAATTTTCATAATGTTCCGATTATTATAACCTGAGTTATTAGGGATTTAGCTTTTTGATGCCTTTATTGACATTTATTATTGTAATAGAAGTATTTTAATTCTACATTTCTACAAATTATGAAATTTTCATAATGTTCCGATTATTATAACCTGAGTTATTAGGGATTTAGCTTTTTGATGCCTTTATTGACATTTATTATTGTAATAGAAGTATTTTAATTCTACACAATCCTGAATTTTCCGCATGGCATAGTTCTTTCAATACGCTAAGTATGGTGCTAAAATGTTTTCAAACAAAAAAGTTTTACCAAGCGGTTTATTTTACCGATGGTTTTGTATGAATTATTTTCTGCCAAATTTTCCCGGGAAAAAATATCAAGTTAAAAATATCATAACTCCAGTTGTCTTCGTCCAATTTCAAAACGGTTTTCAATTTTAGGTTAGTTATCACGAGAACAACGAAGTAATATCAATTTTGCGATTTTCGAAAAATTTCAAATGAGCGATTTTCTGGCCATTTATGCCCACCGTGTGATGCCATAAAATACTTGAGGGCATGCTTCACTTAGAAAGAGCCATGGCTTGGTAAGATCAAATTAAAAATCAAATTCAAACAATATTGTACAAGTAAAATTATAACTTGTATTTAGTACTTAGTATACAACCAACCTTTTTTGTTCAAAAATGATCAATTTTAGCATGTGCAGCAACAGACATTACATATTTGGTCGGAAGAAAGAAAATATAATATCTGCAGACGTACGAAATATAAACTTTGTTAGGAAATATTACAGTGTGAATCAAAAAACCGTGGGCACCCAGAAATAGTTCAATCTAACTACAAATCAGTCGAACTTCTTGCAGTTAGAGAGTTGTTTCAGATTGTTCAACGAACGATCAATGATTTCTGAGATATTTCTGGGTGCCCACGGTAGCATTCTAACACCATGAGCTTGTTTTGCAGTGATGAGTTTACTCAACTTGATGATCGACTATTCACGATCTTACAAATCAAGTGTTCAGCGCTCAACATATCCTATGCAAAAGTATAATGTAACCTTAAAAACGTCGACAAAACGTGGTTTTCTTTGAGGCCATTTTGGAACTCGTTTCTCGGTCGACTGTTCAAAGTGAACTGCTTGGAGCGAATGACCTATTACGCCTCAAAATAATGTCATTACGGTACAAAAACAAGACAAAGGCCCTTAGTAATATTTACTAACCTACATTGTAGAGTAACACTAACAGAATCCTTCTCCGTAGTACAGTTTATCATCCATCAAACATCAGACATGTTCACATCAACCACCTTCGGACGTTTGTACCTTCCCAAAATGCATAGCGACACCTCGCATCACTCTTCCGCGACATACGTAGCACAGGAAACCCAAGTTTAGTGTTGTAGTATCATTAGAATGGGATGGGGGATGGATGGGATGGGATGGGATGGGGGATGGGATGGGATGGGATGGGATGGGATGGGATGGGATGGGATGGGATGGGATGGGATGGGGGATGGGATGGGATGGGATGGGATGGGATGGGATGGGATGGGATGGGATGGGATGGGATGGGATGGGATGGGGGATGGGAGGGATGGAGAGGAGAGAGGAGAGGAGAGGAGAGGAGAGGAGAGGAGAGGAGAGAGAGGAGAGAGAGAGAAGAGAAGAGAGAGAAGAGAAGAGAGAGAGAAGAGAGAAGAGAAGAGAAGAGAAGAGAAGAGAAGAGAAGAGAAGAGAGAAGAGAAAGAGAAGAGAAGAGAAGAGAAGAGAGAGAAGAGAAGAGAAGAGAGAAGAGAAGAAGAGAGAAGAGAAGAAGAGAGAAGAGAGAAGAGAGAAGAGAAGAGAGAAGAGAAGAGAAGAGAAGAGAAGAAGAGAAGAGAGAGAGAAAGAGAAGAGAGAAGAGAAGAGAAGAAGAGAAGAGAGAAGAGAAGAGAAGAGAGAGAAGAGAAGAAGAAATAAAAGAAAATAAATAAAAGAAAAATAGAAGAGAATGGAATGGAAACTGGAGCTAGGTCAATGTATTTAATAAAAAAACGTATGTAATAAGATATTTGATTTATGCGATATTTCGACTAGCCAAACTAGTCTTCATCAGGTACAAATGGATAGTTTACATGGTTGTAAAATATATATTGCAAAAGCGGAAATGACAAAATAAAACGATATATAGTGTAATGTTACAAGTGGGTGATAAAAGAGAGAAAAATAAACTAAATACATATAAAAATAGAAAATAAATGGCTGAAAATATGGAATGAATGGGGGGGGGGGGGGGGGGGGGGGAAAATAAATGGCTGAAAATTCAAAGTTTCGTCGCGTTTGATAAGGCCGTTAGGTTCAAGAGTGTTAGCTTTGGTTATAAGATAAGCTTCTCTACCCTTGCGAATAGAGTAACGGGAAGAAAATATTTGTTGTATAGGAATAAGTAAAATGTCAGAAGCAGAGTGATTATTAGAAAGAAAATGTTCTGAGACGGTGGTTAGATCTGGAATAGGGTTTGTCGATGGATCGTCGATGTTCATTAAATCGGTCTTTAAGGTACCAGGGGACCTTCGTGACACTGTTCACTGAAAGCCGCGTAGCGCACTAACCACTCGTCCAACATGTATAAAAGTATACATTTTCTTAAAGCTGAATAAATGTAGATTCTAAATATGCTGGAGATGATTTCCTATTTTGTAAATATGTTTTGTTATTGCACATTTTAGAAAATTCGACCGGCCTTGTTCAAACAGAATTTTGCACGCGGGTATTCAATCGATTTCTAAACGGAAAGTGCCATTGTAATGAGTAAACTTTGTTCTAAAAAATCGTGTCTCCGATTTTTGATACGTTGCCTCGTTTAAAAGTTATTTGATGATTTATGTGTAAATCGCTTAAAAACACATTAATGAACTTTGACAGCAAATATCTCCTCAACAAAAGCGTTTATCGGAAATCGGAGACACTGTTTTTTAAAACAACGTGTTCTGATTACAATGGCAATTTCCGTTTAAAAATCGATTGAATTCCCGCGTGCAAAATTATCTTTGAACAAGTCTTGTCGAATTTTCTAAAATGTGCAATAACAAAAAATATTTACAAAATAGGAAATAATCTCCAGCATATTTAGAATCTGCATTTATTCAGCTTTAAGAAAATGTATACTTTTATACATGTTGGACGAGTGGTTAGCGCGCTACGCGGCTTTCAGTGAACATTGTCACGAAGGTCCCCTGGTACCTTAAGTTTACGTTTAGTTTCTCCAATATATTGTAAATTACATTTGGTGCATTGTATCATGTAGATAACGTTTTTACTCGTGCCCAGGCCTTCGACCGGGACGAGTTGAAGAACACAGCCCGTATTTTTTTCGTATTTTTGGGGGGGCGTCAGAAAATTGTAAAGTTGCGCAATACTTCCGGTACCCAGCAACTCTGAGGGATTTGCATATCGTGTCTTGCGAAGTCGAAGAAGACGGCTATTTTGGATTGGAAAGGCATTTGATGTGGAATTTTTTTAGGGAAATATTTCACTCTTTACTCGTCAGAGTGTTCGGTGTGCAGTGTACAGTCAAAGACGATATGCCGCGAGGTCTAGGGTCTAGCGACTCTTCGTTCGATGTCAACATGCCGATATTCGCGAACTGAAATGGCGACACCTAACATTGAAGCCTTGGAAGTACTTTATCAATAGCTTCAATATACAAACTTGAAGTTAAACTGAAGGATTACAAACCTGGATGACTGAAATCCGATTGAAAGCAACGACTTACCCGGCCTGAAGAGCTAGTTTTATACGGAGCCGACTCGGCTGATGAGCATAATTATATACACTGTACATCCACTGTATACGCTGTCATATTTGTACGTACTCGTATTTGTACTGTAAGATTACAAGTTGTGTATAACAAAGTATACTATTTATATCTACTTGGAGATGAATTGGACTTGAATTTGCATTATATTATTGCATTTGTGTATTGATTGTCATTATTGATTGGTTTTTATTTTCAAACAAGTTATGTCCATGTGTTGTTGCTACGTACGTCTGAGTTCAGACGATTTCATCAATCCGGCAACCGACCCGAACGTACCAAATATATACGCCTCAAACCCTCAAATAACAATCAAAAGTACTTGAAGACTGAAGGTAGAACAGGGATGCTTTCTAGAAGCGAAAATCAAACTCGTGTACAAACTCCGGCCACGGTATTCGAAATTTACAGCCCCCACAGGGATCCAAATCAGTACTCTGGTCCAAAGCATGTACTTGCTCAATCCGGCACCAGGGCACGAGTGAACCCTGCTACCAGGGTCTTGTTTAATTGTGTTACAAGTCATCATGTGAGTGTTGATGTAACGTGTTTCACCTGTAGAGGTAAAAGTATAGTGAGTTTGTCCGTCAGAGATGTATTTGCAGGTGAGACAGTTTTGGCCGCAGCGGAAGGATCCTGGAGGAAGTTGAGAAATATTATCAATAGCATTAGAGGGTAAATTAGCTTTAACTAACATCACGAAGATTGGGAGAACGTCGGATGAAGCAACCAAGGGTGGTTGTGCAAAAATGGTTTTACAACGAGTAGAAGAGTATGGTAGGTTAAGATGTTTCTTGAGAATAAGGGATATAGAAGGGAGAGACGGGTTGCATGTAGTTACGAAGGGTATGCGGTTAGAAGTGCGTTTCTCCTTAGGTTGAAGAGCTAAACTACGAGAAATGTTAGAAGCACGTTTTATTTGTATAGAGAGGAAGTTACGATTATATCCTCGCTTGAGGAGAGTTCAGCAGCTCGAGTGTTAAAAGCTTGGTCAGTGGAGCAGATTCGTCTAAGGCGAAGAGCGACACTAAATGGAATGGCTTTTTTTGTGTGACGTGGGTGGAAAGATGAGAAAAGCAGATGTTGATGTTTATCAGTGGGTTTACAGTAGAGGTCAATTATGCCATTGTTGAGTAAAACATTAACATCCAAAAAAGGTATAAACATCTCTGACGGATTAGACCTTCGGGCGGGGAGGGGGGGAGACCTTCTTCCAAAATAATACATTTTCGGATGATTTCAGTAAAACACATCAAGGAAAACACAAACATAACAGTGTCGTTTTGCTTCTAACACCTCGCACATACGCACCGATACTACTAATACTCTCAAAAAGATCCCACCTTTGAACGACGGTCCGAAAGTGTGACCAAGGAACTATATTTCCGGATAACATATAAGTCGTCCCAGGGAACAGGGCCGAACAGGGAGGTCAATGATACGACACCTATATGATCCTCATTAGAATTCTTTATATAAAGAATACTAATAAGCAGTGCATTACCGGGTATAAAGGTACATGCACGTGATGGATTTCGTCCTTCTGATTGGACGAATTGCTCATTAATTATTATTATTATTATTATTATTATTATTATTATTATTATTATTATTATTATTATTATTATTAGATAGAGGGAAATCGAACAGCAGGTTAAGATATTCGTTGACACAGCAGGTAGATCACTTACTATATACTATAGTTGTGGCTCCTATAGTCTCGGTAAGCGTTTTTATATAAGCTGTAGAGGACGTTTTTGCCTGTTCTATGCTCTGATAGAAACACGCGATGAGTATAGAACACGGAAAAGCGATTTCTAATGCTTTTTCTAAAACGATTTACGAGTACAGGAATGATGAGATTGATAAGAAAACTCGCTGCCATATTGGTACAAATAAAGCATCTTGTTTCTTGTAAAACAACTACAAGTATATTCCAAAAATATCAATCAAATATAACTACATTAAATTAAGTATTTCTTTATTAGTCAGATGCATAAGTCCTAAAGCTGGGCATATTATAAATTTGCCAGCAACGTGATCGAAACTTAAAATCTACAAATACAAGCATATTGTTTTCGAAAATATGTGTTCATTTGTATGAGTCCTGATTGATCAAATGTTCAATTCTCCTGGAAAGCGTCACAAAACGCACGTTAACCAATGACATTTCACAAAATGTGTCGCTGCTCCACAAACAGCTGGTCTGCAAAACCAAAAATAATTCCATTCACTTGTAAAAATTGAAAAAATGATAAAAGGAGAAAGGTTTTGAGTGAAGCAAGACATGTCGAGGGAAATATTATTCGTAGGACTTTTTACTCAGGTTCGATGTGGAATTTTTTTTTTTAATTTTTTTGTTTATTCTTCTTCGTCATCGTTTTCTCAAATCGCCATCTGCGCTCTGTGCCGCTAAGACTTAATATACATTCGTGGAATGCTTGCATAGTCAAATGTTCAAAGTACTTTGTAGACGATTTCTCAACAATTAATATAGTGGTTTGAGGGGCGGATCCAGAGATGTTGCAAAGGGGGTGCGTCCACGTTGGACATTGGTTCCAACCAAATTTTATGTAAATATTGTTTTGGCAAAAAAGGTATTCGAATTTCCAAAAGGGAGGCGTGCGCCTCCTTCGCCCCACCCTAAATCCGCCCCTTGGTTTGAAGTGTTTACTGCTGCAGGTTAATAAGCATATCCTAAAGAATATCATTTGGACTGAAGTTTTATAGTTTATAATATCGGATCTTTATTTTATTTATTATTACTAGTGTTGTTAGTTTACTTGTTAGCATATCAAACTTATGTCCTGCATCGTTGAACATTTGCTCCTGTTGGGATCCAGTATCACGCGGACAACGTTTTTTTGTTAATGCTTTGTTTACTAATGCACGTGAGGCCCGATTGATCCAGCAATTTGTTCACTATGACCGCTAAATAAAGCAGATTCGTACGTGACTGGTTTATCATTTCTGAATTCATATTTTTCCTTTGACAATGTGTAAATCAGGTAGCTAAAATATAAGAGAGGATGGAAAAGCTGCATATGTTTCCTCAACGGGAAAATATATCACAAATTCGAACTAACTTATTGATCTCGTGCGTTAACTACGTGTAAATATTGGAAATTGCCTTCAAAAAACGTCCTTTCCGAGCCATAATTTATTTGCGAATTCGCCGGCCTATGTAGCTTCTACATACAGACCGAGATACAGAGCACCAATATGATGTTCACAATTACCAAACAAAGAGTTTTAGATTTCATTTTGCCACCGCTTAATTAAGTTTAATATACATGTATTTTATATCAAAATGCGCGTACAATTACAGAGCATTAGAATCCGGCGGTAGGTTTTTGATTGACACAATTCCCAAAGAATTCAGAGGGATTTTGTGCGCAGCGTATGTCACGCTTTCCTATATCTCTTCAGAGATTTCAGTTCGATTGACTTTGAAGAAACGGAAAATGCCACCTTCAAACCTATTTATTTGTGCTTGAATTGCCAGCTTATTCATTCCTTACATATTCGTCTTTTATATTCCGTTGGTAGGTTTTTGATTTGTATTTTAACAATGCAGTAAAAAGCAAAAATGTATCAAAATCATGCTGTTTTTCGCCTAAACAAGACCCGCCTCATCTGCATATGTGAAACAATGACCTTTTGTATAAAAAACATAAGTTTGATATGGCATAGAGACAATGGGAGGTTTTATGGAATCTTTTTCTGACGTCAAAATCTGTCGCGAGTGGCCGTCAAACCGTCATTTTACTTGCTCAAAACTTCAATTTTAGATCGGTGAAGTCTAAATATCTGTCAAATATACCAAATATAAGTTACTTATAAACAAACAAACAAATGTCATCTAGTTGCTTGAAGAAAAACTAACAGACTTTGAAAGTTAAGTTCGAACATTTTGTAGATCTTGACGGCCACTACGTCACACGTAAAACCTCCCATAGTATTATGCTCCAAATACTTAAGAAATTTACGATAGTTTCGCGTGGTATGTCCTCTTATTTACCACGGTTGGCGTCATCGAATCGTCAAAATTGTTGTGGATTCACGAGGCGTAGCCGAGGACATACCACGCGAAACTATCGTAAATTTGTTTTTTACCACAACAGACGGAGAAAACATCCGAAAACGCCGAGAAATTTTGAAAGAAAAACTGATTCAAGCGCGCGCTAGCTCCGTGCGCGAGCGAACACGCAACTTCCGTGGTATGTACTCTTATGTACCACGGCTCTAAGCCAATCAGAGAGCGAGAAACTGACTAGTTGTGGTAAAAATATTATTATTATTGTGTATTTCTCTCATTTCGTGGCTTAGCAAGAACTCGTAAGTTTATATATGTATACTATGTATTTAATGTTTTTTTCAGCGAGATACTTGCCGTGTAGTGCAATTAAACTTCCAAGCTACTGGTTCGTATTCTTGTTATTCTTGTAGATCAGTTGAATAAACTCATCGATGAACTCGTCAACGGAGCTGTCAAAATGAGCAAACCTTGGCACTGATCTTCCTCCGTGTTGACAGAAAACCGGTGCAGTTTTCATCGTTCGCATTTCTGATTGGCTGTTGAAATTCCAGTATCATTTTTATGCGTGCAGTTTTCAGTAAGTACATCTCAGTAAGTATGAAATAAATGTTTATATGAAACGTGTTTTGAAACGTGCTTCACTATCAGTGTTGGAAATTAAATTGGCGTGCCCAGAATACACGAAATTGTGTTCGTAGCGAAAATGCATCACAAATGTTCAACAACTATTGAACTTTAGTTCTTGGTTCGAGTATCGTCAAGAACAGAAACTTACTGCAGTTCGCCTTCTTCTTCTGGTGAACTGGCCAAGTGAAGGCACCAAAGCCGTCACCAAGTACACCAACAGCAAGTAAACAACGGCTTTTTCAGGAGCCACTCACTCACAAACTTACTTTTACTCTATAAATGAATCGAGAGTTTTAACAATTGCGCATGCATGATCTACCGACTCACGCAACGAGGGATAAAACAAATGTGTCCAAGGTTTGTTTGATCAAGATAAATCATTCCGAGCGCTGGTATTGTCGACTGTGTCAATTCTGTTTTACAGTAAATTGTGCTCAGTAATAGGCTAAAACTACTGAATGACGATAGAAATAAGTTTTTAGGTTTCACATTTACAAGGTTCATTTAAACTATCAAAATGGCTTTATTTGATTAAGAAGCCCGAGTTCACGCTAATAGAGCGTCCAGTCTAATAATAATTAACTTTGTTTATCCACGGTAATTGGCTTTCAACACTAAAGCCAAAGAAAAATTAATAATAATTTATCTAATTAATACCTTTAAAAATCTAATAATCTATATAGGTAAAACTAAAATTGTGTAAATGCGAATGAATAATAATAAGAATGAGCTAAGCAAATTCGAAAGACACTATTAAAGGATTGGTGAACGCCTAGCGTGCATCTGTCGAGTTTTAGATGCACGCGGGAGGTTGCTAAGCACGAAAGAAGCGAAAGAGTCGCACGAGCGAAGCCGAGTGCGACTCTAGCTTCTTGAGTGCTTAGCAACCGACCAAGTGCATCTGAACTCGACAGATGCACGCTAGGCGTTCACCAATCCTTTTATAACATAGCCACAATCAAATGTTAGATAATTACTGATTTGTTTATTTTATATTAGAAAACTAACTTTCTTGGCCGATCGCGCGATGAGTTAAGTCTTAAGACATACCGACGTAAAGAAAAAGCTCAATAAGTTAATTATAAAACGGCAAATTAACACCACATGTTCGGTCATATTCATACTAGTTCGAGCTCTGAATGAAATCGAAATAAGTACAAAGTTTTTAAAGTAAATAAGCTTACATTACAAAAGTTTTTGAATACATCTGATTGTTGTACTTGACCGTTGTCCGTTGAGTACTTGCGATTTGAGCTAACATTTAATATTTGCAAGTTTTCGGCAAAGAAACAGGTTGTTTTTGAACGATGGGAAAAATTGAATCCTCTTTGAAAATCCATTAACATTTCTTGTAGACGTTTTGAGATCCCTTTTTCATTTGCTAGTTTGGAGATGGTTGAGAATTCGACGTTTGCACGTTTCCCAAGCTTCAATCATCGACTGTGTTAGTGTGTACTTAGACTACTTACAGTTGTGTATAGTTTGGACTCAGTCGAAGAACGAGTGTTGTAGTCTTGTAGTCAATCTCAGTTCATTTCAATGGCCACATTGAGCTGTACCGAATCAGAATATGGTGATTTTGAGCCAGTGTTTCTACAGATTGATTTTGGTAAACCCTGCAGCTTCACTCGACGAGTCTTGTTGAATCACAACGAAGCGACATTACAAACCAAAACATCAGAATTTCCACATCTTTTTCTCCGATATTTGAAATATGCCATGGCACTTGACTTCTTCTCAGAATGATAAAGCGTAATTCCCTTAAATGCATTGTTTTCCTGTCTTTTTTGAGGTTCATTTCGCTCTTTGAAGCGTCTTTCAGTTCATGAAACTATTTGAACAACAACAGTTGGCAAGTGATTTTCCATGACGTCATTAGCGTGCATCCATGGAGAATTGGTGCACGCTCTATAGTGCATTTTGTAATTTGTTTAACTCGCTCGTATCGCGTCCAAAACACTCGGATATTTCTGAATTTAACACATGTAATAACTCAAACATGTAGGCTTTTAAGGGTATATTCAAAGTTTTATTTTTCAGTCGCGTTTGCCGTTACGGGCCGATTTTCTAATAGTGGTTTTTCATAATATTGTCCTCCTGTTCGCTCAAAAATCGTACGATTTCTACGAAACTTCAGATTCTTGTTAAATAGATTGTCATAATTTTGTCTGTCTGGTTTAAAAAAAATCTCTCGACTGCAAGTTGCGCGGCCTAAAAACTGACCATAAAAATAATGCCGCGCAACTTGCAGTCGAGAGATTTTTTTTTAAACCCAGCAGACAAAATTATGACAATCTATTTAACAAGAATCTGAAGTTTCGTAGAAATCGTACGATTTTTGAGCGAACAGGAGGACAATATTATGAAAAACCACTGTTAGAAAATCGGCCCGTAAAGGAAACGCGACTGAAAAATAAAACTTTGAATACACTCTTAAAAGCCTACATGTTTGAGTTATTACATGTGTTAAATGCAGAAATATCCGAGTGTTTTTGACGCGATACGAGCGAGTTAAACAAATTACAAAATGCACTCGCAATTATGTTGGAGTCACTAGAGCAGCAGATATATAGAACCACATGTCTTATAATTGTGCTGAACTGAGTTAATTACTTAATTATGTCTTGTATGGATGAAGCCCAGATGGCATACAGGCGTAGCATAGCCTTTTTGAATTACAGAGATGTACTCCAAGGAGTTTCATAGCTGTATACGCGCTATAGTGTCGCCGATATGAATGGCAGCAGCTTGACTAATACTCCAGTTTCACGTTGTTTAGAGATGACCGCTGTCCTTGACAAAAGACGCATTTGTACAGGGTTAGCCTCGATTCAGAAAACAGTCCATGCAATTCAAAAATGTTTCTATTGTTTTATATCAACATCTTTTCGTGTTCTTGTTGATATTTGTGAATAATTTACACTGACTCGAGGCTAACCCTGTACAAATGCGTCTGATGTCAATAAGTACAGCGGTTTTACAACGGGATCTGTGAACCGGCGAAAAGGGACTATTGTCTCAGATATTTTCTGAGGAAATTTAGGATATATTAGTGAGCTACATGACCTAGAGACATTGAATGTGACGTGATTGGACGATTTAAAGCGTTTGGTGCAATAATTGATTGAATTAATTCGGGTACATGATGGAATTAGTTTGCTATACATAGCGTAGTACTTTTACTGACATTCTAATTGAATGTACTGACGACAGTCCCCAGGAATTGAAGCCGAGTATATTAGCTGTAGTTAATTATGAAACTCTTTCAGTGTATTCTATGAGGGTGAAGGTACAGATCTCCAAGAAGGCTGTTCAAAGGTACCAAATCATATGGATATATTCGTTAGGTGTTGTTGTCTTACAGTAGCGGTCTGTAGTCATATACACGTATTCGTTAGTAGCGGTGTGTAGTCATATACACGTATTCGTGTTGTTGTCTTACAGTAGCGGTCTGTAGTCATATACACGTATTCGTTAGGTGTTGTTGTCTTACAGTAGCGGTGTGTAGTCATATACACGTATTCGTTAGGTGTTCTTACCTTACAGTAGCGGTCTGTAGTCATATACACGTATTCGTTAGGTGTTGTTGTCTTACAGTAGCGGTCTGTAGTCATATACACGTATTCGTTAGGTGTTCTTGCCTTACAGTAGCGGTCTGTAGTCATATACACGTATTCGTTAGGTGTTGTTGTCTTACAGTAGCGGTCTGTAGTCATATACACGTATTCGTTAGGTGTTCTTGCCTTACACAGTAGCGGTCTGTAGTCATATACACGTATTCGTTAGGTGTTCTTGCCTTACAGTAGCGGTCTGTAGTCATATACACGTATTCATTAGGTGTTCTTACCTTACATTAGCGGTGTGTAGTCATATACACGTATTCGTTAGGTGTTCTTGCCTTACAGTAGCGGTCTGTAGTCATATACACGTATTCGTTAGGTGTTCTTGCCTTACAGTAGCGGTCTGTAGTCATATACACGTATTCGTTAGGTGTTCTTGCCTTACAGTAGCGGTCTGTACAGTCATATACACGTATTCGTTAGGTGTTCTTGCCTTACAGTAGCGGTCTGTAGTCATATACACGTATTCGTTAGGTGTTCTTGCTTTACAGTAGCGGTCTGTAGTCATATACACGTATTCGTTAGGTGTTCTTGCTTTACAGTAGCGGTCTGTAGTCATATACACGTATTCGTTAGGTGTTCTTGCCTTACAGTAGCGGTCTGTGTACAGTCATATACACGTACAGTCATTCGTTAGTTAGGTGTTCTTGCCTTACAGTAGCGGTATGTAGTCATATACACGTATTCGTTAGGTGTTCTTGCTTTACAGTAGCGGTCTGTAGTCATATACACGTATTCGTTAGGTGTGGTTGCCTTACAGTAGCGGTCTGTACAGTCTTATAACATAGCATTGATATAACGCGCGCTCTGATTGGCTAATTATATTAGCGTGCGCGAGCGTGCATCCATAACTCAATGGACGCACGCTCACGTCATCGCCATAGCGCGCGCTCTGAAATCAATTGGAAAATAAAATTGCTTTATTTGAATTTGCAGTAACTATGTTATAAAAGGAATGGTCAACGCTTCAGCTGTGCGTCCATCGAGTTATGGATGCACTTGGTCGGCTGCTAAGCACTCGAGAAGCTAGAGTCGCAGAGTCGTATTCGTTAGGTGATATACTGATTTATCACCCTCCTATTTAAAGGATATTTTTACCTCTACTACGGATATACATTCGTATAACCTGAGAAATTCATCTTCAAATTTACATATCCCTAGACCTAAATCAAAGACAGGGAAATGTACCTTCCACTATAGAGGTTCTGTACTCTGGAATAAAATCCCTGCTGAGGCGCGTGTCCAGCATAGCACAATTACTTTTAAAGCACAATTAGAAAACAAAGATTTATTTAGTAAGCTTATAATGTAGATTTGTATTGTTATTTATAAAATTAATATTATATTTCATTATATATAAGTTGTACTTTAATAATACATGTAATTTATTATTAATAATATATGATATGTAAATAGAACCTTTTTAACTTATTGTAAAATATTATTTATATCTATATATACGGCTCTCTGGGAGACCAATCATATTGTATTGAAGAGACTCCGTTGTAAAATAAAAGCTTTGATTGATTGATTGATTGTTCTTGCCTTACAGTAGCGGTCTGTAGTCATATACACGTATTCGTTAGGTGTTCTTGCCTTACAGTAGCGGTCTGTAGTCATATACACGTACTTATAGTTTGAACCAAGAAAGTTAGCACAAAGGCGCCAGAGGTAAACATAGCGCAGGCAAGAGCAGCCCTCAGTAATTATGGTATTGTTTGTTAGCAGTTTGAGAAGAGGAAAGGCATAAAACCAACTTTGTAATGATATGGGAAAAATACAGCACACACGCAAGATAAGATAAGTTCATATACACGTATTCGTTAGGTGTCTCGATTCGAGTAGCGGTCTGTAGTATAACACGATCGTTAGGGTGGTTGCTACAGGTAGTCATATATACACGTATTCGTTAGGTGTTGCGCGGTCTGTAGTCATATAACCCGTATTCGTTAGGGTCTTGCTTTACAGAGCGGTCTGTAGTCATATTACACGTAATTCGTTAGGTGTTCTTGCCTTACAGTAAATATTACACTCGAGGTAACCCATTGACTCCTGGGCGGCGCGTTCAGTGTCAACAATACATCACAAATTTGATCTCGTTGGGCAAAAATACACACCAAATAGCTTGTTTGCACTCTTCTAGTTGACGTGTACTAAATAGAAAACAATTAATGGATTTATTATTTCTATATCAAGTAGGTTTTCAGAGTACGTTGGAAATCAACATGAAGTTTGAAGTGTTCTTTGTGTTTGGTATGCTGTGCGTTCATCAAGCTCGATCATACTGTACGTATCTCTCCTGACTTGATGCTTACTGGAATAGTTTGTAACGTGTGTAGTACAGTGTGGTGATATACTATTTTCTCCCTGTTTTTCTTTAAAGCATCCCAAGAGGATGAAATATTTGGCGACGAGGCGTTGAGCAGTAAAGTGTTCATTGCAGCAGACTCTCAGATTCTCAACAACAGAGACTTAAATGAAAGAGTGGTAAGAAAAGATCGAAAGCCGATGAAAAAGAAACAACGTTGCCAGTTTCAATGGACAAGAAGAAAACCTCCGTCACCCTGTAGATTCTAAGTATGTCACTTGTTTGAGTGGGCTGAAAGTGGAACCTATTTTAAATAAACTATGACAGACATTTACCCACAATCCTATGCGCATACAGACAAGGTGCTATTTTTTTGGAGCGGTGCATGCACTGAAAAGAATGAATAAACACTTTCTATGAAAACAAACAAATACAGTAGAACCCCACTAACTCCCAAGGGCAACGGAAAACGGTTCGAGTTATCGGGGTTCTACTGTAAACAAAGTCATTATAGTGACGATGAGCCTAAGGACTAAAACAAACAAAAAGAAGCCTCGCCATTTTATTCTTATTGAAATAAATATACACCTGTTTTCCACTATGTGGAATAGTAAAATGAAAAAAAGAATAATTATCGTTCTATAACACAAAGCAGATTTCTAAAGCAGAAATAAAGGCATATTCGTAGGACCCAGAAACTTAGCAAATGCATTCTATATTCTGGACTATCACAGACAAATGATAATAATTATTCCTTTTACATTTGACCCGGCATTTCATATAGGACAACGTTTTTGAAAATTGGTGTATTATTTTTTATTTTTTATTTTATTTTTTTATTTATTATTTATTTTTCAATCAACGTTTATTTTTGTTACTAGAATATTACATTTTCTTTTTTGTATATAATAATAATAATAATAATACGTGCATGGTATTTTACAATACCAATATAGTCTAATATAGCTAGGTTATTTATTACAATGGATTTGAGCTAAAGTATTTAATTATTTTCTCCCATTTAGATGTAAATTGTTTAACTGTTCTAGATTCTACAGCAATGCAATTTTTTACAGTCAGTTTTTGCTTGAGTAAGACTAGAAATAAGTTGAATGATTTTTGTTCATAGTGTACGGAGTATAAGAAATATTTACTTAGTAAAATTAAATAGCTTAAACACAATAGGTGTATAATCATAGTTTTGTCCCGTACTCTTATCACTGGCCAATCAACACGGCAAACCAGAAAAATATGCTTAAAACGAGAATAAAACGAGAGCTTCTCTGAACTGTGATACAAAACTGTATTTGAAGAGGAAGATACAGTTAATCCCGATTTTCTTTTTCTTTTACAGAGAAGAAAGACAAGGCAGACTGGATGATATTTGAATTCATTAAATTATCTACAGCAAGAGAGTTATAATCAGAAGAATTCCGACAATTTATCCGTTGAAATAAAGTTGCTTACTGACTATACCCACGTCCCTTCCGCGCAGCCATCCAGCAACCATCCAACAACCATCCAACAACCATCCAGCAACCATGCAGCAACCATCCAACAACCATCCAGCAATCATCCAGGAAACATCCAGCATATATCCAGTACCCATCCAGCAAACATCCAGCAATCATCCAGCAAATACCCAGCAAACATCCAGCAAACATCCAGCAGCCATGCAGCAAACATCCAGCAACCATCCAGCAAACATTCAGCAAACATCCAGCAAACATTCAGCAAACATTCAGCAACCATCCAGTAACCATCCAGAAAACACCCAGCAAACATCCAGCAACCATCCAGCATATATCTAGCAAACATCCAGCAAACATCCAGCAAACATCCAGCAAACATCCAGCAACCATCCAGCAAACATCCAGCAAACATCCAGCAACCATCCAGCAACCATCCAGCAAACATCCAGCAAGCATCCAGCAATCATGCAGCGCAAACATCCAGCAAACATCCAGCAAGCATCCAGCAATCATCCAGCAAACATCCAGCAAACATCCAGCAATCATCCAGCAAACATCCAGCAACCACGCAGGAAACATCCAGCAACCACGCAGGAAACACCCAGCAAACATCCAGCATATATCTAGCAAACATCCAGCAATCATCCAGCAAACATCCAGGAACCATCCAGCAAACATCCAGCAAACATCCAGCAACCATGCAGCAAACATCCAGTAAACATCCAGCAAACATCCAGCACTGAGAGTACACAAACCTTTTCCGAGTTACTAATATTGATAAGACAAAAACGTAACAAACGTAACAAACAACCGATTTTAGACAATCGGTGCAGTGGCGGATCCAGGATTTTGCCAAGGGGGGTTCGAATATTACCAGTATTAGGAACGTGCGTCAGGTCTAGCCTTACAACACGTAATATCAATCGGAAGACTGTGGCGGGAAAAGTAGTGGTAATTGAAATCTGACCTTTTTTGTTGACAGTGATACAGCTAGCCCGAGCATGCAAAACCATTTACTACTCAGGGGCGTAGCTAACCTTTTTTGTTGACAGTGATACAGCTAGCCCGAGCATGCAACACCATTTACCACTCAGGGACGTGGCTAATCTTTTCCCCCCTGCTACTCAAAAGTGAACCAAGGCCGCAGCAAAGGGAAAATAAGTGGGAGCACGGGTAGCGAGCGCCGTAGGCGTGAGCCGCTAGGGGGCCTTGGCATGTCCCTAGCAAATTTTGAAATCTAGAGGCTCTGAAATGCTATTTCCAGCGTTATCCAAGAGCTATTTGTGAATTACGCGTATCGATAATTACTTCCTACACTGTCTCAGCAAACCAATGCATTTTGAAAAAGAAGTACACTTGCGAATTTCGATGACTGAATCGATAAGTTGAATGCCGGACGTCATGCGAAAGTCCGTAAGCCAAATAAAAGCGCTAACTACCAAATCGCGACAATCTTGTAGGCAATCAGGCATTTATAAGGAATGTACAATCGTTACGATTCGATAAATCTATGTTGGACAAACATCCAGGGCTCTAAAAACCAGGATAAAAGAACATACCAAAACCTTTTTCAACTTGGACCGCAATCAGTTCACAGCTAGTGCAACATCATCTGCAAACACAACACGATTTTGACTTTGACGCGATCATCAATCGTGAATTCGAAAGTCAATGACTGAATCGATAATCGTCTACGTCGCGAAAGTCCGTAAGCCAACGCGCTATGAATCGCGCTCTCTGAAGGCTGATTTCCATACGATCGTTACGATCGTCCGATTATTAACAAATTTCGAATCAGGCAAAATAAAACGAAAAGTTATTTTAGCGCTCAGGGATCTGAGTGTTAGCCTCCTTTATTTCTCAAAAATGCTACATTGTTTATCCTGGGGCGTGGCGTTTTCCTAAAAAATTTGTTACCAGATTCTGTTTTCGTACCTCAAATATTGCCTATATTTCAACGTTCAGCGATCGCTTTAAAAATGAAGTACAAAAGTATAGACAAATAAATACTACAGTAGCAAAGACCAAGAAACGTTTATTAAGTCTACTGAATGTCGTTGTTGTAGAGTTAGAGGTGAATACACACCGACTGTTCGATTGGCTTATAAATTAGCCGAAAATTTCAGTCGTCAGCGGGACTGCAAATAAAAAACAATGAGTACGGGCTTAACAAACAATGTCAGTTGCGTGAGTACGATGTTCGACAATGACTGGTTCGATCAACGATAAAAAAAACATCATCGAGTACGATTAAAAAAAAACATCGAGTACAAAAACATCGATTAAAAACATAACATCGAGTACGATGTTGACTAACTAAGGACCGGGGGGTATACCCATACATCGTACTCGATTATTGTGCTCGATCTACGAGTACTCGAAAACATCGTGCTCGATGTATATTTAAAAGACGGAGGAGGGGAGGGTAATACGCAATTTTCGTTTGTATGTATGTATTATAAAATGGCGAGGGGAGGGGAGGGGTGAAGATGTTTAGAGGTCATTTACCTTCAAAATGGCGGACATGTGAAGGGATACCGCCGAAATTTGTACATTCGTACATGTACGGTACCTAAGAAAGGGTCCGAAACAAGCTATGGCGGAGCGAAATGGCGACTTCGTGAGAAATGGCATCTTTCGTAAGATGTGTGTTTGAATTTTGAACGCTTAAGGTAAGACCTACATGCATGTATAAAATGATTTTTTTAAATAGAGTGCTTTACCATGTGTCCGTGAAACAGTAACGTACTAACTAATTAAGTCTTAGTACTAAATAGCACTGATGAAACAATAGAAAACGGAGTAATAGTACTATTTCACGGACATATGGGTTGCACTCTAAAGTCTAAGCTTATTGATTTCAACTTGTAAGTTTAAGTAAGCATTTATTAATAATGAACTTTATTGAAGCTACATTGTAGCTTAAGACTTACATGTATTACTAAGCTTAATTATTAAAGCTAATTAAGCTTAAGTCTTATTATTCTTTGTATTATTAAGCTTATTACTTGTAAACTAGTCCCGAAACTAATATGCTGCTTACAAACAACTGAATGGGTACCCAACAATGTAACTTGTGTTCTTTTATACATGTATAGTTGATAATTAAGCTTATAAGCTTAAGTATAAGCTTATAGCTTTATTTATTTATTTATTTATTTGTTCTTCAAATCAGGAACTCTTTGTAGAACGAGTCATACAACAACATGAACTATAGAAATTGAGGCCTGAAATTTTGTTATTATGCTTTATAACCAGACACCGGCTGCGAGCAGAGTCTTCTTTTAACCTCCTCCCGAGAGAGGAGGTTAAAAGAAGACTCTGCTCGTAGGGTATAACCAGACCTCAAATCTCATAAAAATTGTATAATCTTTTTAAAAAATAGAGTTTTTATATTCCAATAAACCAGCTGGGCACTAGTACTATAGCTATACTAATTGCATGGCTGCATGTCAGTGCAAAGGAAACAGCTCAAGTGAGTAAGGGTTAAATATAGTTATTCTGGATACATGTATTTGATTGGATATTGTTTTTATAAAAGGCAAATGCAATTCAACCCATACATATGGAAAAATGGAGAGAGTAGTGGTTGTATGTGAGGATAAAAAATCGATGACAGTGAAAGGTGAATGAAGAAAGGAAATGAAAAATATGAAAATACAGTGAAAATAAATATTTGGTATACAAAATTAAATGGTGAATAAATAAAGGAAGGTATAAAAATAGGTGGAGGGGAGGGGAGGGCCGGTGGCGAAGTAGGGAGGAGAGGATGGGGATGTGGGGGTGGACAGCCTACACAGAATGACCATGCATGGACAATGAATAGAACGTGTAGAGTGAGGGAATAGATAACAAGCAAATAAAAAATAAATAACAGACAAAACCGGACGCAATTGATGACGCTTGCAACGTTGCGAGCACGCGTGAAAGCACAAACAACGGCTACCGAGGGAAGGAACGGGAAGATCGTAGCAGAAAATATAAAACCGTGGAGGGAGAAGGGACTCAGTAGTACCACGTTCCACCAAGAGTTAATCAACGGGAGCTTGAAATCTTGGTGGAGATATAGATCAATGTATTTCATACATCTAAGCCAGAGGATGTGAATCAAAGTGCTAGGGGAGCTGGGACTCCTAGTACTAATGAATATCCTATAATTCCCTTACGTTTTAGTAGTTGCTACTAGGAGAACTATTTATTTAATTAACTATTAATTAATCAATAACAATAAGTATAGATATATATATGCCAGGGATGCTTCCCTTTGTTTTTGTTTTATCCCCACAGATTGCCTGTGAAAAGAAGATGTATGTAAGAGGATTTTGAAACATGTAAGTGCAAAATTTGGAATGAATGATAGAGTGCAAATATTATATCCATGAAATAGTTAAATAACTAAATAGTACTAAATACCATAAAATATTTATTTTCTGGTTTCTGGTTTAAATAGTGGCACTTGCATTTGCATATTGCATTTGCCGTATATAAAAAGTAAACAGTACAATTTGTTTTGAACTGGTACAATCTGGCATTCTTAAAAGGGATTCTATTTTGGGGACTCATTACAAAAACAGGGGCTAGATGACTTCATGGCACCCACCCTTCCCTTCATTCTCTCCCTAATCTACCCCTACTTTCCTTTCCTGTCTGCCTACATTAATGTCTGTCTATTTACCATAATTAACATACAAGGTACTTTATGTTGTACCAATTCCGATCCCCTAAAAACAAATTGTTCCAGTTCAAAACAAATTAATTGTACTGGTCCAAAACCAAATTGTACCAGAATCCAAATTGAACTACAACACATATAAAAGTTAAAAGGTCGAATACCTGGTATTTAAAGACACACCATGTACATATACTGATAATCTATATAGGATATATAGTTTTGGAAGAATGTTGGTAATTCATGTGATTCACATAACAAATAATTAGTATTAAAAAAACTACAGTAATGATAATGATTCCACTGAGAATCTGAATGCTTCTCTGCAGAGGTGCGACTACACCAACCAAGACCACCCAAACAAATTTTGCTCACTCTTGATCATATACATTTGTACATACACATATAAAGTAAAATATATGCTTTTAAAGTGAAAATTTGAATGGAAATTTGTTTGGGTGGCCTAGCTAATGGTTGGTCACACTGTAAAATGTGTGAAAATGCAATAGAAATGTGAAATGTCTAATCTTGTTATTGGTCTCTTTTTAGTTGAATTCTACATAAAGAATAAGAAGAGAAGAATATTGGGAACGAATAGTGAAGATAAAAACAATATATGCAATGGAGATAAAGAAATGGATAAACCTATAATGCCTTTATACATTGTATTGGAAGCAACAATAACCCAATATTATATATTTAAACAAACTTAGAATCTGTTGTAATAAATAAAAATGAATGAAAAAATATACTGTTACAAATGGTGTGAATAAAAATGCTTACAGTGTGTTACATATTCTGATAATTGAAGTCAACCCAAATATTGCAGGGAAAGTATGTTATGTATGAAAAATCAGGGGAAAATTGCAATATAAACATTGTATAAAATACTTACATTGCGCTATTTTGAAGGTAAACCTCTGACCATCTTCATCCCTCCCCTCATAGTTTTATTTTGAAGGTAAATGACCTCTAAACATCTTCACCCCTCCCCTCCCCTCGCCATTTTATAATACATACATACAAACGAAAATTGCGTATTACCCTCCCCTCCTCCGTCTTTTAAATAACATCGAGCACGATGTTTTCGAGTACTCGTAGATCGAGCACAATAATCGAGTACGATGTATGGGTATACCCCCCGGTCCTTAGTTAGTCAACATCGTACTCGATGTTATGTTTTTAATCGTGCTCGATGTTTTTAATCGTACTCGATGTTTTTATCGTGATCGACAACATCGAACATCGTACTCGATGTTTTTAATCGTACTCGATGTTTTTTATCGTGCTCGATGTTTTTTATCGTGCTCGATGTTTTTTAATCGTACTCGATGTTCCAGATACGTTAACTGAACCCGATTTCTTTTCCTTCTGAATTTTTCAAACGTCGAATCAAATAAACATCCATCATTATATATCTGAGAAATGTGTTTCGTTTTACTGTCGAATACTTTTTAAACGGGTTTTCACGGCGCGTGACGACAGTCAGGCAGCAAGCAAAGCGAGATTAGCTATCAAAACAAAATCTACTGGAAAATCAAACCCTCGCTCTCTAGCTTCAGAGACATAATATTAATATAACATCCAGACGATTCAGACTATGATCTGGCGAAGCTCGACGAAGCTGCTAACGGGTTTTTAACGGCATGGCCTATAAAAAAAAACACTTTGCAAACGTGGAATGAAATAAACACTCCATCATGAGTTACTGAAAATAGCTCGACGTACTTGCTCGACTGTTTGCATGACTTCTGTACATATAGCTTTTTGTCAATAGATGTATAGTTACATCGCTGGTCGTGAGTTTAATTATAAATACTCAAGGACATAGCTGTACACGTACTATTACAATTAGCAACAAATATGACAACATAGCGAGGTCATGATACTTTTTGAGTTCATTTCATTTGCTTTTCAATTCATTTTTTGATGAGTTCGAGTTCGTGGAACGGCGTCATACAACAGCCGATAAAACACGGGCTTTAAACACGCTCATTTCACAGACAAAAGCATACGCCGATTCGTGTGGGCCCACTCTGAAAGATGTCGTTTCATTTATAACAAAAACAAACGTGCCTTAGCTTCATCGTCGAACGATCAACTAGAATCCTGACCTTTAATAGCTTGAAGATCTATGCTGAGAAATCTTGAAACTCGATACGATCAAACACATCGCATTCTTTCTTCATTCTTCGCATTTTTTCTTCATTCCGTGACCATGAGAAAAAAAATAATTAAAAAAAATAACAAGAAAGCCCATTTTATAACTCGGGCTTCCTTCGGAAGGGCCCGAGTAATAAGAATCGCTGTCAGAACTTTTTAGTATTTTTCCCTAAAATAGGTCATCGAAAGGAATGATATGGCGAAAGAAGATTAAATTCGATTTTTTTTAGTTGTCCGGTGATTCTCGGTTGTTATACTGACATCCGTGCTTATTTGGTGTAAATATATACCTCGCGCTTCATTTGCGAGTATTGTGAATCAGCTGTATGATGTTGGGATTCCTGTGTGCGTCCTGCGCGTCCCGCAGTACATAAATATACACATTGCTGCGGGCTGTCTTGCGGGACGCGCACAGGGATCCCAACATAGGACGTTACTCAGCACAGGGAACCTGACAATACGTATTGCACGCGCGCTCTACCACAGGAAACCCATCAAAAAAGACGCAAATATCATTTAATTTGATTTGATTATTTAGTAGCTTCAAAAGCAATGGTTGGACTGCCTATGGTATATCTGACATCAAGCGCCAGTAGCGGCAGTTTACTGCGGTATGTGAAAACGGTCTCCCTGTGGTAATACGATACGAGTGGGCCTAGTACCTAGTAGTGTTCAATGGCGGGAATGTCAGCACAACACACAACACGATGAATGTCATCGAAAAACTCTCCTTAGCTGAAAGTCGTTTAAATCAAGTCGTGAAATGTCTTGAGAAGGAAGGGGACACCGATCTCAGTCAACATCTTGTTAGTACAATCGATACAAGTGTCAGTGAGCTCTATGAACAAGTCTTTAGTATTCAAGATACTGTGAGTATTACGGCGCCCAATGTTCACGTGATACGACGTACTGAAGACTGATATAAGCTTATGTACAAATGACTAGTCATTCAGTCATATCATAGTACATGTACATGCAGGTTGCTGAATGCTGAGCATTCATCAATTGTTGTAAGAATTAAGCCTAATGTAATGTAAGCTTAACAAGACGCTCAATGAGCGTTCACTCGGGCATTGTGAAAAGGAAAATGTCAGTTGTTCGAGGAAGTACTTGAAAATGAATGCCAGTTGGTTGAAGAACAAGGACAATGTCAGCTGCGCGAGGAGAGACCTGACAATGACTGACAGTTGCGTGACGAGGGAGACTATGTATATACATGTATGTGTCGAGTTCATTTGATTTGCCTTTGAGTTCATTTGATTACCTTTTGACTTTGAGTTCAATTGATTTGATTTTGATGAGTTTGTGTAAAGGCCCCCTCTCTAGCTTCAGATCCCGAAACGTCGAGTTTGGAATCGAGTTCGGGTTCGAGTTACGGTTCGAACGTCGAATAAAACAAGGACATCTTCTTCAATACAATATAATTTCTCTGACGTCATGACAATCAGTGACAGTTGAGTGACGAGGGAGACTATTAGTCCGGTGAGTACGAACATGATACGTCTTGAGGTTGCATAGGTCAGATGGTTCTGATAACGGCCTCGCGTTTGTTTTAAAAAATATATATTTTAAGCGAGCTTCTAGTCCTTTTACCACTTCTAGTCATTGAACGATGAACTAGAATCCTGACCTTTTAATAGCTTGAAGATCTACAGCTGCTTTCAAAACTAAGATTCAAAATCTACTTGAGTCCTGTTTCTCGTTTATCTTTTCAAATCTGCTGAGTAATCTTGAAACTCCGGATACGATTAAATACGTCGCATACTCGTCATTTTGGAGCCGAACAAAACTACTACTACTACTACCGAAATCCGCATTTTCTAACTCGGGCGGCCTGCGGCCTGGGCCCGAGTAATTAGTAAACAGTATCATATAAGGCTTTAATACTACATGTATGTAAGCTTAAGTTACTACATGAACGAAAGCATGCTCGAGGATCCAGCGGTTTTTGTCCGCGCGCCGAAGTCACCGGCCGAAACAACCCGCTGGATAAATTACCTACTAGTACGAGTTCTGGGGCGTGATACGCTCTCAAGCGGATTTAGTATTCTTGGCTTTCACATGACGTCATCAAAAAGCTAAAATCCAAACTATTCACCTCACAAAACTGTTTGTTGGATATGTTGTTTATATCGTTATAAGAAAATTCTTACCAAAATAATTTTGTAATTTAGATGTTTGGTTTTCGTTTTATTGCGAGTCAAATTCTGTCACGCAATACAGTCACGCATTTTCAAAAGCCATAGAAATAGGAAAATTCGTTTGAAATAAAACGATTTTAACTTAGTAGATGATGGGTAACTTTATTTTGATGAATATAGCTATTGAAAACTTGAAGTATTTGCAATTAAACATGATTTTCAGTCTTCGTGATTTGGCCGCCATGTTGGTGTCGCTCGATGCGACACCAACATGGCGGACCCATACATTTTAACTAAATTATGAGCATAAGGGATCGCTCATATCTTCGTATCTAAAACTTCTTTTAACTAAAACTTCGGCTGAGATATATGGTTTTGGCTGCTCTTTCGGCCTATGAAGGTTTTGTTCTATATAAGTCCTGGGAAAATGTTCGATGACGTAGGTGAAAGCCAAGAATAGCTCGCATTTCAGACCCTAAAGAAATGTCAAAAATGAAGTGATAACTGAAGTCCAGATTGTTCATAATGATATATACGCTGAAAACTCTGTATTCTGTACTCGTGGTGCGTATTCTTTCAGTTGGCGGTATACGTACTTGTAGCTAATTCAAATCGTTTCTGACCTCCCAATTCAAACAACACATTTACCAGCGCTAAGGATCGGATATCACTAGCAAAAATATCAAGCTTTTGCCATATCCTGTCGGTAGCTGTGCAAATACATATCATCCTTTTTTTTTAAAACGATAATTAAACGCTTCGAGAACCATGAAGGTCCATGAACTGTTCTGGCTTTAGGAAATCGATCCCGGGGAAGAACTAGAGATCGATCGCATCACGCAAATGCATTTCTTTAAAACATCCGTCAACATGGACGCTATCTTTGAAAATTATGGTCGAGTTTTGATTGGCCCTCTTTTTTACCCTCAAAAAGAGGGCCAATCAAAATCAAGATTCGTATCACGCCACAGAACTCGTAATAGCAGGTAATTTATCCAGCGGGTTGTTTCGGCCGGTGACTTCGGAGCGCGGACAAAAACCGCTGGATCCTCGAGCATGGAACGAAAGGCATCATGCAAGTATTGCACTAATTCAGTAATTGCTTGGTATCAATCAGCTGTTAAAAGTCCTCATTATCTACATGTATGTCACCCATGTGCTATCAAGCAGAGAGTTTCAAAAAAGCCAAAAGGTTGTTGAGGACATCAGTCCATAGGCAATAGGTTATACGTCGTTGCAAGACCGAACTGCATTATGGTAACAGCTTGAATGGCATGTATACCAGAAATATTTCATTCAATTCGATTAAAAACTTGTCTATTCAATATGTTACCATAATGCAGTTCGGTCTTGGAACGACCTATAACCCATTGCCTATGGACTGATGTCCTCGACAACCTTTTTTGAAATAGGTGTAATACATGTACAGTATGTCACCCATGTGCTATCAAGCAGAGAGTAGTTTATATTTAAAACGAGAAAATGAAATCAATATTTTCAAGCCACTATTGGGGGCACATACGTAACCATGTAATTTTCTTTTTGTGTCTACTGTGCATGCGCTAGTAGACAGTATAGTCATCGTGCAGGTTTTCCGAAAAATATGTAAGTAACATTTTGGCTTAGTAAATCAGAATAATGAAATGTATTTGCCTTCGGAACCAATCAGAGAAAGAAGCGAATGCATTTTCCTTCGGAACCAATTCGAGAAAGAAGTGATAGCATAAGACTCATCGGCGATGGCCATGGCCTACTCATGGATGGTTTTAACCCGGGGTTTTCAGAACAGCAAATACACAAAATGTAGCCTGGACTTGCCACGGCTTTCAATCTGTATCTAACCTATCCAACGTTGGTTGAATGAAAGGTTTTAGAGTTCTATTTCAAGTTACAGGACGATGTCAACAAGAATGGCTGTTGTCCCGAACGCAAACTATACTCACGACAGACCGAAGAGATATCTCGCCGATTCTTCATTAGACAATAATAATTTGGAAGGCTAATCATCCTTCCTGACTGCTTTTTCTCAATTTAAGCATTATACGGTAGTTTCAGTTTTACACAAGTTTAAGTTCCGTGTGCTATTTACAGTAGCCTCCTTCAGGAGGCTATATTACTTATATTTACTGAAATTTACTGCGACACAGCAGCGACACAAGAATATTTAAAGCTCGACACGTACAAAAGTTAAACATTAACCAAAGGTCACGCCATCGCTTCGCTCGAATGAATTCCCCAAAATCATATGGAAGAATAATTTATATTCCCTGTCACAAAGAAGAAGAAAAATATTTTAGCAGTAGACACATGTACCCATAGGGTACCTATTTTTTTACTCGGCGTGGACTGCCTGTGGTAGACGCCAAATCTTAAAATGGGCTTAAAGTGTCCAGTCCTTCCCGGCCACAGAAAGCCCAGGTCAGGAAGAGCGAGAAAAGCATGTCATTCGAAAAAAAAAAAGATTTTCTGGTCCGTTAGTTGAGTAAACGACCTGAAAGCAGGTCAGAACATAGATTGCCATTCTATTACATACCAAAATGCTCTTGATCACTATGGTTTTGGGAAAAATTGATGGATATTTTTACACCATTTACCTTCGAAAACACGTCCAGAAATCCCTTGTTTTGTTCGAACGGCTCGAGCAGATGTAAAAAATGAGAAGGCGTTGGGTCATTCCACAGTATTGTGATACCTGAAGATCAGTTTTTGAAATGTCTTTAATTGACTCAAATTATGTTTTAAAATGTAGTTAAGAGGCTTAACTTTACTTTACAAGTGATGTTTTACTTTGACAAGTCGGCATTGCTGCATAAATTATAATGAATTATAAAAAATCATGAAATCAGTGTTGCGGAGACTACAAATATCTTTTTTGATTGCTAAACAATTAAAAGCTGAAACTTTTAGCAAAACCACTGGATATATTCTAATACTGGTCTACTTTATAAAACACATGGTTGAAGTTGACTGTGCTGTTACAGCTATGCTGTATTTGGCTTCCAATAGTGAATTGTAGTCTCCGCAACATTTTTACACCTTAAAGTTTTGTTTATGAGTGACCAAATGAAAGAACTTTGACCCAAGTGTGATAAGTTCTAATTTACACTTAGAGATAAGTTGTACTACATCAACATGTCCTGAATTTTTTCTCATAAGGGCAAAAAATCAAATTGTTTTTCTGTTGCGGAGACTACAATTTTGTTGCGGAGACTACAACTTTTGAGAGGTCAATCTAAAATGTCAGGTATAATTTGAGCCAAACTGATAAAAGTATAATAGCAAATTTCTAGATTCATGTCTTCTCTGTATGTGAGAACAAAATACAGCAGAATCCACTGTTTTGTGGCTTACATGTAGTACAACCACTTTGCACTACATGTTTACCATTCTCAACCAATAGTAGGAGACTGGGCACTAGTAAACTTCTGAGCATATGCAGTTCACATTTTTAGAGTATTGTGGGTAATTTTATTTGGCTTTACAACTTTGTAAGGCATGTCAGGCCTATATTTCTCAGTGAATTTCACTTTCTGAAATATTGTGATTTTTATTACATGATGTAGTCTCCGCAACGTAGTCTCCTCAACAGCACCATCATTTAAAATTGTTAATTGTGATGGGAATACATGCATACAAGTTAAATGGTTTGGCATCACATTAAATCAGATAGCATGCCATAAAGTTTAAGACAGACAGACACTGTAAATTATCCCAGATTCAGATTACTTGATGTGTAGTGTGGTGGATCGAGCAAATTGACAGAATCTGTACATGTACTTGATTGCATTGTGTCTTTTACTCATTATAGTAATTGAATTTTGCTTATGATATTGTCACATTGTGCTCAAACTTCAAAATTTGTTCTTTAACTGCTTAGTCCTTGTTGTTATTGCTGCATTTGAATCAAAGTACCTGATGTAGTCTCCGCAACGTAGTCTCCGCAACAGCACCATCATTTAAAATTATGGGTTATGATGGGAATATGAGGACTAGATGTTAAATGTTTTGGTATTTATATAAGCTAGATAGAACGCCCTTTAGTGTAAAGCAGACAGACATTTCAGATTTATCATAGATTCAGAGAACTTTTCACATTAGTGTGACGTATCGAAAATAAACATTTTTCTGTGTAGTCTCCGCAACAGCCATATAACTTAGTGTGACATTCCAATCATCTGATTAGGGGTGAATCACACTACTCTTGTTCATAGCTCTAATAGACATCCACCATACAAAAGTGGAATGGATCTCCTATGCAGTCTAGATTTCAAGATATGTAATGGGAAAGGTCTCTGAATGTAGTCTCCGCAACAGACGACTTACTGTGGAATGACCCCGTTCCATTCATACATGTAGCTTGTGCAGGCCTGGGCTCTAGTTTGTAAAAAAAGCTAACGGTTTTACTACAATGCACCTAATGGTTTGCTGTGTGTTTTTCATTGATGAGCGGGTTGGTTGACGCGCTAACACAATGTGTCAATCAAGTGTCTCAAACATAACATTTGGATCAGTCATAGGATTGTATTGGACCGTGATTTGTCGTAAAGAGTTCCATTGAAAAAGTGTCTTTATGATTAGTCTATTACAAAGCTAAAATTATTGGTAAGCCTTTGAAGTATTCTCTGAGAGTTTACGTCCACAAATTAAAGCATGTAATGTAATGTAATGTAAGATTCCACTAAGTGTGTGGCTTCTATTAATTTTATTAAAAAAACTATTTTTCCCAAAATTTGTGTTGCCAAACTCGGGGTGTGGCTTATCTGCGAGTGTGGCTGATACTGCGGTGAATACGGTACACAAGGTTTCCTACACAAAGTACATGGGACATTAATGAAATGTACATACATTGTACTTCTGACTTTGTGGGGAACTTTGTGGTGCTCAGATACATGTATTTAAGGCAACTTCGTTCCCAGGATCTTCTCATTCATCCCCAGGGTTGAGGCTGGTTACATGTTTACTTGACACATGTTTGTTTGTGGGAGGGTAGTGATATAAATGGACCTGTATTTTGTCACTATCGATACTTTGTTGTTTTGTATTGCGAGAGCCTGGTACATGTAAGTTGCATTTTAGTGACTTAATGGCTCATTAGAGTGGTTTTTGTATGAGTGGGAAACCCATGGTAACGTGACACTCAAATGGCTTCCTTTCTGAGCCAATCAAAAAGCATGCAGATGCATCTCATCCAATCAAGCTCTTTCAATACAGTAAGGCGCGGTGCGGTGACTGTGCGGTAACTTTCCCACTCATACATGTATGAAAACGACTCTATGATATTCTACATGTATGCAGTTATAAATACAATGATTTATTCTTCTGGACCATGGAAATAGTTTTCAAACTTCTGTAGATGAGAGATGGATATAGTCAGTTTCTATGCAGGTAGCAACATATTTTAAACATTAAACGTTAATTTGTACTTTCAGGGCAACACACCAACTATATCCCCTTCCTCGCCTTCATGTCTGGAAGTGCTTGATGAAAGTGACAATGATACCATAGACTCCATGGATGATGCCAATGATATCATAGACTCCATGGATGATCACATTGCCAATGATACCATAGACCCCATGGATGATGCCAATGATACCATAAACCCCATGGATGATGCCAATGATACCATAGACCCCATGGATGATGCCAATGACCCCATGGATGATGATGAGCTTTTTGATGAAGTTATGTCCAAGGTAAAGACTTGAAGTGAATGCATGTGCTGGTTGCATCTTTTCATCCCTCACTCCTTCTTGTCATTGTTTCCTTCTTTCACTTGTTTGTTTATTTTTTCATTCATTTGTTCTTTCCAACCTAGCAATGAACAGTAGTTTAGTAGAGCATAGTCCATGCATTGTACAATATCCAACCAAGCAATGAACAGTAGTTTAGTAGAGCATAGTCCATGCATTGTACAATATCCAACCTAGCAATGAACAGTAGTTTAGTAGAGCATAGTCCATGCATTCTACAATATACAAAACACATCAATATCCAACCAAGCAATGAACAGTAGTTTAGTAGAGCATAGTCCATGCATTGTACAATATACAACCTAGCAATGAACAGTAGTTTAGTAGAGCATAGTCCATGCATTGTACAAACACATCAATATCCAACCTAGCAATGAACAGTAGTTTAGTAGAGCATAGTCCATGCATTGTACAATATACAACCTAGCAATGAACAGTAGTTTAGTAGAGCATAGTCCATGCATTCTACAATATACAAAACACATCAATATCCAACCAAGCAATGAACAGTAGTTTAGTAGAGCATAGTCCATGCATTGTACAAACACATCAATATACAACCTAGCAATGAACAGTAGTTTAGTAGAGCATAGTCCATGCATTGTACAATATACAAAACACATCAATATACATGTACAACCTAGCAATGAACAGTAGTTTAGTAGAGCATAGTCCATGCATTCTACAATATACAAAACACATCAATATCCAACCTAGCAATGAACAGTAGTTTAGTAGAGCATAGTCCATGCATTCTACAATATACAAAACACATCAATATACAACCTAGCAATGAACAGTAGTTTAGTAGAGGCCCTGCGCACGGAGTTGGTGTACAAGAGCGTAACATAAATTCTCACGCTACTTTTTACTCATTTTATCGAAATCTACTGATCTTTTCACAACAGAAATTTGTAGTTTAATAGTAAAAACAAGGTGCATTCATACACAAAAAGCGTTTTTTGGTTGATGCAATAATAAAAAATATATATATATATATATATACATATAGTAATGATTTGGATGCGTTTACTCTTTGACTTCCATGGTTTATTACATACAATACTGTTTCGTACAGGTATATATATATATATATATATTTTTTTTTTTTTTTTTTTTTTTTTTAATATTTTAGTATTAGTAATAATCAGTACATCGTTACAATAAATGTTCTTGTTATTTTTTACTACAATGGTTGTAATAATACAAATACAATTTTGTATATAATAATAGTATAGTGTAGTAATATAGTATTGTATAGTATAGTATGGTACGGTATGATATAGTGTAAAATGAGAGGAAAAACAGCAAGTAAGTGAAGGTTTGGTATTATGCAGTTTTGCTCAGGAAATTGGTAAAAGGTGCCCATTTTTTTTCAAAAACGTTTGATAATTGTTTTTTTATTAGAGCATAATGCAATGCTTTTTTCAATTTGATATTTGTTGGTTGCATGATTTAGAAATGATGGAAATGTGTATTTCTGTTCATTAATGAAACTATTATACATATGTTGTTTTGCAATCAGAATTAGATGGTTTAGTAAAAACAGAGAGTATTTGAAGTTGGATAAATGACCATATAGGATTGTTCCGAGATCAAGTTTCAGTTGTGACTTAGCATCAATGTGTGATGACCACCAACTTTGAAATTTGTTCCAAAAATATCGTGCGTGCGTACAGAGATAGAAAAAGTGTTTGCAGGTGTGACGTTCTTTATCTATGCAAAAAGGACAGGAAGGAATCATCATTTTTAATACCTACTTTTTTTAGGTAATCATTCAAGGGAAGTATATTGTGTATGATTTTAAACTGGAAAACTGATAATTTTATTTCTTTTGTTACGCTAAACGGCAGTGAATATATTGCGTTTAGATCTTTTTGTGTAAAACCTTCAATAAATACTAATTTTTTAACGTATGGCGGTATTGTTAATGCAGTTAGGAACAGAATAAAACAAAACAATTCGACCATAATACCAGAAAAACCACCTAATAATTTAACAAAAAAATTTGTAGTAAAAATAATAAGACAGTTCTTTTCCAAAATTGAGTTTGAGCACCCCAATAAAAAATATATGCCGATTTTTTCGAACTGTACCGAAAAAATGTTCAATTTTTGCGTACTTTTTTATTCGAGAAATCGTAGTTTTTTTGTAGTTATAAAAATCCCTATTTGCTTACCATGAAAACTAAGTTGATGGTACAAATGCACTTGAAATTCTCCATCATTTGAAGCTGTTGTTTATGTCTGTACATCTGATATCCACAAAATATCCGCCAATAAACAGCGTGAGGAAATATTTTTGTTGTCCAAAGTTGTGTGATTCTCTGTCATTAGGCGCCATTTCGCCTATCGCGCACTTTTCGCATTTTTCGCCTATCACGCATTTTACGCCTATCACGCATTTTACGCCTATCACGCATTTTACGCCTATCGCGCATTTTTCGTTTATAGCGCGTCGTTCTTTATATTATTTTGATATCCCTCTAAAACTTGCGATCTTTTGATGACTCCGATTTCATCGGTTTCAATGAAATATAAGAGCGCATAGTCGAAAACTTTGAGTTCTTGCCGTTTACTCATTGTCAGGATTCTGATTCTAAAAAAAATGATTTTCATTGAAAGTTAGTTTGTCATTTTAAAAAATCAAAAAAGAATAAAGAACGACTTTGGGGCTAGATTCTAAATAAGATAGAATAACAAATTTTCAATGTCGTGAACTGATAGATCAGCTACAATGTAGCTCATGAAGCCTCTCTTGATCCAAGCCGAATTAGGTGAAGAATCGCTTGGTTTTGTCCATCAACATTGGTTTTGTCCATCAACATTGGTGGAAATTCCCGTAAAACCTTCACATTATTAATTTAAAAGCAGCTAGTGCTCAACAACGGATCAACAATATATTTTGTGACATGCAAATTTGGCGAGAGGATGCGTACGGCGAGACAAAGCGACGGCAGACGATGATACGCCAATCAATTGTTTTTTAAATTTAAAAACATTTGGGCTCCAAACTGAATGATGAATTAACCTTGAGTAGCTCTCGAGTACTTTGACCGTAGTAATGCAACTAACAACATTGAATTAGATGAAAACAAAACGACTTTTAATATGGATGAACTCGATCTGATAATTTCACAAACTTCTTCTCAAAGCATCGATCACCGCAGCTCGTTTGTAGCGGTAAACAAAATTTCGCCGAAATCGTCAAGATATTTGAGATGTACGTATTTGTCGTTGATTAAGGCCCGAAGTTTATAAGATACATCGAGGTAAACACGCTTTTTTAGATAAACTATTTAAAACATAGTCAGGAAATCTCGAATAGCCATGTTATTATGTTCTGTTTCTACATTTAATAATTCTAGGCGGCCTTGGTTGATAATCAAGCTCTGCAATTGAAAAAAATCAATGCGAAAACGGTACTTACCTATTTTTCCTTTTGGTCAGTTCAGGGTCTTGAAAACTTTAATGGATCTTACGACTATTAAAATCGTAATCTTCACGGTACTACCTTAGCTAATCAGCTTGAACCGGCAATCCATTAACAACCATATTTCACATTTCTGTTACTGATTTATTGCTACAAAATGTCTTTCTTGTCATGTTCTACAAAAATAACCTACACTGTAGTTATAGTAAATTATATATTTTATTTAATGTTAATAAAACAAATCAACTATATACATGTATTTAATTTCATAAAGCGAAAATTTAAAAATCTACAAAGGCGAAAAGTGCGTGATAGGCGAAAAGTGCACGATAGGCGAAAAGTGCGCGATAGGCGTAAAATGTGAAAAGTGCGTGATAGGCGAAAAGTGCGAAATCACGCCCAAGGACGCCCAAGGCAAAAAGTGCGCGATGAAAGTTTACGCCTAACGCGTCATTTTGCTCAAGAAAAATTAGGTGAAAACAGAGCTTCGATGTTACGGGGTTTTTCGAGATTTTCGCGCGAGAGACCTACGTTCTTTTGCTAAGTTTCTTATAGTTTTTTCTCTTGGGAAAATTTATTTTTCAACTAGAGATAGACTGATAAATTCGCTTTCAAAACATGTAAATATAAGTACAAACCTATTTATAACACAAAAACTAGAGCATTTTCTAAACAAATTTAAGCTTTAAAATTCGTGATTTCACGTTGTACACCAACTCCGTGCGCAGCGCCTAGAGCATAGTCCATGCATTCTACAATATACAAAACACATCAATATACAACCTAGCAATGAACAGTAGTTTAGTAGAGCATAGTCCATGCATTCTACAATATACAACCTAGCAATGAACAGTAGTTTAGTAGAGCATAGTCCATGCATTGTACAATATATACAAAACACATCAATAGCCGACATTAAAAATTGGTTGTCTCTGGCTTATCTATTTGTTATTTGTTACAAATGTTTCGATCCTTCCTCGGATCTTCTTCAGTGTATCTTTAACAAATAGATTAACCAGAGACAACCAATTTTTAATGTCATATAATGCATCCTGGCTGCAATTACAATATTTTTAATAACATCAATATCCATTTAATTTGAAACATTGGTTTATTTCTTTAAGGTTGATTTTGAGGAACTTTGTAATCAGAGTATAAATGAGTATCAAGAAAAGAAAGACACAGTAAACACTACTAGAGAAAAAGGTACGGTATATGTTGTACAGTTAACACTACTAGAGAAAAAGGTACGGTATATGTTGCACAGTTAACACTACTAGAGAAAAAGGCATCACACCTTATATGTTGTACAGTAAATCACACCTTATATGTTGCACAGTAAACACTACTAGAGAAAAAGGTATCACACCTTATATGTTGCACAGTAAACACTACTAGAGAAAAAGGTATCACACCTTATATGTTGCACAGTTAACACTACTAGAGAAAAAGGTATCACACCTTATATGTTGCACAGTAAACACTACTAGAGAAAAAGGTACGGTATATGTTGCACAGTTAACACTACTAGAGAAAAAGGTATCACACCTTATATGTTGCACTGTAAACACTACTAGAGAAAAAGGTATCACACCTTAAATGTTGCACAGTAAACACTACTAGAGAAAAAGGTATCACACCTTATATGTTGCACAGTAAACACTACTAGAGAAAAAGGTATCACACCTTATATGTTGCACAGTTAACACTACTAGAGAAAAAGGTATCACACCTTATATGTTGCACAGTTAACACTACTAGAGAAAAAGGTATCACACCTTATATGTTGCACAGTTGCACAGTTAACACTACTAGAGAAAAAGGTATCACACCTTATATGTTGCACAGTAAACACTACTAGAGAAAAAGGTATCACACCTTATATGTTGCACAGTTAACACTACTAGAGAAAAAAAGGTATCACACCTTATATGTTGCACAGTTAACACTACTAGAGAAAAAAAGGTATCACACCTTATATGTTGCACAGTAAACACTACTAGAGAAAAAGGTATCACACCTTATATGTTGCACAGTTAACACTACTAGAGAAAAAGGCATCACACCTTATATGTTGTACAGTAAATCACACCTTATATGTTGTACAGTAAACACTACTAGAGAAAAAGGTATCACACCTTATATGTTGCACAGTAAACACTACTAGAGAAAAAGGTATCACACCTTAAATGTTGCACAGTAAACACTACTAGAGAAAAAGGTACGGTATATGTTGCACAGTTAACACTACTAGAGAAAAAGGTATCACACCTTATATGTTGCACTGTAAACACTACTAGAGAAAAAGGTATCACACCTTAAATGTTGCACAGTAAACACTACTAGAGAAAAAGGGTATCACACCTTATATGTTGCACAGTAAACACTACTAGAGAAAAAAGGTATCACACCTTATATGTTGCACAGTTAACACTACTAGAGAAAAAGGTATCACACCTTATATGTTGCACAGTTAACACTACTAGAGAAAAAGGTATCACACCTTATATGTTGCACAGTTAACACTACTAGAGAAAAAGGTATCACACCTTATATGTTGCACAGTTAACACTACTAGAGAAAAAGGTATCACACCTTATATGTTGCACAGTTCACACCTTATATGTTGCACAGTTAACACTACTAGAGAAAAAGGTATCACACCTTATATGTTGCACAGTTAACACTACTAGAGAAAAAGGTATCACACCTTATATGTTGCACAGTTAACACTACTAGAGAAAAAGGTATCACACCTTATATGTTGCACAGTTAACACTACTAGAGAAAAAGGTATCACACCTTATATGTTGCACAGTAAACACTACTAGAGAAAAAGGTATCACACCTTAAATGTTGCACAGTAAACACTACTAGAGAAAAAGGTATCACACCTTATATGTTGCACAGTAAACACTACTAGAGAAAAAGGTATCACACCTTATATGTTGCACAGTTAACACTACTAGAGAAAAAGGTATCACACCTTATATGTTGCACAGTAAACACTACTTGAGAAAAAGGTATCACACCTTATATGTTGCACAGTAAACACTACTAGAGAAAAAGGTATCACACCTTATATGTTGCACAGTTAACACTACTAGAGAAAAAAAGTATCACACCTTATATGTTGCACAGTAAACACTACTAGAGAAAAAGGTATCACACCTTATATGTTGCACAGTAAACACTACTAGAGAAAAAGGTATCACACCTTATATGTTGCACAGTTAACACTACTAGAGAAAAACTTAGGTATCACACCTTATATGTTGCACAGTAAACACTACTAGAGAAAAAGGTATCACACCTTATATGTTGCACAGTAAACACTACTAGAGAAAAAGGTATCACACCTTACATGTATATGTTGCACAGTTAACACTACTAGAGAAAAAGGTATCACACCTTATATGTTGCACAGTAAACACTACTAGAGAATCAAAGGCACCCAATGGTGAACTCGTGGATTTTCGGTATGTGACTGACGAAGACATTAGGGCATGCTTCAAACCAGCACGTCTTTGCAGTTATCTTTCGTGATCAATGCTGTATGTTTTATATTTCGCAATTCCCTCTTTGAACTACAAAGATTGATAGTTATTTGAGGGTTGAGGACTAATAATGAAAATCAATATACACAAATGCAATAACGCAAATTCAAGTCCAATTCATCTTCAAGTCAACATGTACATGTATGTAATCTTGATTGTGCTCGAGTCTCCAAGTTTTTGGCCGATTTGGGTATTAAAGCTTCGTAGTCGTTGCTTTCAACTGAAAATCCAGGATATTTTGTAATGATTTCTTTACAATGCAACAGCTTAACTTCAAGTTTGTATACATGTAACTGATAAAAGCTTTCAAGGCTTCCATGTGTCTCAGTTCAGTTAGCGCGGAATATCAGTCTTAGGCATGTTGACATTTGAGCGAAACCAGTAGAGTCAGTAAGCTTTATAAGCTTACTAGTCGTAGCGACGTAGCCATCTCTTCGTTCTTCTAACAGCTTCCTCACGAATGGAAGGGGTGACGATATCAAGTTTGAAGATATTATCGTCTTTGACCACACACTGAACACTCTGACGAGTAACGAGTGCAAGATTTCCTTAGAAAAATTCCACATCAAGCGTCTTGGGATCGGAAGCCATTTTGGAAATCTGAAGCCTCATGTCTAGTTCCCAGTCCCGCTCAAAAGCTTACAATTTGCCCCCGAGTGAGTGAGTGACACTTCCGGTTCAAAAGTCCCATCCATCCCAATAACTCGTGGATGCTTCGCAATCCACGAGTTAAAAAGGTATCACACCTTATATGTTGCACAGTAAACACTACTAGAGAAAAAGGTATCACACCTTATATGGGTGATATTTTACAAGTTGTCCGCATGTGCCAGTTATGATAGAAATGATAGAAGTGTTTTTGGTTGCACGATTTCCTGCATGTTGTTATGGAGCTCATTTTAGTTCACTAGGTCCAGTCCCCCTCTTGAAACAATAGGAGAGAAATATTGAAGTATAAGCCCTTTCACAGTTTTTCGCCGCCATTTTGAATTGGGGCAAATTCAGCAAAGTTAATAGAAATCTGGATCACTTTGACTTGACGTAACTCCGCTCGATTTCGTTGGATTTTCAAAAACTTATCATTTTAGATGTTTTCTTTGTTATTTATGTCCTATAATATGATGGGTATTGGAAGGCTACAAATCAAGAAAAAAAGATTTTTGTTTTCAAAATAAAACGTTCGGCACGTGAATATGTAGCCTGATTTTTCAGATGGCTCATGTGTCATACGCTTCGCTCCCTCCCCAAATCCCCATCTGATTGCCCTTGTAGGAAGTCGTGTTCTGCTGTTTGAATTTCGACCAATCAGAGCGAACCTTTTAGTTTTCTCAAAGTGAGGTATGCAAAGAATTTGCACCTAAATGACAGACGATTGACGCGCTAGGTTTTTATGAGCCCGATTTCGAGTAGCTCACAGAAGAAAAGCAAAAAAATCGGCCTGATTTCAAATTAAATATGTTGTACGTTCAGATATATATTCTTATGGAGCCGAAGGAGCTCGGGCCGGATTCTTGAAAGGAACTGTGAATGCATTCGAGTGTTAGAGAAGGTCAACTCAACGGCTCAACAAATCCAAGGGTGTATATTAACAACGACAACAATAACTTTATTGGTGCCTTGTAGAGTGTTGAACTATACATCGGTTTGTTTACCAATAAAAAGATCTAAATGTAATAGACTAATGTAACTAAGGGTGCGTTCGATTGACCTTATTCCACAGAATAACATCCCTAAATCGCTGTCACGCAGCTACTGTCCACTGTAAAATAAAACGATTTCTTGTTGTATCATAATAAAGTTACAAGGAACAGTTTGGAATTTTAAATGTGCTGAAATAAAAGCATCCAAGCGTTTATTCCGTGTATTCCTATTCTGGAATAGAGTCAATCGAACGCACCCTAAAGTGTATAATGTTTATAAAAAAACACTATTTATAATACAATATTTCTTAAGTAATTTTCTCTATTAGTTCATATAAATCTATGATATCTTTGATATATTTTCCTGACAGTAGTAGAATATTTTCATCGTTCATCGATAGAATATAGGCAAATACATGTAGACTACCGTATTCACCGGTGTATAAGCCGCACTTTTTTTCCGAAAATCGCGATCCAAAGTTGGGGGTGCGGCTTATCTTGGAGAACATCAGGAATTGATACCAGAAATTTACATATAATTACTCGGGCCCTTCCGAAGGAAGCCCGAGTTATAAAATGGGCTTTCTTGTTTTTAGTTTTTTTAGTTTTGATGGTCAAAGAATGAAGAAAGTATGCGACGTATTTGATCGTATCGAGTTTCAAGATTACTCGGCAGATAAGGGAAAACAAACGACACACAGGACTCAAGTAGATTTGAATCTTAGTTTTGAAAGCAGCTGTAGATCTTCAAGCTATTAAAAGGTCAGGATTCTAGTTCATCGTTCAATGACTAGAAGTGGTAGAAGGACTAGAAGCTCGCTTAAAATATATTTAACAAAAACAAACGCGAGCGTTATCAGAACCATCTGACCTATGCAACCTCAAGACGTATCATGTACGTACTCACCCGACACATAGTCTCCCTCGTCACTCAACTGTCACTGATTGTCATGACGTCAGAGAAATGATATTGTATTGAAGAAGCATGATTGACTGAAAATAGTGCAATTGAAGCCTTGCAAACAGTCGAGCCAGTCGAGTTATTTTCAATAACTCATGATGGATGTTTATTTTATTCCACGTTTGAAAAATTCAGAAGGAAAAGGAATCGTAAAAATCGTACTTCAAAACTACATCAAAGCAAAGGCGAGCAAGGTCAATGTTCGAAAATCCGTGTTCTTTTCAGTACGATGACAGTTGTATGATCCTTGTGTGAGTCATACATCTATTACGCGACCTAATTTTAGAACCGCCGCGTAGCGCTATTTAAAACAGAATTTCCACGCTCAAAACAGGTCAGTGAACGGCAAAAATACAATCGAAATCAAAACGTCCTTAGATTTTAGGGATCTATTACAGAAGAAGACGCTCAGTGACGAGGGAGACTTTGTGTCGGTGAGCATAGATAAAGATATCTCCGACTCTTCAAGGTACGCTGTGGTACGTCTTTAATAATAATAAATAATAATAATAATCAATTTATATAGCGCTATTTCTAATTTATCCAATAGCGCTTTACAATTTAAACGTATTTGAGGTCACTTGAGGTCACATCTTAAATCTAACAGAAGCAGCTTTTGATTTTTAATCGATAATTCCTTTCTGATTTCGAGATAAATCGAACAAGATCTTTCAATGTATAGGCAGAGACAGCAGATTGGTCGAGCTTTGTCACATCATACCGTAGTCTGAATCAACTGGATGTTTAAAAGATACGAAGTTCGACTTTCCTCTGCGATAACGAAGAAACCAAAGACGTTATCAGAACCGTCTGACCATGAATATGAACCTCAACTGGACGTTCCAAGTACGTGCTACGCAAGTACGATTCGGAGATTTTTATCTATGCTCACCGAAACATATATACATAGTCTCCCTCGTCACGCAACTGTCAGTCATTGTCAGGTCCCTCCTCACGCAACTGACATTGTCCTTGTCATAAGCCCGAGTGTACGCTCATTGAGCGTCTTGTTAACATAAAAGTATAAAAGAGTACGTACATCATTCGTGTGTTTATTACTGTTAGTTACTCCTAAAAGCATTGGCCATTGGTTAGACGTTAAACAGGAAAATTAATGGGTGCTACCGTAACGCCTTTTCAGACAGTTTAACAATCGTGCTAACGGTTTTACTACAAGACCTAACGGTTTGCTAAAGTGTTTTTCATTCAGATTTAGCGGGTTGGTTCACTTGCTAACACAACATGTGTCAATCAAGTGTCTCAAACATAACATTCTCACGTGCACGCTAATGAACCTTAGATTTTAGAACGATAATGCCGAAAGTTGGTGGGAAAGACGTTTTTAATCAGTCGTAGGATTGTATTAGATCGTGATTTGTCGTAAAGAGTTCCGATGAAAAAGTGTCTTTATGATTAGTCTATAATTACAAAGCTAAAATTATTGGTAAGCCTTTCAAGTATTCTCTGGGAGTTTACGTCCGATAACGGAAAGCATGTAAAGTACATGTAGCTCTCTCAAGATTCCACTCAATGTGTGATTTCGATTAATTTTATTCAAAAAAACACGTTTTTTTCCAAAATTTACGTTGCCAAACTCGGGGTGCGGCTTATCTGCGAGTGCGGCTTATACGCCGGTGAATACGGTACTCAAGTCAAGAAATGAAAAAGAGGTATTTAAAGAAAAGAGGTTGTGTAAAAAAACTGACCTCAATTGATTCATACTCTGGTTCCTGCATTTGAGGAGATAATGAAATTCATGACCTACCGTATATTACCGTGTATAAGTCGACCTTTTAAGTCGGGATTTGTACCTCAAAATCGGGGGGTCGACTTATACACGGTGACAAAAAGTTAATGTTATGAAAAACCTAAAGTTTTCAAGGAATAAAAACTGTTTATGCTGGGTTTATGTAAACGAACTATTGTAGTATCGATCAACCTCTAGCTTAACATATGCTTATTTTGAGTTAAAGACATTCTTAGAGACTTCTTTCATCTGAATAAAGAATTAGAGAAATGGTATAGCTTGTTTTATTAAGGATACAGACCTCGCAATGTCATATCTGGAACGCGTCTGTTTATCCGGCCGCCATCTTGAATTTTCAGCACGTGTACTGAACTATACTAGTTTCCAGTCCTTCTCGGAAAACAACATGTCTACGACAAGCGAACGTATTAAAATAGAACGATTTCGCCATTGTTTTTCTAAAACTTTCGCCCTAAATTATTGCAAAATGGCCCTTGAATATCCAAATTGCCTACTCACTTGTTCATTGGACTTTTGGGTCGACTTATACACGAGATACATGAAAAATACTAGATCTTGAGTCCAAAAATAGGGGGTCGACTTATACACGAGGTCGACTTATACACGGTAATATACGGTATTTCCTGACTGTTGCATAATTTACATATTCTTAGGTTTCTTGGTGTCTTAGAATATCGACCTCGCTCAATTGGAAACCTGTGTGCTGATACCCTAAGTTTTGTAATAGCACTTCTTATACTAAAGTCTTTAATCTTCAGTAAATATTTTTCAAAGTTATAACTGTCTGCTCTTTACGTGCATATAAACATATAATTTTGAGTCCTTTTCGCCTTTAAGAATCTCATTACGATCATGGGAAGTGTTTCTAACGTCTATATCAGTATCACCTGGAAAAAAATAACACTCAGACAGCGAGTAACATGGCAAAATTATACCTTTTTTGGAGTAGAATTAAACAACACAACCGATACTAAAAACATAAACCATATGTGTAGAGGAAACCCCGTAGTGTTCATCTTTCACGGTTCATTTCTTACGAGTGATTTCATTGGCTCCTGAAGAAACAGAGGATCGTGATGTCAAGGTACATTCGTGAAAAGAAGATTGACTCGAAAAAGGTAGTTAAAACAACTACGTTCATGATCTTATTTTCAGTCCGACAACTGGCATACATGCCTGCTGATTATCGAAGTTTAAATTTTGAAAATCCAACAAAATCGAGCGGAGTTACGGCAAGTCAAAGTGATCCAGATTTCTATAAATTTTGCCAAGATTGCCCCAATTCAAAATGGTGGCGAAAAACCGTGAAAGGGCTTATTGTACCAATATTGTACTCCCAGCATTGAGGCCGGCTTGCTGGATTAGAGCCTAAGTTACTGGTGAATGAGGCCTCTAAAACTTGTATTACAACCAGTAACGGATAATGGATCTATTTGCGAGTGCTGGAATAAGCATAATGATAATTATACCGTTACATGTACCACATGTACATTGCCGCAGTACATAGACTTCCATTGTGTGCTATATTCTCAAGAAATGAATAAAACAGAGTTTTAATTTGTTGATCAACAGACCTGAAAATCCCTGAGCCTGATGCCAGACACATCAAGGTGCTTAAACAGTATTTTGGACACTCCAAATTCAGGCCGTAAGTATGTTGATCACCTCAATATACAGCAGCTATAACACTGACAATGTCTTGATTCTTACCCAGAATGCAATGGAAAATCATTGATCTTGTTCTCAACCAAAAAAAAGATGTTTGTGTCGTTATGGCAACAGGTAAATAGTTTTGTGTCAAGTGTAGATCAGGCCGCAGAACACGAAAGGTGAACAGTGCACTTGATACACATGTACAAAATGTAACTCTTATCCAAAGGATAAAACAGTTATCCAATAAATTGTATCAGTTGGATAGGACTTATCAATCTAGAACATTGTAATTGGAGAATTCTATTACTGTTATTGGAATACAATTAGGTACCATATTTTGTGTTTCTGTATGAACTCTATTCGCTCGTCGCGAAAGGCACGATTAGACACTGATTCAGCATGTACATGTATGTACACAGTTTAATAATAAACAGTGAATTCCTTACAAAAACACACTGTAATTTTCACAAACTCAGCAAATAGATTAAAAAATATAAACTGACAAGTGAAAGTATGGAAAAAGATTTTAGAATCTTGCTAAACCACGGACATCTGAAACAAATGCACTTTACACAGAAAAATGGCCAAAATAGTGAAGATATTATTTAGGATGTGATCATTAACCTGAAGTAGGAAACACTTTACATTACTAGTATACTAATTCTATCACTGTCACATGACCACTTCAATCAAGCAGCACTGTCAAACTCCAGAAATGAAAAGAGTAACTCAATATTAGTGGCAAATATCATACTGGAGAAATGTCACAAAAATCAAATCAAATGATTTTTAGAATTTGTATGGAAAATCCAGCACATTTCCCCATTGAACCCTAATAAGATTTTTTTGGTTTATTTTTAATGCTATTCCTCCAGACCTGTGCGTAAATTTCCTGGCCATGACTGTCTAGTGTGTGGAGGTAGTCGTTAGTAGAGGTCCAACTGTATAGTAATATCAAATCACATCAAATAATGCTGTCAAAACCAATACTGTACTTGCGCTTATGACCTCAAGTACATACAGTGTACCTGTACTTTAATAATCATTCAAAATACACATTTTGCATGATTGTAGGTTATGGCAAAAGTTTGTGTTATCAGTTTCCTCCGTTACTGACTGGTAGTACTGCAGTAGTCATCTCACCACTTATATCACTAATGGAGGATCAAGTAAGAAAGCTTGAGTGAGTATTACGCATGCTCTAGTTTGTACTGCGGTAGTCATCTCACCACTTATATCACTAATGGAGGATCAAGTAAGAAAGCTTGAGTGAGTATTACGCATGCTCTAGTTTGTACTGCGGTAGTCATCTCACCACTTATATCACTAATGGAGGATCAAGTAAGAAAGCTTGAGTGAGTATTACGCATGCTCTAGTTTGTACTGCGGTAGTCATCTCACCACTTATATCACTAATGGAGGATCAAGTAAGAAAGCTTGAGTGAGTATTACGCATGCTCTAGTTTGTACTGCGGTAGTCATCTCACCACTTATATCACTAATGGAGGATCAAGTAAGAAAGCTTGAGTGAGTATTACGCATGCTCTAGTTTGTACTGCGGTAGTCATCTCACCACTTATATCACTAATGGAGGATCAAGTAAGAAAGCTTGAGTGAGTATTACGCATGCTCTAGTTTGTACTGCGGTAGTCATCTCACCACTTATATCACTAATGGAGGATTCAAGTAAGAAAGCTTGAGTGAGTATTACGCATGCTCTAGTTTGTACTGCGGTAGTCATCTCACCACTTATATCACTAATGGAGGATCAAGTAAGAAAGCTTGAGTGAGTATTACGCATGCTCTAGTTTGTACTGCGGTAGTCATCTCACCACTTATATCACTAATGGAGGATCAAGTAAGAAAGCTTGAGTGAGTATTACGCATGCTCTAGTTTGTACTGCGGTAGTCATCTCACCACTTATATCACTAATGGAGGATCAAGTAAGAAAGCTTGAGTGAGTATTACGCATGCTCTAGTTTGTACTGCGGTAGTCATCTCACCACTTATATCACTAATGGAGGATCAAGTTAGAAAGCTTGAGTGAGTATTACGCATGCTCTAGTTTGTACTGCGGTAGTCATCTCACCACTTATATCACTAATGGAGGATCAAGTAAGAAAGCTTGAGTGAGTATTACGCATGCTCTAGTTTGTACTGCGGTAGTCATCTCACCACTTATATCACTAATGGAGGATCAAGTAAGAAAGCTTGAGTGAGTATTACGCATGCTCTAGTTTGTACTGCGGTAGTCATCTCACCACTTATATCACTAATGGAGGATCAAGTTAGAAAGCTTGAGTGAGTATTACGCATGCTCTAGTTTGTACTGCGGTAGTCATCTCACCACTTATATCACTAATGGAGGATCAAGTAAGAAAGCTTGAGTGAGTATTACGCATGCTCTAGTTTGTACTGTGGTAGTCATCTCACCACTTATATCACTAATGGAGGATCAAGTTAGAAAGCTTGAGTGAGTATTACGCATGCTCTAGTTTGTACTGCGGTAGTCATCTCACCACTTATATCACTAATGGAGGATCAAGTAAGAAAGCTTGAGTGAGTATTACGCATGCTCTAGTTTGTACTGCGGTAGTCATCTCACCACTTATATCACTAATGGAGGATCAAGTAAGAAAGCTTGAGTGAGTATTACGCATGCTCTAGTTTGTACTGCGGTAGTCATCTCACCACTTATATCACTAATGGAGGATCAAGTAAGAAAGCTTGAGTGAGTATTACGCATGCTCTAGTTTGTACTGCGGTAGTCATCTCACCACTTATATCACTAATGGAGGATCAAGTAAGAAAGCTTGAGTGAGTATTACGCATGCTCTAGTTTGTACTGCGGTAGTCATCTCACCACTTATATCACTAATGGAGGATCAAGTTAGAAAGCTTGAGTGAGTATTACGCATGCTCTAGTTTGTACTGCGGTAGTCATCTCACCACTTATATCACTAATGGAGGATCAAGTAAGAAAGCTTGAGTGAGTATTACGCATGCTCTAGTTTGTACTGCGGTAGTCATCTCACCACTTATATCACTAATGGAGGATCAAGTAAGAAAGCTTGAGTGAGTATTACGCATGCTCTAGTTTGTACTGCGGTAGTCATCTCACCACTTATATCACTAATGGAGGATCAAGTTAGAAAGCTTGAGTGAGTATTACGCATGCTCTAGTTTGTACTGCGGTAGTCATCTCACCACTTATATCACTAATGGAGGATCAAGTAAGAAAGCTTGAGTGAGTATTACGCATGCTCTAGTTTGTACTGTGGTAGTCATCTCACCACTTATATCACTAATGGAGGATCAAGTTAGAAAGCTTGAGTGAGTATTACGCATGCTCTAGTTTGTACTGCGGTAGTCATCTCACCACTTATATCACTAATGGAGGATCAAGTAAGAAAGCTTGAGTGAGTATTACGCATGCTCTAGTTTGTACTGCGGTAGTCATCTCACCACTTATATCACTAATGGAGGATCAAGTAAGAAAGCTTGAGTGAGTATTACGCATGCTCTAGTTTGTACTGCGGTAGTCATCTCACCACTTATATCACTAATGGAGGATCAAGTAAGAAAGCTTGAGTGAGTATTACGCATGCTCTAGTTTGTACTGCGGTAGTCATCTCACCACTTATATCACTAATGGAGGATCAAGTAAGAAAGCTTTAATGAGTGAGTATTACGCATGCTCTAGTTTGTACTGTGGTAGTCATCTCACCACTTATATCACTAATGGAGGATCAAGTAAGAAAGCTTGAGTGAGTATTACGCATGCTCTAGTTTGTACTGCGGTAGTCATCTCACCACTTATATCACTAATGGAGGATCAAGTTAGAAAGCTTGAGTGAGTATTACGCATGCTCTAGTTTGTACTGCGGTAGTCATCTCACCACTTATATCACTAATGGAGGATCAAGTTAGAAAGCTTGAGTGAGTATTACGCATGCTCTAGTTTGTACTGCGGTAGTCATCTCACCACTTATATCACTAATGGAGGATCAAGTTAGAAAGCTTGAGTGAGTATTACGCATGCTCTAGTTTGTACTGCGGTAGTCATCTCACCACTTATATCACTAATGGAGGATCAAGTAAGAAAGCTTGAGTGAGTATTACGCATGCTCTAGTTTGTACTGTGGTAGTCATCTCACCACTTATATCACTAATGGAGGATCAAGTAAGAAAGCTTGAGTGAGTATTACGCATGCTCTAGTTTGTACTGCGGTAGTCATCTCACCACTTATATCACTAATGGAGGATCAAGTAAGAAAGCTTGAGTGAGTATTACGCATGCTCTAGTTTGTACTGCGGTAGTCATCTCACCACTTATATCACTAATGGAGGATCAAGTTAGAAAGCTTGAGTGAGTATTACGCATGCTCTAGTTTGTACTGCGGTAGTCATCTCACCACTTATATCACTAATGGAGGATCAAGTTAGAAAGCTTGAGTGAGTATTACGCATGCTCTAGTTTGTACTGCGGTAGTCATCTCACCACTTATATCACTAATGGAGGATCAAGTTAGAAAGCTTGAGTGAGTATTACGCATGCTCTAGTTTGTACTGCGGTAGTCATCTCACCACTTATATCACTAATGGAGGATCAAGTAAGAAAGCTTGAGTGAGTATTACGCATGCTCTAGTTTGTACTGTGGTAGTCATCTCACCACTTTATATCACTAATGGAGGATCAAGTAAGAAAGCTTGAGTGAGTATTACGCATGCTCTAGTTTGTACTGCGGTAGTCATCTCACCACTTATATCACTAATGGAGGATCAAGTAAGAAAGCTTGAGTGAGTATTACGCATGCTCTAGTTTGTACTGCGGTAGTCATCTCACCACTTATATCACTAATGGAGGATCAAGTAAGAAAGCTTGAGTGAGTATTACGCATGCTCTAGTTTGGCCTGAATTCATGAGGTGCAGTTGCTGAAACTAGAGTACACATGTACATAACATGTATGTGTCTTTTGCATTTATTTTTTGTTTGTGCTATTTTCTTATGCCATGGTGGCTGCATGCTAAACAGCACCTGCCTCTCTGACATTATTTCAGAACTATTTTGTTGTCCTAAATTGTACTGGTGAACTTGGGGGATGTAATTTGGTGAATATTCCAGCGTGCTGATTAGAAAGATGGATCCAGAGTACATACAATGTAGACGTAGATCAGGCTTCTTGTTGTCCTGACACAGATTCTTATCACCATGAATGTGTTCTATTGTAGATTGTATAACATCCCTGCTTGCTATCTAGGAAGTGCTCAGACTGACAATGTTGGCGTCAAATCTGGAATACTCAGGTGTTTTATTCTTATACTTTATATTATTTATATTTATATTATTTATTATTTTTATATCATATTCTTATACTTTATGCTTACATGTACAATGTATATACACCATTTCAAAAAATGTTGATGACAGTTGAACTGAATTTGGATGATCCAAAACTTTTGAATTGATGTTAACCTCCATCATATCTCGTTCAAACCCCAAGCGTGATTCCAAGCTTGAGGTCGAATGAATGATTTCTGCATGTTACTAACGAAAGACCCTCGGTTTCCCATAATTTGTCTTGATCTCAGATCATCTATTTCAGATTGCCCGTTGTCAAGTTAAAAAAAAAAAATAGGTATATATCCCACAGGGACGACAGGATTATACAGGTTGTCCAGATGAAAAGACTGCAATGCTACAATAAAGTTGCATGATTCATGTTTTCAATTTCTGCGTGCAGAAATGCGAATTCATTTCTCACAAAAAGTACATGTACTTTTGCATCTCAAATTGAAATTCCATGTGAGAAAATTGAATATATATAATGAATCATGTGACTTTATAGACTGATTCCTGTCCACTAAGTCGCTGTTTTCACTCCTTTACCTGGTGATCGCTCAACTAGCGACTTACTATTTTTCTGTGCAAATGCTCTGGCTCTGGAATAATAATTAGCGGAAGTGAAATTTTCCGACTCATAGATTTCAGCGAGTCTGTTGTATGGCAGTCCAAGGAACACTAACGAATGCATATTCCGATTGAAAATAACATAACTCCCTAAATTGCCTCTGTATGTCTCTTCCAGATTCCTTAAAGAAATTAAGGTAATTCCCTTGATTTGCATTGCGCACGCTCTACTGCGCACGATTCTGAATAAAATTTTAGTTGACGAGCGGGCTCAACTTACGCCATCGAGCTCACGCACATTGGAGACCATTGGAAATCGTTAAATATTTCAAGTGTAAAGTCTGAAGTTTTTTCAAAATAAATCGAAAACGAGCACGGTGACCCCCATTTTTTATTCAATAACTTTCATCGCACTATAGTTCTTTAGTATATAGCAAAGTATTAAAAAAAGTTAGGATTTCAAACATAAAAAAAATTGAATGAAAGCATACGGAGTATCGAATTTTAGACCCTCTCGGTAGTTCGAACATCTGTGTTTTTTGTTCTATTTTTCAACAACTATTCAAAATTCGAGCATTTTCTTACTATCAGACGGTAGGCTAGAGATACAAAAGCTATAGCAAACACTTTCGTTCATTATTAATAGTTTGTCTTTTAAGTTGTGGAAAATTATTTACCCGATCCCGATGTCACGCGAGACTCGACTGAAAGACCTAAAATACCATAATTTCAAAGCAGTGTAGCGCAAAAATGAGCACAGTGACCCCCTGTTTTTAGTGCATTTTTTGAAACTCCATACCGTAATGCCGGTGATCACCATGCCAAGTTATAGAAAATTCTAGGATTTGCTTCTTTTTCAAGGGAATCACCTTAGACCCTTTCTTTTTTCACTAAACACGGCTCACAATCATAATTGGCTTTGGAATGGTTCTTGGAAACAGAAGTAGTTTAGAGCAATAAGAGCTGTTCTGTGGTTTGTCAAAATGTTTCAAAATTTCTAACGAGTGACATAATTGGAGGTCGCCATATAGTGCCGATGCGGATCAAAATCTAACTGTTTGTTGTGATAAGTCGGTGAGTGAGCAAAAATCAGAATCGACAGAGAGCGAACTGGGACCGACTTATGGAATCAGTCTAGTGACTTTATTGTAGTATTTTTGAGAATGACTGTATATGTTACTTTCCTTTACCCTCAGGGGTGACTATAGGGTTATCTATTGTGCTTAAGGTTAATCTAGGATGATTTCTAGGATATACTGATTCTTTATTCACTGGTTCAGTCTTACATCTAATAAAACGCTCTCGCTCTCCACGTGTACATAAAGGATACTATTTCTTATCACGTGTCTCATGACAATGTCAATGTCTGTACTTCTGAGAGTATGTTACTCTCCTCACATCTATGTTACTTTCCTTTACCCACAGGGGTGACTACAGGGTTATCTATGTTACATTCCTTTACCCACAGGGGTGACTACAGGGTTATCTATGTTACTTTCCTTTACCCACAGGGGTGACTACAGGGTTATCTATGTTACTTTCCTTTACCCACAGGGGTGACTACAGGGTTATCTATGTTACTTTCCTTTACCCACAGGGGTGACTACAGGGTTATCTATGTTACTTTCCTTTACCCACAGGGGTGACTACAGGGTTATCTATGTTACTTTCCTTTACTCACAGGGGTGACTACAGGGTTATCTATGTTACTTTCCTTTACCCACAGGGGTGACTACAGGGTTATCTATGTTACTTTCCTTTACCCACAGGGGTGACTACAGGGTTATCTATGTTACTTTCCTTTACCCACAGGGGTGACTACAGGGTTATCTATGTTACTTTCCTTTACCCACAGGGGTGACTACAGGGTTATCTATGTTACTTTCCTTTACCCACAGGGGTGACTACAGGGTTATCTATGTTACTTTCCTTTACCCACAGGGGTGACTACAGGGTTATCTATGTTACTTTCATTTACCCACATGGGTGACTACAGGGTTATCTATGTTACTTTCCTTTACCCACAGGGGTGACTACAGGGTTATCTATGTTACTTTCCTTTACCCACAGGGGTGACTACAGGGTTATCTATGTTACTTTCCTTTACCCACAGGGGTGACTACAGGGTTATCTATGTTACTTTCCTTTACCCACAGGGGTGACTACAGGGTTATCTATGTTACCCACAGGGTGATACTATGTTACTATGTTACTTTCCTTTACCCACAGGGGTGACTACAGGGTTATCTATGTTACTTTCCTTTACCCACAGGGGTGACTACAGGGTTATCTATGTTACTTTCCTTTACCCACAGGGGTGACTACAGGGTTATCTATGTTACTTTCCTTTACCCACAGGGGTGACTACAGGGTTATCTATGTTACTTTCCTTTACCCACAGGGGTGACTACAGGGTTATCTATGTTACTTTCCTTTACCCACAGGGGTGACTACAGGGTTATCTATGTTACTTTCCTTTACCCACAGGGGTGACTACAGGGTTATCTATGTTACTTTCCTTTACCCACAGGGGTGACTACAGGGTTATCTATGTTACTTTCCTTTACCCACAGGGTGACTACAGGGTTATCTATGTTACTTTCCTTTACCCACAGGGTGACTACAGGGTTATCTATGTTACTTTCCTTTACCCACAGGGGTGACTACAGGGTTATCTATGTTACTTTCCTTTACCCACAGGGGTGACTACAGGGTTATCTATGTTACTTTCCTTTACCCACAGGGGTGACTACAGGGTTATCTATGTTACTTTCCTTTACCCACAGGGGTGACTACAGGGTTATCTATGTTACTTTCCTTTACCCACAGGGGTGACTACAGGGTTATCTATGTTACTTTCCTTTACCCACAGGGGTGACTACAGGGTCTATGTTACTTTCATTTACCACATGGGTGACTACAGGGTTATCTATGTTACTTTCCTTTACCCACAGGGGTGACTACAGGGTTATCTATGTTACTTTCCTTTACCCACAGGGGTGACTACAGGGTTATCTATGTTACTTTCCTTTACCCACAGGGGTGACTACAGGGTTATCTATGTTACTTTCCTTTACCCACAGGGGTGACTACAGGGTTATCTATGTTACTTTCCTTTACCCACAGGGGTGACTACAGGGTTATCTATGTTACTTTCCTTTACCCACAGGGGTGACTACAGGGTTATCTATGTTACTTTCCTTTACCCACAGGGGTGACTACAGGGTTATCTATGTTACTTTCCTTTACCCACAGGGGTGACTACAGGGTTATCTATGTTACTTTCCTTTACCCACAGGGGTGACTACAGGGTTATCTATGTTACTTTCCTTTACCCACAGGGGTGACTACAGGGTTATCTATGTTACTTTCCTTTACCCACAGGGGTGACTACAGGGTTATCTATGTTACTTTCCTTTACCCACAGGGGTGACTACAGGGTTATCTATGTTACTTTCCTTTACCCACAGGGGTGACTACAGGGTTATCTATGTTACTTTCCTTTACCCACAGGGGTGACTACAGGGTTATCTATGTTACTTTCCTTTACCCACAGGGGTGACTACAGGGTTATCTATGTTACTTTCCTTTACCCACAGGGGTGACTACAGGGTTATCTATGTTACTTTCCTTTACCCACAGGGGTGACTACAGGGTTATCTATGTTACTTTCCTTTACCCACAGGGGTGACTACAGGGTTATCTATGTTACTTTCCTTTACCCACAGGGGTGACTACAGGGTTATCTATGTTACTTTCCCCCACAGGGGTGACTACAGGGTTATCTATGTTACTTTCCTTTACCCACAGGGGTGACTACAGGGTTATCTATGTTACTTTCCTTTACCCACAGGGGTGACTACAGGGTTATCTATGTTACTTTCCTTTACCCACAGGGGTGACTACAGGGTTATCTATGTTACTTTCCTTTACCCACAGGGGTGACTACAGGGTTATCTATGTTACTTTCCTTTACCCACAGGGGTGACTACAGGGTTATCTATGTTACTTTCCTTTACCCACAGGGGTGACTACAGGGTTATCTATCTATGTTACTTTCCTTTACCCACAGGGGTGACTACAGGGTTATCTATGTTACTTTCCTTTACCCACAGGGGTGACTACAGGGTTATCTATGTTACTTTCCTTTACCCACAGGGGTGACTACAGGGTTATCTATGTTACTTTCCTTTACCCACAGGGGTGACTACAGGGTTATCTATGTTACTTTCCTTTACCCACAGGGGTGACTACAGGGTTATCTATGTTACTTTCCTTTACCCACAGGGGTGACTACAGGGTTATCTATGTTACTTTCCTTTACCCACAGGGGTGACTACAGGGTTATCTATGTTACTTTCCTTTACCCACAGGGGTGACTACAGGGTTATCTATGTTACTTTCCTTTACCCACAGGGGTGACTACAGGGTTATCTATGTTACTTTCCTTTACCCACAGGGGTGACTACAGGGTATATATCTATGTTACTTTCCTTTACCCACAGGGGTGACTACAGGGTTATCTATGTTACTTTCCTTTACCCACAGGGGTGACTACAGGGTTATCTATGTTACTTTCATTTACCCACATGGGTGACTACAGGGTTATCTATGTTACTTTCCTTTACCCACAGGGGTGACTACAGGGTTATCTATGTTACTTTCCTTTACCCACAGGGGTGACTACAGGGTTATCTATGTTACTTTCCTTTACCCACAGGGGTGACTACAGGGTTATCTATGTAATTTCCTTTACCCACAGGGGTGACTACAGGGTTATCTATGTTACTTTCCTTTACCCACAGGGGTGACTACAGGGTTATCTATGTTACTTTCCTTTACCCACAGGGGTGACTACAGGGTTATCTATGTTACTTTCCTTTACCCACAGGGGTGACTACAGGGTTATCTAATGTTACTTTCCTTTACCCACAGGGGTGACTACAGGGTTATATATCTATGTTACTTTCCTTTACCCACAGGGGTGACTACAGGGTTATATATCTATGTTACTTTCCTTTACCCACAGGGGTGACTACAGGGTTATCTATGTTACTTTCCTTTACCCACAGGGGTGACTACAGGGTTATCTATGTTACTCCTGAGTATGTCAGCACTGATACTGAATTTCTTGCTAAGGTAGAGAATAAAGTAGGTGAGCAACCATTTGTTTGTATAATAACTATTAACTTCAATTAGCTACTTTGGTAAAAGTGGAGAATCACGTACCAAGAAACGATGTCGGTCGACTGTCGGCCAACTAGTCGACCAACAACCTATCGACAGCCCGTTAAACGGCCGACTGTTGGTCGACATCGTTTGTTAGTACGTGATTCTCTACTTTTACCAGCCACTTTATAAACGAGTAAAGGACTGGGAACAAGTTTTTAGAATTAATCTAATTAAGAAATGAATGTTTATGCAAATTATTCAAAATCGCTCTGATCAAAATGTTTGAATTCTGTCTCAGCTACTTTGCCTTAGTACATGTATGTAGTTTATCATGCATATAGTCGCTTGTCTAGAGCTCATCGAAATCTTGAGATATTTTAGAAAAACTGATTTCAACGATCTTTGTTTATTGTTGCCAAGGAAATCTCGATCGAGCTGAAATTGACATAATTCTAACTTTCCATCTTTGCCCGATAACTGGTGCAAAAGTCTTTTTAATTAAAAACTTGTTCCCAGTCCACCACTCATTTCTAAAGTGGCTAATATGTTGTTGTACGTCAAGGATTTAAATATTGTATTTGTTGTATGTTTGTTAAATTTAACAATTCAGCCTTTTAGCTGTTAGTATTATTGCCCCATTTACACCTACCGCATACAGTGTGTTGCCCTAAATACCGGCCGTACCCTAATCCGGCCATTTTAACTTTAAAGCGCTGTGATTTCTCGTATATTTCAAAAAATGACAAACAAGATAATCGTATGCATTATTGATGAGCTTAGGTTTATTAACTGCTGTTGTAGGATTCCTGACCGCTTTTTAGGCAGGAATTCAAATGTGTTTTGAAAGTAGGTAAAACAATCGCTTCAGTAATTTTCATGTTTTCGTGCATCTTAAGTCATGCGGGCAAAGTCTTTAAACATTTCCTCGTAAGTTATGGAGCGTAAACAGATTATATTTGGCAGAAATACTACGCTATAGCTATAGCTTATATAGCTTTAGCTATAGCTTTGGACACAAAGAAAAACAATCATGAACGGCTTAAATAAACGGAAGTTCAGGTCAGGTGAAATTACGTGCATATTTTGGTAGGTATGCCTAAATCCGGCCACAAATCACATACAAAACAGAGCGGGAAAAGTGGCCG